>JASVEL010001333.1:0-197520 GCA_032618575.1 Nicotiana noctiflora | reverse complement strand
CTTAGGGATTTGAGGAAGTTTTTCCAGAGACTCCGGAGGTACAATCTTAAACTCAATCCTGCAAAATGCGCTTGTGGAGTGCCTTCAGGGAAGCTGTTGGGGTTCATAGTAAGTCGGCGGGGTATTGAACTAGATCCCTCAAAGATCAAAGCCATCCAGAATCTACCTCCGCCGAAGAACAAGAAGGAAGTAATGAGCTTTTTGGGAAGGTTGAATTATATTAGCAAGTTCATCGCTCAATTGACATCAACATGTGAGCCGATCTTCAAGTTGTTAAAGAAAGATGCAGCAGTGAAATGGACCGAGGAATGTCAGGAAGTCTTCGACAAAATCAAGGAATATTTAGCAAATCCTCCAGTGCTAGTTCCTCAGGAGCCGGGAAGACCTTTGATCTTATATCTGACGGTGCTTGACAATTCTTTTGGTTGTGTGCTAGGACAGCGATGAGATGGGCAAGAAAGAGGAGGCTATATATTACCTTAGTAAGAAATTCACATCTTACGAGGTAAAGTATACTCAGCTAGAAAGAACATGTTGTGCATTGACTTGTGTGGCTCAAAAACTGAAGCATTATCTGTTAGGATACACTACGTGCTTGATATCACGGTTGGATCCTTTAAAGTACATATTCCAGAAGCGCATGCCTACAGGAAGACTTGCTAAATGGCAGATTCTGCTTACAGAATTTGATATCATTTATGTAACTCGTACGGCGGTGAAGGCGCAGGCAGTTGCAGATCACCTGGCAGAAAATCCAGTGGATGATGAGTACAAACCACTAAAGACATATTTTCCGGATGAGGAGGCAACGAATGTCGAAGAAATAGAACAGAGTGAAAAGCCAAGATGGAAGATGTATTTCAACGGAGCCATCAACAGCAAAGGAGTTGATATCGGAGCAGTACTCATTTCAGAAACGGGTCAACACTATCCCGTTACCGCTCAGCTTCGATTTTTCTGCACCAACAATATGGCCGAATATGAGGCGTGTATCTTGGGATTGAGGATAGAAACAGATATGGGTGTTCAAGTGATCTTGGTCATGGGTGACTCGGATCTGTTGATACACCAAATCCAGGGAGAATGGGAAATAAGGGATCTGAAATTGATACATTACCGGCACTGTTTGCATGAGATGTCCCAAAGATTCTAGTCCATAGAATTCAAACATATCCCACGAATGCACAACGAAGTTGCAGATGCTCTAGCCACACTATCATCTATGTTACATCATCCGGACAAAGCCTATCCATTCCAGATCCAGGTGCATGATCAGAATGCTTACTGTTTTGCTGTGAAAGGAGAATTGGACGGAGAACCATGGTATCACGACATCAGGGAATACTTCAAGACAGTTAAATACCCGGAGCAAGCCACCAGAGATCAGAAAAGAGTTGTGAGATGCTTGGATAATGGCTTTTTCCTTAGTGGAGGAATCATATATAAAAGAACACCAAACCTGGGATTGTTGAGGTGTGTGGATGCGCAACAAGCTGATAAGATTATGATTGAGGTGCATGCTGGAGCCTGTGGACCCCATATGAGCGGGTATATCTTAGCAAAAAAGATTCTGAGAGCCGGGTATTATTGGCTCACCATGGAGCGAGACTGTATCAGATATGTGAGGAAATGCCACCAGTGCCAAGTTCACGGAGATCTAATCCACTCCCCGCCTTATGAATTGCATACAATGTCCGCACCCTGGTCGTTTGTTGCTTGGGGTATGGATGTTATCGGCCCAAAAGAGCCTGCAGCTTCCAATGGGCACATATTAATTTTAGTCGGGATTGATTACTTCACTAAGTGGGTTGAGGCAAAAATGTTCAAGGCAGTGACAAAGAAAGTTGTGGTGGATTTTGTGCATGAAAATATTATATGCCGGTTCGGAATTCCCAAGGTATTCATCATAGATAACGGGGCCAATCTGAACAATCACCTCATGGCGGAAGTTTGCCAGAGATTTAACATCACACATCGCAATTCCACACCGTATACGCCAAAGGCAAATGGGGCAGTAGAAGCTGCAAACAAGAATATAAAGAAGATCCTCATGAAAATGGTGGAGGAATCGAGACAATGGCATGAGAAGTTACCTTTTGCTCTTATGGGTTATCGCACGACAGTGCACACTTCTATCGGCACCACACCTTATTCATTGGTGTATGGGACAGAGGTTGTAGATGGGTAAAAGCCCTACTGGAACAACTAAGTCTGATCGACGAGAAGAGGTTGGCCGTAGTTTGCCACGGGCAATTGAATCAATAAAGAATGGCCAGAGCATATAATAAGAAGGTACGTCCTCGAAAGTTTCAACTTGGACAACTCGTATTGAGGCGTATCCTACCACATTGGGCTGAAGCAAAGGGCAAATTTGTGCCAAACTAGCAAGGACCATTTATGGTATCACGGGTGTTGTCTAATGGGGCATTATACTTGACAGACATTGAAGGAAAGTGCGTAGAGACTGCTATCAATTCAGATGCAGTCAAAAGATACTATGTATGATTCCTTTTCAATTGTATGATGGTATTTTGTTGTGATTTTGGAATTGAAATGATGAAGGCATTTTATTCTCTATCCAAACACTTTATCCATTGACACCCCTTTTTAGCCATGTTCGATATATTCTTTCATACCCCTCTCTCGGAATTGCTTATGGCACAATACAGAAAATGAAAAAAAATGATGATAAATGAAAAATGAAAAAAAAAGAGAAAAAAAATGAATGAAAAAGAAAAATGAAAAAAAAATGAATTGGGAAAAAGTTAAAGAAATTCATTAATGGATGGCGTAGTAATGAACTACGTTTGACTTGATCCCAAAAGGGTACGTAGGCAGCCTCACAAAGGTTCAGTCACAATAAAGGAAAAATCCAAAAATCCCCCACATATTGAAACTGGGGCAGAAGCTATGTTTTATAATTCCGAGAGTTGTAAATATTTTTTAAACCCTCATAAATTTTGAGCCTTTATACCATTCTTTCTTAACCCATCCAAAAGCCACATTACAGTTCAAAGAAAGACCTTCTGATCAATTTCAAGAGAATAACAGACGCAATGAAGGAAGAATGAAACATTGGACAACATTAGTGGTACAGAAAAAAAAAGACAAAAGGAAAATTGAAAAATGAAAAAAATGAGAGAGTCTCATCGGTGAAAACCTTAACCGACATCGTGAGGCGAATGTGAGGTAGAGAGAAATAAAATGAGAGGGTCTTGTCAGTGAAAACCTTTAATGGCACTGCAGGGCGATTGTGAGGCTGAGAGAGAATAAATGAGAGAGTCTTATTGGTGAAAACCTTTCAAGGCACCATAAGGCGATCGTAAGGATTACTATGGAAAAGAGAAAATGCAACAAAAAATAGTATTGGTTTGGTTCGAGAACAATCTGGAGTCAGAATAATGAGTTGAACGAACTGAGTCGGAATTTAAATACATGGCATGGTCAACGGAATCAACCAACATACGCAGATAAGTTCTACCACTTCTCCGAAACACCCTTACCCACTTTCATTTTTCTGCATTTTCATTGTTTGCCTTTTGAGAGCTAACTACCAGCTCAGATGATAAGAGCTAAAATAACACTGGATCAGAAAACAAAAGAAAAAAAGAGGTGGAAAAGAAATAAAGGAGTTTGGCAAACGGAGCCAAAAGAAAAGAAAACAAAAATTGAAAAAAGCAAGAAAATACAAAAAGAGTTTGCAAGAGATAGTCAGCTGAAAGACCACACAGTGGGAGAAAAAACAAAAAGAGGAAAACAATAAGAGGCAGGAACGACAGATGCCAGTTGCCAGCGGTTTATATCTAATAAATTTTGTTTTGTTATTTAAACAGGAACAAGTCATCACTAATCACTTTAAAGTGAATGTGGCCAATGTGGAAAGATAGAAAACACCAAAAAGAGAAAGTTCGGCAATAAGTGAAGGAATTCACAGGTGAAAGTTATTCAGTCAAAGAAAACACCAAAAAACAAGAGGAAAGTATCATCTTTAAAATCCACTCCCTAGTTATCAAACTGAGGGAATACTTTTCCGCAATTTTTAATTTCATGCATCAGGCGCCCACCTGGATAACAAGGGAATAGTTTTCCGCAATTTTTAATTTCATGCATCAGGTGCCCACCTGGATAACAAGAGAATATTTTTCTGCAAATTTTTAATTTCATGCATCAGGCGTCCACATGGATAACAAGGGAATACGTTTCTGGAAATTTTTTATTTCATGCATCAGGCACCCACCTGAATGACAAGGGAATACTTTTGTACAAATTTCTAAATTTCATGCATTAGGCGCCCACCTGGATAACAATGGAATATGTTTCTGTAATTTTAATGCCATGCAACTTTGGATTGTGTTAGCTAACATGAGTAACATCGTAACATGAAAAGCCCAAACTGGGGCAAAAGAAAATGTTTGTTGTTTTGTTTTGTTTTGAGCAGGCATCAGCTTGAGGGCAAAAAGTATCATCGAAAACCAAAAAAAAAAAGAGGGGGAAGCAAGAAAAAGAAAATCAACAAAAAGAGAGTCAGCATCACAGAAGATCAAAGAAAAAGAGACAAGGAAGAGCAAAGAAGAAGCTAGATAGGAACTATTGTAATTTGTAGAATCATAGTTTAGAATAGCTTCTTCATTTTACATTTTACCCCCTGGTGTAATAAGGAGTAAGTCAGCAAGTCTCAACAGTGTCAATGCACCAGTGAGTCTGATAGTTTTTAACTGCCAGACCTTCCCGAACTACACTGACCTGATTCCTGTTTAGCCCAGGATATGTAGGCAACCTCTAAAGCAGGGTGCGGTCAAAAGGTTTTCCAAAATGCTTTCACGGAATATGCCAACGTGCAAAAATCTCTCATTACTGCTCACTTGTCTTTGCACTGAAACTCTTCGTGTTCCCGAGCAAAAAGGGGCAGCTGTGAGCACATGATTTTTGCAGTAGGTAAACAAAATTCTAAAATTAAAACAAAATAATATTTTTGAGTGTAATTGCATGTCTTGTTTGAAATTAATTTGCATTTTTATGTGTTTAAATAATTAAAATTAGAAAATCAAAAAATATAGGTTTAATACATGCATTTTGAATTAAGTAGTTAAAAGAAAATAAACAAAAAAGAGCATTAATAGCGGAAATTAGGAAAAAATAGTAGACAATTGCCAAAAAATATTAGAAAACTTGGTGCAAGTAGGAAATTGAATAATTTAAATAATACAAAAGAAAAGAAAATAAAATACAAAAAGAAAATACATAAAAATAATTAAAACATCAGAAAAATACAAAACTACATTTGAGTATAATTGCTTTGGGCCAAAAGAATTTGAATTGAATGGCCCAAATACATTAGCCCAAGAGTCCGGTCCAGGCCATTAAACGATCAAGTGATCTCAGCCGTCCATCAAGCCAAATCCAACGGCCAAGAAGTAATCCGGAGTTAATTCAAAGTGTAAATGTGAGATTCAAGCTCCACCGTTCATTCAGGATGAATCCAACGGTTATGATAATTGGCCGAAATTAATTGGTTAATTAAATAAATAGGATCGATCTGAGCCGTCCGTTTAGAATGATCTGATGGTTGAAGGCTTTGGTCTCATTAGCAACCAAACGGTGCCATTTTAGTAACGTTTTCGTTGGTCGTTGATCTTTATTAAATCAACGGCCCAGATCACCTTATCTCCCCCGCCTATAAAAGGCTTGGTCTGAGAAGACCAGCCATTTTTCAACTTATCCCAACCCTAGCCGCTCCCTTTCTCTCATCTCCTTCATCACCTTCTTCTTCACAACCCTCGCCGGCCATGTAGGCCACTACCTCCCATGGTGGTCTCCGTCCATCCTCTCACATCCCATCCTCTCTTCTTCATCTCCTTCAACTCAAATAACCCTCAAACACCCCAAAACCCTAATGAAAACCCCCTATTCTTGACTTGCCGGTCACCGGAACCTACCTCCGGTGACCACCAAACTACGAGATCCTTCTCCAAACCAACGCCAAAAGAACCGCCTTGTTTCAATCTAATGCCCCATAGCATTAGTTTCCCTCGAATATCCCTAGCTCCTGTCGAATATCCAAAATAAAGTTGCCGAAACACTAACTCAGGCGACTCAAAACTAAACCCTTAGCAAGATCTGGCCTTTACCCTTCGAAATACCCCCTCCAAATCGAAAACATCAAAAAGACTTCATCTTGATGTCTAAAAAGGAAAAACAGAAAAGAAAAATGAAAAAAAGAGAAACAAAGAAAAAAGGTCTGAAAGTCTGAAAAGAAAAAGAGCGAAGAGAGTGAGAGGAAGCTCAGGGGACATGCCCTGCAAAGATAAGTCCCCTCACTCTGTGAATCTATTTGCTTTCCTTTAGTTTTTAGTTTTAAATGATTTTTCTGTGTTATGTTTTTATTCTATTTGTTTTTGTTTCCCTGATTCGAAAAAACCTATCTAGTGTTAGGGTTTTCTGTTCATCTTGTTCATCTCCATGTTTTTGATTGTTTTGTTTCTTTGGCTTGAAAAAACCTGTTTAGTATTAGGGTTTTCTGTTCATCTTGTTCATCTCCATAGTATTCTCCTGTTTTGACTGTTCTTGTTTCTTTGGCTTGAAAGATCTACTCAGAACTAGGGTTTTCTTTTCATCTCGTTCATCTTCATATTGTTCTTCTGTTTGTTTGTTTCAAATCATGTTCTGTTTCTGCTGAGTCAAAAGAGTCACCTTGATTCCCTTTCCTTCTTCATCTTGTAAATTTTATGGTCCTTGATTTGTTTGGCTTTTATCGTCTAGCTTTCTTCTCTCCTATTGTCATGCATGCTTAGTTCTAATACTAGCTTAACTTTTATTCTCTTGTCATCTTTATATTAAGTTGCTTTTGTAGTATCCTGACTATTCTTCCATGTTTCTTCTTCACCCTTTATTATATGTAGAATTTTCTTATTTGTTTGGCCTTCAACATCTCATCTTTTAAATTAGATATCTCTTTTGTTTCCCTTCATGCTTTAGCTTAGCTGTTTAACTCTCGATTAGGGTTCATTCTATTCAGCTTTCCATGTTTTTACTGTGTTCTCTTCTCTACATGATTTAGCTTGATTCTAGGGTTAGAAGTTTGATTCTCATGCCTACTTAAGGGTTTTTACTCTAATAACACCATCTATGGTCTTTCACCTGCATTTTAGTGACCATGTTCTCTCTCTTGTCCTTTGGCATGATTGGTTTAGGATTTTTCCTTCATTATCTTCTCCATATCCTTCTGTTCTGCACCTTCATCTTGTCTGTCATATTCTATATTGAAATTGGGTTGATCTAGTGGGTCTAATTGACATCATTTCTTGTAGATCCTTTGATTCTTATGTCTGATTAGGCCATGTTTAATTTTTCTTGTTGACTGTTTGTGAGAGTTTAGCTTCTATGTATATCTCGCCCATGAACCTTAAAGGGTTTAAGGTTTTTCAAGTATCATATGACATAAACTAGTTGTAGTTAAGTCTAAATTGATATTGATTGGCACTTTGCCACATGGAATTGGGTTATGTGAATTGATTGATTAAGATTCAATCCTATCAAATTTCCCCTTTCTGAGTTTTACTTGATTGATGCACAATATTTGATCTCATGTGGCTATGTGTGCAATTGCATGTTTAAAATGACTGAGTTTGCAATAGTTCTTTGTTAGTGTGAGCATGTGATTAATACTCATTAACTTTAGGGGATTGGTTATAGCTGTTAGTGTTAAATTCCATAAAATGGCTAGTTTTGAAATAGGTTTAAAACTGAAAATTAAACAACCATAGGTTATAAGATAATAAATGACCAAAGAGTGGTCAATTTTACATATTGACCAACTCTACAAGGTCCGGCACACTGGCCCACCTTAAAAAGGCTAGTTGTACAACAAATGGTGCAAGTCTGCAAGTACAAACTCACCAAGGCTCATTTGAGTCCTGAATCACAGGTGGCTAAGTCTGCAAAGACTTGGGCCCAGCCTGTGTTCAACAAATGGGTTCAATTACCCAAGTCAAGTCTCAACTTAAGAATGGCTAAATATTAAATAGGTTAAATACAAAAATAAAGTAGGCTAGTCCTGCAATTAGTTTAAAAATGAATAAAAGGTCTTAATTAAGTGAAAATGAAACAAAATTGGCTAAGTTTGGAATAGTTCTTTAAAGTAGAACTGGCCAGTCCTTAAATACCAATGCAAGGATTGGCCATTAGTTAAATAAACCCCAAAATGCTGAAAACCTAACCTAGGTAGGTCGGGTAAATCAGCAAAGTCACTAAGGGTATAAAAGGAAGTCAAATTGGTAAAATAGTGTATTATATAGAACACATAGGGATATGGGAGTCATTTGTACCCCTGATTTCTACAATTTTGCAGAGATTAAAGGGTATAATGGTCTCCCTAAAAAGGGAAATCAGTAAAAATCTTCAACCCTTAGGGACACTTTGGTAAAAGCCTTAAAAGGAAATATAATAGAACCTTCCATCACATGTTGGAAGAGATTTGATAACTGAAAATGTGGTCTAAGTGTAAGTTTAGTAATTTTATGGGGGGGGGAAGTCGGATTTAATCCCACTCTTTCTCCCCAAGAAATCAGCCACTATCACACCTATATAAACCCCCAAAAAGAGTGAAATGAGGGCTGGCTTTTGATAAGAAAAAGTTCGGAGAAAAAATATATTAATCGCTAGTAGTGTTTCCTGTATTTTTCGATTGAGAGCATCTGGTAGTCATCTATCTTGTGGTTTTCTGCTCAAATTTTGTTTGGATTACTATTTGTTGTTGTTGTGGCTTTCTTGTTCGTTGATATTCAGTCCATCACTGTCGCATTTGTTGTTCGAGTATGTTGCCTGTGCTTATTTTCTTAATCCCCTAGACTCATTGGTTTCTACTTGCTGATTCAGGTACACTCCTGTTCGATTGAAGTTGTAATGATGATTTGGTTGAATAAAAATGAAGTCCCAGTTTAGTTCTTATGTTATTATGTATTGTGTAGTTAATATTGTCATTAGTTTTAGTATCAACTTAGATTTGCAGTTTTAATTATATTATAGAATGTAGTAGTAGAAGAACAAAAACAAAAACAGTGTAATAGCTTAATAGTTGGTAGTGTAGTGTAGGTAGTACATCACTTAGTTTAAGTAGGTAAAACCTTAAAATATAAGTTAGCTAATCATAATTTCAAATCGTTAATCGCTCGCACACAGTAGTATCGTAAGTCATAATCACATAGCTAATGTCGTAGATCTGCATTTAAACATAAACAAGCTTCGAAGTAGAAAAACATTAGATCTAGTAACGAATCGTTTATAACTGGGGTTAATAACATTGCAATGAGCTAAGTCATAGCAAAATCAGCTGTTTAGTTTAAACCTTTGGATCACTTAGATGTAGGTACTCCAGCTGTTAATTGAATAATCATGTTGTTTAAATCATACTCATGAAGATAGTCTGTTTAAAAAATGAATACCCAAATTTGAGTAAGTTTTAAAAGGGAAACGATCAGCTGAAGTAACCATTAGAATATGATTGGCTTAGAAAATATTGAACATGCTTATTTCTTATTAATTAGGTAGTATAATAGTGTAGTTGTAAATACCCATTTTATCCTTAGATAATCTTTATGCCTTTCACATATATATATATATATATATAGTTAAGTAATCTCTTAATCTCAACTAGTAAGCAATTCAATGTTAGTGTAAATTCATTAGTATAGATCGAAGTTAGAAACAATCTATTAATTCAAGCCTCGTGTACAGAATATAGTTGTGGTCCATAGTTAACATTAACAGTTTGTATTGTGATTGTCCCTTTTGATGAATAAAAATGCAATTGAATTCATTTCTAGTAATTTATGGTTGTTCTGTTATAAGTTTACCATTTCTGTTACTATCACTATTGTTCCCATGTGGTTTGGGCCCAACATATAACGTGGGCCTGAATTGTTATATAAAATCGACTGGGCTGCCAAGCAGAAGCCTGAAGATAGCTCGGGTCTTTAAGACCTAGGCAGGAACAACGCTGGTCTAAGTATGAATGCAGAGGCCCAGGCCCAATAAAGGCAGTAACAATGGCCTGGGCCCAATTATGAAAATGAGAGGTTGAAATACGACTAAGGAAAAACCAATATAGATAACATAGCATGTGTACATTAAGATTGAACCTTTTAAAATTAATGTGGGACGAGCCTCGCACAACACAAAAATAGCGGGGCCCCCTTAGTAATGAAATAATTTATAAATAGAATCGGGGGAGGCTATTAGCAAATTTCATAGCTTCTCTCAAAAGAATTAAAAGCCGATAGACTCTATTAGGCACGGTTTAATATACCTTCCTTATGGATGAGTGTGCACTTGGTGCGACTCAAATCCAAATCCCGGCAAAGTCTAAATGTACTAAAGGTCACAAGCGTACTGGTTGTGGTGTGACTCAAGGTGCGTTTTCGCGATGTCGCAATTCTGCAAAATATCAAAAGTAAAAGCACATAAGTTTTGTTAAAATCTATAATAAGTCAAGTAAGATTCATGAACGATGATTGAGCGACCGTGCGAAAACCATGGAATCCGGGAATGCCTAACACCTTCTCCCGGGTTAACAGAGTTCCTTATCCAGGTCTTTGTTTCGCAGACTATAATAACAGAGTCATAAATTTCCTCTGTTCGGGATTAAACCGGTGACTTGGGACATCATTATTTTCCCAAGTGGCAACTCTGAATAATTAAATAAATTGATCCCGTTCCGACTATCCTTTAAGTGGAAAAACCCCTTCCTCTTTGTTATTATATCCATCTCGGGTACTTGAACATTGAGGTATACCTTACATATCTTTCCCAATAGATGGGAACAAAGCCGTAATTTGGGGTAGTAAAAAGGGAGGTGTGACATAGGCTAAGTGCCTTCGCCATCAAATTTATAAGTTTCAACCTCAGTCGAGCCTGGACTCAGGTAAAGTGCATTCCCCATCAACTTGATTAGGTTCGACCTTAGCCGAACTAGCACTCAGGATAAGTGCATTCACCATCAAATTTATTCAGTTCAACCTCAGTCGAACTGGGACTCAGGCAAAGTGCCTTTGCCATAAAATTTATTAGGTTCGACCTCAGTCGAACTGGGACTCAGAATAAGTGCCTTCGCCATCAAATCAATTAGGTTTGACCTCAGTCAAACTAGGACTCAAACTTAATGCCTTCGCCATCAAATTTATTAGGTTCGACCTCAGTCGAACTTGGTCTCAGGCTTAGTGCCTTCGCCATCAAATTTATTAGGTTCAATTGAGGTCGAACTAGGACCCAGGCTAAGTTCCTTCATCATCAATATTTATTAGGTTCGACGTTAGTCAAACATGGACTCAGTCTATGTGCCTTCGCCATCAAGATATTTTAGGTTCAACCTCACTCGAAATGGAACTCTGGCTAAGTGCCTTCGGCATCGAATTTATTAGGTTCGATTAAGTTCGAATTGGGACTCAGGCTAAGTGCCTTCATATCAAACTTATTAGGTTCGACCTCAGTTGAGCTGGGACTCAAGCTAAGTGCCTTCACAATCAAATTTATTAGGTTCGAACTCAGTGGAACTTGGTCTCAGTCTTAGTGCCTTCGCCATCAAATCTATTTGATTTGACCTCAATCAAGCTAGGACTCGGGCTAAGTGCCTTTGCTATGAAATTAATTAGGTTCAACCTCAGTCAAACTGGGAATCAAACTAAGTGCCTTTAGAGTCAAAATTTGTTAAGTTCAACCTCAGTCGAACTGGGACTCAAGCTAAGTGCCTTCACCATCAAATTTATTAGGTTCGACCTCGATTGGGCTGGGACTTAGGATAAGTGTCTTTGCCATCAAAATCTATTAGGTGCGACCTCAATCGAATTAGGACTCAGGCTAAGTGCCTTCTCCAACGAATTTATTAGGTTCGACCTCAGTCAAACTGAGACTCAGGCTAATTGCCTTCGCCATCAAATTTATTAGGTTCGACCTCAGTCGAACTAAAACTCGGGCTAAGTACCTTCACCATCAAATTTATTAGGTTCGACCTTAGTCGAACTGGGACTCGGGCTAAGTGGCTTTACCTTCAAATTTATTAGGTTCGACCTCAATTGAACTGGGATTCGTGAGTGGTGAGACCTATGTAACCTAGAGCTCTGATACCAACTTGTCACGACCCGGATTTTCCCCAAACATCGGGATCGTGATGGCGCCTACTCGTAGTAGCTAGGCAAGCCATTGTATTCATACTATCCTGTTTTTAACACAATTTTAATTAAATAAATGCGGAATACTTTATCGAAATAGAAATAACTAATTACAAGATGAAAATCATACTGAAATCCTCTACCCAAGACGTGGAGGTCACCAACTCACGAACTACTACTGAATACTACACGTAAGAGTTTGAAAGAAATATAACATAATTCCGTTTGTCTCGGAACAAAGAGACTACAACTAGTAACATAAATAAAGAAAGAGACGCCGGGCACTGCGGACGTACGCAAGCTACCTCGGTCTCAAATATGATCAATTCTCACGCAATCGATTTACTACTGCTGTTGCTCCTGATCGTAGCTTGGACTGTGCAAAAACGCACGAAGTGTAGTATCGAGCTGCAAACCATGTGTTGGTAAGTGCTGGCCTATCCAGTAGTGACAAGCCTAGGACCAGAATACCCACATAAACCTGTGCAATTCAATATATATGTATACAACAGAATAACAAGAAATAACCAGGTAATAACACGATAAGGAATATCTCAAAGAATTCAACAATTAACAACAGAGTTAATAAATTCACAAGGAAAAACAAAGTATAATGGAAACACAAGTAATATCAAGTCAAAGAATAGCAAGCAATTGCACGGCATCACCATACCCGTGCTTTTACATCTCACATCCATAACGTCCTTAGTACGGCATGATCCTTCGTCGCATAATCAATAAAACATGGCACGGTATTAACATGCGTGCATAAATAAATAAACATGTACGGCATCACCCTTCGTGCATTATCACTCTTCTCACCCAAATAACAATCACAGTTAAGGGCAAAAGAAAGAAGCAGTAATTCATAAACTGTCCCGACAAGGGCAATCAATAATCATCTTCACAACAAGTCCCAACAAGGGAGAACAATAACAATTCATCTCGTAATATATCTCAAAATAATCATTTTTCAACGACTCACGGTCATACTAGACGCGAGTGTATGGATGCTTCGTCACCACGCCCATACACCGCACTCGATCACATAACACATAACACATAATCCTATTCCCTCAAAGCTGGGATAGAACAAACACTTACCTCGAATGTTTATGAACAATTCAATCAGTGGAAATGTCTTTTTCTTTCAACTTTGGCTCCAATCCAATCGTATCTATACACAATTGATTTAATATCATCAATACTACTCAACAAACTAATTCTTAAGACCAAATACAACTTTTACAACATTATGCCCGGAATAGTGAATTTCAACCCCGGGCCCACATGGTCGGAACTCGGGGTTAGGACCAAAATCCGGTTACCCATCCCCCCACGAGTTCATGTATATGATTTGTTTCAAAATCGGACCTCAATTCGAGGTCCAATTTTCCAATTTATGAAAAACCCTATATTCTAACAAAAACAAGAAATTCTACCATGAAAACCTTTGATTTCTAATGAAAAACATGTTTAATGATGTTAGGAATTGAAAGAATTAAGTAAAAAGTGACTTACAATTGTTTTGATGAAGAAGGAATCCGTGAAGAATCGCAAATGGGTGTTTTTGTTTTGTAAAAAGTGAAGAAATGGATTGAAAATCGTGTTTTACAGGTCTCTGTGTTTGCATTTGCGAACATGGGTTCGCAATTGCGAACCCCGACCAATTTCTGGAGTTTGAAAAATAAGCTAAGGCTGGGAAGTTCGCATTTGCAAACTTTTGTTCGCATTTGCGAAGCCAAGGCAAAGCTAGGGACTTCGCATTTGCGAACATATGTTCACATTTGCGAACAAGGCTGGGAAGGGCAGTGTTCGCATTTGCGAACTAATGTTCGCATTTGCGAACACAGGCAGTAAAGGGCATTATTCGCATTTGCGAACTTTTGTTCGCATTTGCGAACATAGGCAGGACAAAGGGAGGTTCGCATTTGCGAACAATTGTTCGCATTTGCGAACAAGGCTAGGTCAATGGGGCTTCGCATCTGCGATCAGGGTTCGCATTTGCGAGCCCTGCCTTGTACTGCCCCCTTCGCAATTGCGAGAAATACTTCGCAATTGCGAAGCCAACAGCTGGGTGAAAAACCAGCGGTGCAACATTTCAGAATTTAATCCAACGGCCTATCAAATCTTTACCCGAGCCCCCGGGCTCCCAACCAAACATGTACACAACTTCAAAAACACATTACGAACTTGTTTGTGCGATCATATCGCCAATATCACATCGTTTTCATCAAATCAAACCTCAAGTTCATGATTTTCATACTTTTGGTTTTCAAAACTTTCAAACTTGGGACTCAAGGTCCAAAACATCTCAAACGGCATCCGAATGTCACCAAACTTTACAGAAATCACATATATAATATTTAAGACTTGTACCGGGCGTCAGAACCAAAATACGAGCCCGATACCAAGGTCAATTAATTCATTTCCTTTAAAAATTACATCAAAAACAATTTCCTAGAAAAATTCATAACTTGGGCTCTAGGCCTCAGAATTCGACTCCGGACGCATGTCCAAGTCCCATATTTTCCTACGGACCTCTCAGGACCATCCAATCTCGGGTCCGGATCCGTTTACCAAAAATGTTGACCGAAGTTAACCATATCAATATTAATATCATTTTTTATCCAAATTTCTCATAGAATTCATATTTTCTATCACAAAATCTTTCCGGCTACATGCTCGGATCGTGCATGTAAATCGAGGCAACATAGAATGAGGTTTTCAAGGCCTCGGAAGCTCGAAATGATTAATAAAATAAGTGATGACCCTTTGGGTCGTCACACAGGCGAAGTGCCTTCATCGTTAAATTTTATTAGGTTCGACCTCAGTCTAGGACTCAAGCTAAGTGCCTTCGCCATCAAATTTATTCGGTTGCAGCTTAGTTGAACTGGGATCCAGGAAAAGTGTCTTCATCATCAAAATTTACTACGTTTGACCACTGTCAAAATGGGACTCAGGCTAAGTGCCTTCATCGTCAAAATATAATATGTTCGACCTCAGTCGTACTAGGACTCAGGTTATGTGCATTCGCCATCAAATTTATTCGGTTCGTCCTCAGTCAAACTGGGACTCAGGCTAACTGCCATCGTCACCAAAATTTATTAGGTTCAACGTTAGTCGAACTGGGACGCAGGCTGAGTGCATTTGCCATCCAATTCATTAGGTTCGACCTCAGTAGAAGTAGGACTTTGGCTAATGCCTTCGCCATCAAATTTATTAGGTCCGACCTCAGTTGAACTAGGACTCAAACTAATTGCCTTCGCCATCAAATTTATTAGGTTCGAACTCAGTCGAACTAGGACTCAGGCTAAGTGCCTTTGCGATCAAATTTATCAGGTTCGACATTAGTCAAATTGGGACACAAGCTAAATGCGTTCACTATCAAATTTATTAGGTTCGATCTCAGTCATACTAGGACTCAGGCTAAGTGCCTTCACCATCAAATTTAGTAGGTTCGACCTCGGTCAAGCTGGGATTTAGGCTAAGTGCCTTTGCTATCAAATTTATTTGGTTCAACCTCAGTCAAACAGGGATTCAAGCTAAGCGCCTTCATCATCAAAATTTACTAGGTTCGACCTCAGTCAAAATGGGACTTAGGCTAAGTGCCTTCTCCATCAAATTTGTTAGAATCGACCTCAGTCGAAGTGGGACTTAGGCTAAGTGCCTTCATCGATAAACTTTATTAGGTTCGACCTCAGTCGAAGTGGGACTCAGGCTAAGTGCCTTTATCGTTAAAATTTATTAGGTTCGACCATAGTTGAACTGGGACTCAGGCTAAGTTCCTTCACCATCAAATTTATGAGGTTCGACCTTAGTCAAACTAGGACTCAGGTGATTCACGTCCAAGCAACGGTCGTAGTCAATATAACTTGGTCTAATAAGTCCAAGATCGATCCCACAGAGAATTAACCTACCAATTGCAACTATCACAACCCCAAAAGTACTTCCGCATCAAGTTCCCAAACTTTAAATATATATTTGTGTGATTTTCTAATATCTACTTTGCAATAACTAAGAATGCTTAAAAGAAAGAATTAAATGTTGAATAAAATAATATAGAGAAAGTCTAAGGTATTGATTTCCCCTATTGATGGAATCCCTTATCGTTATGCTCATACAAATTGTTAATATATTCTATCAATCATGAACGCTATGTGTATCGTAACCCTCTCCCGAGCAATTACAATAATTTACTAGTGCACTCTCCCGAGCTACCCTAGCTAGCTTTAATTTAAATAGTTCACTTAAGATTTCACCCAAGAGTTCGTTATTCCTAACCCCGTCTTTACACCTAAAGTTATAGATTCCTCTAATAACCTAGGTGTGATGTTGTTCAACAATAAAACTAAATATGCACTCTTTTCCAAGTTATGCACACTAAATAGGCACATCTAATTGGGGATCCTACCAATTAACTACAATAAGAATGAAGTTCAACAAATAGAAATCTAAGTCACAATTTGTAATCACATAAACGATAAGTTCATCACTCAATAGGTTCCATCAAAACCTTAGAAAAGAATTTAGCTACTCATGCTTGAAGAAACAAGAATAATAATTGAAATCATAAAGAATTGCTTGATATAAAATAAAAGAAAGAGTTTGAGAGGAATCTCTCCTACTAAAAACCTTGCAAAAGTATTGAATAATAGATTACATGCCTCTATGGGGCAAACTAGGAGTTTATATAGAGGTTTTAGGGCTTAAAAACTAAGTTTGAGTCCAATTGGGATTGCTGTTGCCGCGAACCGCGAACAAAGCAGTCCTCTGATTCTTCCGAAAAGTTCAAAGAGCTTGATTTCTCGCGGTTCATCTGCGGTCGCGAGTGAACCGCGGATGAACAATATTTCGGATTCTTCTTCAATTCTTCAAGCTCACTTCACTTCAACTCTTCACTTGGCCTTTTCATCAACTTGTCCAAAATAGCTCTTTATGGCATCCAATGTATCACATGTACCTGTAAAACACAATCGAACACTAATCAAAGCATTTTGTCCTTATAAACAACATTAATTCCATAACAAAGTGTGATTATTTAGGGTATAATTATAGTCAAATTTACCTATTATCAATACCCCACACTTAAACCTTTGCACGTCCTCGAGCAATCTTTAATCACACTTTAGGCCAATTAACAACAATTTGTCTCCCCCAAATTATGTCACAAAAGCTATTATACATTAACAACTTAAGATATCCATGATCTTTACTTAACCGTAAACTCTCATGCCAGCACATTATTACTTACTTTACTTATTACCAAAAACTTGCAAATTTACCTTTTTCCTCTTGAATTACACGCCCTCACCAAATTTATTGAGATAAGTTCCCACACATTAACAATTCAAAAAAATGGAACTTATAGATATAGGAAAGATTCACTCACTCTCAACAAAGAACACGCATATGCATACAGACACACCATATGCTTTCCCCTAGTGTAATACTCCACTAATTGAGTTGTTCAATCATAGATCAAGAGGGTTTTAAGGGTTGTAATGTTGGCTACGGGACGGGTAGGATACTTTTGGTTATAGTGGCTAACCTCCCTAAGCACTTTTCTTTCTTTTTCACAACTTTTTTTTCTTATTTTCTTCCTTATGTCTCCCCTAAACATTCATTCACCTTTAATTGCTTTTAATCCCCACTTTTCTTTTGTTGGTGTAATTGGCCTTTCTAGTTTTTATGTATACATTGATATGCTCTTTTTCTCAAAATATCTTTTTCTTTTCATTTTTTTTTCTCATTGTTTTGCAATACATTTACATTATTTTGGACAGTTCACTATTTTCTACCATTCATTCTTGATTTTCCCTTTACAATTTCCCTTCACCCCACACTTAAACTTTTGCATATTCGTTATAATACAAATGCTTCTAGGAGGTAAAGTAGAACACATATAATAATTTGAAGAACATTCAAGGGTTATCAAAGAATAGGCTTTAAGCTCAAAGGGGTTAACTAAGATATAATGTACGGATGAATTCATGTCTATGGATATATGGGGTTACACAAAGAAATGCCTCTATCCTTTCTACAACCGAACAACTTCTATTTCGCTTTGCAAAAACACAGGGCAAGTTCTAGGCATCATGTACAACATACAATGTAAGTAAAAACCTCACACACGCATGGCATGCAACTCATTTGGAATCTGGTTTATCTACAAAGTCCAATCGATATTCAAGAAAGCACTATTGTGCAATTTAAGGCATATTGAGATTCTACAATCAAGCTTAGAAGATACATTCTCAAGTTCAATTTACGCTTTTGCTAATGTGCATATTCGGGGTTACATGTTGCCCTTTTACCTCTAATCCTAATAAAAAAAGAAAGAAAAGAAAAAAATCTACCTAACCCGGTTCAAATAAAAACCCTTGGAAAAGACCCGTGGTCAAAAGAAAAACCAAGGGTGAGATGATACACTACCTAGAAAAAGAAAATAAAAGAAATAAAAATTCCTACGTGGACTACTTCCCTCAAGATTACTTGTCCTAAATAGTTCGTCATCAGGAAGAGTCCTCTACTCATATTTTTGGATTTTTAAAATTTTCTGATTTTTTTGTATTTTTATTATTTTATATTACTTACTACACTAATATATACATTATGTACAAGATAAGTTTCCCACCCCACACTTAAAAATATGTCATGTCCCCATGGCATAAATAAAAATGAAAGCACAAGAGGGGCAAGAAAACTTACCTGTGACTCACTCGGAGTCGGAGACTGTGGATGGGTCAACATGGTATGCTCTCCCAAGTGCTCTGAACCATGCCATAAACCTGTTCTCTGACCGGGCTTGCCTAGTGGACATGGCATCTAGCCGTGTGTGTAGGCCATCTACGGAAGTGCGCAGAGCAGCAACCTCCTCCTCCATTGACCTCAACATAGGTCGTGTGGACTCGGGTCTAGACATGCTTGCTCCACGAGGAGCATACCTGGAAGGTCCGGCTGAATCCGTGGAGTGCCTGGCCCGGGTAACCGGTACAGGATCGTCCTCTTCATCTAAGTCAATAGGGGTTATGTCTCGTCCAACCCGGATAGTAGCAGCTCTAAATGGAGCTCTTGGTAGTAACTCACCGTCAGCATCAGTAACTGGGGTGTGGTTGAGGAGACACAACATAGTGACAAGAGATGGGTAATAAAAACCCTTGGCAGTGAGGGATCCCCTCAATACCATCTCGTCACTAATGACTCGGGCAATATCAACATCCCGATGTGTTACAAAACACCAAGTCAAAACAGCCCTATTAAAGTTAACATCCGTGGTGTTACTTGAGGGCAAAATACGGTTGCAAATTATGGAGAACCAACATTTGGCAGTGTGTGTAAAATAGTTAGTGTGCAGAGTTTGATTTCTAATCCATACTAGAATGCCATCTACACATAAGGCCTCTATTAGCATGTCCCATGTGACACCGGGCCTATCATGGTAGTAATCAACATCACTAGTGTGCAATGGCAGGTGAAGTACCCGCCGAATAGTAGGAATATGAGCATTGACCCGCTTACCTCTGACGAAAACTTCTCTGACCATAGCATAAGGAGCATTGGCGTAGAATTCTCGAACAAGCATCTTGTTCACCTTAAGAGGTGAGTCAAAGAGGAAATCCATCTCGCGCCTTCGAATATCATCATAAATTTTCGGCTTCTCCGAGCGGATAGCCATCCTGTCAACTTCTACCTCTTGGAGCCACTTCTTGTTTGCTTTAATTTGAAATGCATTTTCGTCTCCTTCATCAGCAAACCTAGACTCGTCATAAGTCGGTTGTCAGGATGAACTAGCACCATGTCGTGCTCTCTTTGGGGCCATGATCCTGCACAATTAAGATAGCCAAAAAGTTTGTAAACCGTTTGTCATTGGAGGGCTACTCAGACTTCGCCATCCTTGAAAACTCACAATTGACCGTTCTTTTTGTGCAATTCCCTCATACCCC
The DNA here is from genome assembly GCA_032618575.1 of Nicotiana noctiflora. NCBI lineage: Eukaryota > Viridiplantae > Streptophyta > Magnoliopsida > Solanales > Solanaceae > Nicotiana > Nicotiana noctiflora. Next base: position 177,413 of record JASVEL010001333.1, on the reverse strand, counting down.
TATATTAAGATTCTTTATCTAACTATTTTACCCATGCGTATTTGAGCACCCCACACTTAGTTCTTTGAACACTTCTAATAATACCCAATTGACTTAGTCCATCCCCAATAAACTACACCATTATCAATTCATGAGTTGGGTATTATTTTTCCTAAACTACATCAATACCCTATGAACAAGTATAATGTGCCCAACTTAGCTTACTAATCAACATACATGGTGTTCATACTATTTTAGGTTTCCAATCATAAAATTTTCATCAACAACACAATTGAAAAACCCATAAACCAATTCTTTACCAAACTTCAACTATATGACAAGGTTCCTTAGTAAAAATTCATGGAAACATGTATAGTGCAAAGAAACCCACATCATATTCAAAAAATATACTAATCTAATAATATCTAATTATTTCTACAAACTAAATAATCAAGAACTAAGAATAAACACAAAATAAGAGAGAAGAGAAGTAGAGAAACTTACAACTATTACAATGAAGAAGTAATGGAGGAAGAATGGGGTGAATTGGAGAAGAGGGGTTTGGGAATTTTTAGAGAGAAGGGGGAGAGTTTTGAGTTAGAGAGAGAGAGGAATTGGGAGAGTGAGGGGCGGCTGAGTTGTTGTGAGGGAGAGGGGAAGTTATTTTAGGGTTTAAAAGGGGGGAGGGAAAAGAGAAATTAAAAAAAACTATTTTTTTCGCCGACCGCGGAACTGACCGCGACTGTTCGCGGTTCGTTCGCGGCCGCGGATGGACCGCGAACAATCGAGATTCAGAGAGGTCATTTTTTCGCGGTTGGTTCGCGGCCGCGAATGGACCGCGAACAGAGAAAGTTCAGAGAGGGCATTTTTTCGCGGTTCATCCGCGGTCGCGGATAGACCGCGGACAGTGCTCCTCTCTGAAAAAATTCTCGATTGTTCAGCAAAAATTTGTGTTTTTCTTATATTCCTTTATTACTTATTACTAAGATAAAATTAATTACAACATGTTCATGGGTTGCCTCCCACGTAGCGCCTGATTTAACGTCACGACACGACTCAACTTAGTGCATTTTACGGCTCGCTAGACCTTTGAGGTTCATCCAACCGCAATTCTACCTTGTCCTCCATGTCATCCAGGCCTAAGTATTAATTCAACCGCTGTCCGTATACCTTGAATGTACGTGATCCATCCATAATTTGAATTTCCACAGCTCCTGACTCCAATGCCTCAATTACTTTGAAGGGTCCTGACCACCTTGATTTCAATTTACCTGGGAACAGTCCTAATCTTGAATTGTATAATAGTACTTTGTCCCTGTTTTTGAAGGTACGCTCAACGATATTTTGATCATGGATCCGCTTCATCCTCTCTTTATACAATCTTGTATTTTCAAATGCTAGATACCGAAATTCTTCTAACTCATGCAACCCAGTCAACCTTGCTTTACCTGCTTCATCCAAGTTGAGATTCAATTGTTTCAGTGCCCACCACGCTTTATGCTCTAATTCAACAGGTAAGTGACAAGCTTTTCCGAACACCAATTTGTAAGGATACATGCCAATGGGTGTTTTGAATGCTGTTCTATATGCCCATAGTGTATCATCAAGCTTCCTGGACCAGTCGGTTCTTGTGGCATTCACTGTTTTAGCAGTACACTTTTTATCTCCCTGTTAGAGACCTCAACTTGTCTGCTAGTTTGCGGGTGATATGGAGTGGCCACACGGTGTTTAACATCACACTTGGCCAATAATTTCTCAAAAGCTCGGTTGCAAAAGTGTGTGCCCCCGTCACTAATGATAGCCCTTGGAGTCCCAAACCGGGTGAAAATATTCTTCTTCAAAAATCCCACTACCACCTTAGCATCATTGGTGGGTAGTGCTACAGCTTCCACCCATTTGGACACGTAGTCAACTGCAACAAGTATGTACTTATTGCCGTATGAGCTAATAAAGGGCCCCATGAAATCTATTCCCCAGACATCGAACACTTCCACTTGCTAAATTGGATTCATTGGCATCTCATGACGTCGGGAGATGTTCCCGATTTTGAAATTCGTTGCAACCTTTCACCCACAAGTGTGCATCCTTAAACACCATCGGCCAATAGAAACCGGCCTCGAGTACTTTGGCAGCTGTACATATTCCTCCAAAGTGACCGCCATATGCTGAAGCGTGACATGCCTGCAAAACAGAAGATTGTTCTATCTCGGGGACGCATCTCCGGATCATGTTATCGAGACATATCATAAACAAATAGGGTTCATCCCAATAATAAAGTTGACTTTCATGAAAAAATATGTTCCTTTGGACCGATGAGAGGTCGTGAGGAACAATACCACTGGCTAGGTAATTAGCATAATCAGCATACCATGGTGCTTCACGGAGAGTGGTGGTGAGCAGCTGCTCGTCTGGAAAGGTTTCCAGAATTTCCCCACTATCTTTGACAAGTTCAGTTTCTTCAAGTCTTGACAAATAGTCAGCTACTTGATTTTCAGTTCCTTTTCTATCTCTGATTTCGAGGTCGAACTCTTGGAGAAGCAACACCCAACGAATTAGGCGTGGCTTAGAGTCCTTTTTATCAATTAAATATCTTAAAGCTGCATGGTCTGTGTATACGATTACCTTTGATCCTATGAGATAGGACCGGAATTTGTCGAATGCAAACACAACCGCTAGCATCTCCTTTTCCGTCACTGTGTAGTTTAGCTGTGCTCCACTCAGAGTTCTACTTGCATAGTATATTGGATGCATCAGCTTATCTTTCCTATGGTCCAGCACTGCCCCCACTGCATAATCACTTGCATCACACATTAACTCGAACGGTTGCTCCCAGTCTGGGGCAATGATGATGGGTGTTGTGACCAGCCTCTTTTTCAGTTCCTCGAAAGCAATCCTACATTCGTCGGTAAAAACAAAAGGGTGATCTTTTTCAAGTAACTTACAGAGAGGGTTTGATATTTTGGAGAAGTCTTTAATGAACCTCCGGTAAAAACCGGCGTGTCCAAGAAAGCTTCTTATGGCCCTGACGGATGTTGGTGGAGGCAACTTTGCAATGATATCAACTTTAGCACGGTCTACCTCAATGCCTTTGCTTGAAACCGTGTGCCCAAGTACTATACCTTCTTGAACCATAAAGTGGCACTTCTCCCAGTTTAGCACTAAGTTTGTTTCCATGCACCTTTGTAGTACTCTAGTCAGATTGGCAAGGCATTCGTCGAATGAATTCCCTACCACTGAGAAATCATCCATGAACACTTCCATAATGTCTTCCACCATGTCGGTGAAAATAGCCATCATGCACCTTTGGAAAGTGGCAGGTGCATTGCATAGTCCGAATGGCATCCTCCTGAAGGTGAAGACACCATAAGGGCATGTGAAGGAGGTCTTCTCTCTATCTTCGGGGGCTTTGGAGATTTGATTGTACCCCGAGTATCCATCAAGAAAGCAAAAGTTGGACCTCCCTGCTAACCTGTCAAGCATTTGATCAATGAAGGGAAGTGGGAAGTGATCTTTGCGGGTGGCTAGATTCAACTTCCTATAGTCCATGCATATTCTCCATGCGGTGATGGTTCTCGTTGAAATCAATTCATTGTTGTCATTTTTCACTACCGTCATGCCTCTTTTCTTGGGCACATATTGGACCGGACTAACCCAGCTGCTGTCTGAGATTGGAAAGATGATTCCCGCATCTAACCACTTTATTACTTCCTTCTTCACCACTTCCTTGATGTTGGGGTTCAGCCTTCTTTGATGTTCCCTGGAAGGTTTGTGTCCATCTTCCAGGAGAATTTTATGCATACAATAGGCTGGGCTGATCCCCTTTATGTCTGCCATGGTCCACCCGATGGCAGTCTTGCATTCCTTGAGTACCTGTATAAGTTTTTGGGCCTGCACATCTAACAAACTAGATGAGATAATAACAGGTAACGTGGCGTTAAGACCTAGATACTCATACCTGAGATGTGATGGTAGTGGTTTAAGTTCAAACTTTGGTGGCTCTTCTATGGATGGCTTTGCTGGTGGGCTTTCTCTTTTCTCTAGGTGTAGGGGTTCGAATTCGATCTCTCGCTTCCAGAATCCCTTGCCTTCCAGAGATAATACCCATTCTGCCAAACTTTCACCGTTTACCTCTTTCATGTTCATCAGGCATGCTTGAAGTGGATCTTCAATGGTAGTTCTACATCGTCGGTCTCCACTATCACATCAACTGCAACAATTAGAGAGCAATTTGCGAACTCACTAGGACGCCTCATGGATTTTTGCACATTGAAGATGATCTCCTTATCATTCAATCTCATCTTGAGTTCCCCAGTTTCACAATCAATTATGGCCCTCCCAGTGGCTAGGAATGGTCTTCCCAAGATTATGGGAATTTCTTCGTCGACCTTGCAATCAAGAATAACAAAATCGACGGGAAACACGAACTTCCCAACCTGGATTAGCACATCATCTATAATACCAAATGGACGCTTAGCCGTCCTGTCAGCAAGCTGTAAAAGCATAGAGGTGGGTCTGTCTCTCCCAATACCTAACCTCTTGTAGACAACTAAGGGCATGAGATTAATGCTTCCCCCAAATCACATAAGGCCTTAGTAAAGGCATAATTCCCTAGAGTGCATGGGATGGTGAAACTACCTGGATCAGATAGCTTCTCAGCAATGGGTCTGGACACCACTGCACTACAAGTCTGTGTGAGTGTAACTGTGGCCAAGTCTTGGAAATCAAATTTCCGCGACATCAAATCCTTCATCATCTTAGCATAACCAGGCATTTCTTTTAAAGCTTCAATTAATGGAATGTTTACCTGGATTTGCTTGAGCATGTCGAAGAACTTTTTGTATTGTTCCTCTTTTTGGTGTTTGGACAACCTTTGGGGGAATGGTGGTGGAGGCCTCTTCTTCCCGGTAACTTGGGATTTATCTTTGTCTACCGCTTTCTCCTCAATCTGCTGCTCTACCTTTTCAGTTACTTTCTCCGTTCCCTGTTGTGCTTCTTTATTTTCAGCAATTGGCTGGATTGTGACTTTTGTCAACCCTGTGGATTCATCCAGTTCAATGGGCAATGGAGTAGGTGTCTCAGCCTGTCTGTCAATTTTCTCACTTTTATTCTCAGCATCAAGATCTCTACCGCTTCTCAGAGTCACTGCCATCATCTGCTTTGGGATTTGTTCCTTTGGCTGGGGAGGTCTGTACTGCATTTGAGCCTGTTGGCCCCAGTTTTGATTACCTTGTCGTTGTCCTCCATAGTTAGCCATATAGTTCATATCATCATGCTGATGATGATGTTCTTGGTCTGCAGCCCATGGATTACCTATGGGTTGGCTAATGCAAGATGTGCATAAACCACCATTGGTAGTATCTACAATGTGAACTTGCTTCTTAACCCCTGATTCTTCCACCTTCTTTGTCAGGATGCTCATTTGTGTCAATAAAGTTGCCACGTTCTCCTCCAGAGTGTTGGATGGATCCTAGAGGTACATAATGTACTACTGGTGTGATAGGAGCATTCCTGGACGTCCACCCGGAATTTTGAGCCATCTTGTCTAGCAAATTTTGGCCGTCTCTCCAAGTCTTGCTCAGAAAAGCCCCACCTGCTGAGGCATCTACAATATTCTTCATACTGTCTGAAAGTCCCATGTAGAACCTTTGACCCAACATCTGCTCAGGAATCCCATGGTGAGGACACATAACAAGCATACCTTTGAATCTGCCCCAAGTTTCATGTAGTGTTTCTAGTGGTTTCTGCTTGAAGCTCACAATCTCATCAATTTGTTGAGCTGTTTCGTTGGGTGGATGAAACTTGTTGTGGACTTGTTTGACTAACTCATCCCACGTTGCAATGGAGTTTATTGGGAGTGAGTTTAGCCATATCTGTGCTGCTCATGTAACTGAGAATGGAAAAAGTAGTAATCTGATAGCTTCCGGAGTTACATTCGGTTGCCTTTGTGTTTTGCATATTAATAGAAAGTTCTTGAGGTGCTGCTGTGGATCTTCAACCTGAGACCCAGAGAATAATCCCTTGTTTTGCAATAAGTGAAGCATGTTGTTAGTAATCTGGAAAGACTCAGCTTGAATTGCTGGCACAACGATGGCAGTTGCCAAATTATCTGTTGTGGGTTGTGCCCAGTCGAACAATGCACCTTCTTGTGCCTCCTGTGCCTCTTGCATATTTAGCCCGTCTTGCTGGTTTTGAGTGTTTATGTCACCCATGTCGAAGTCTAGTTTGATTGGTTGTTGAGTTTGTTGAATTTGTTTGATGGCTTTGTTACGTGCCCGAAAGGTTTGCTCGGGGTCTGAGAGTCCTTCAATTAGTTCTCCAGTCCTTGCAGATTTTCTAGGCATGCACCTGAATACCCAAATCAACAAACGTCAAAATATTCAATGTAGAGTGTAGAAAGAACCTGAATACACAAGAATCTTGAAGTTCTGGCAATGGCAATTGATAATTCAGTTAATTCCCCGGCAACGGCGCCAAAATTGATTCACGTCCAAGCAACGGTCGTAGTCAATATAACTTGGTCTAAAAAGTCCAAGATCGACCCCACAGAGAATTAACCTACCAATTGCAACTATCACAACCACAAAAGTACTTCCTAATCAAGTTCACAAACTTTGTATATATATTTGTGTGATTTTCTAATACCTACTTTGCAATAACTAAGAATTCTTAAAAGAAAGAATTAAATGTTGAATAAAATAATATAGACAAAGACTAAGGTATTGATTTCCCCTATTTATGGAATCCCTTATCGTTATGCTCATACAAATTGTTAATATATTCTATCAATCATGAACGCTATGTGTATCGTAACCCTCTCCCGAGCAATTACAATAATTTACTAGTGCACTCTCCCGAGCTACCCTAGCTAGGTTTGATTTGAATAGTTCACTTAAGATTGCACCCAAGACTTCGTTATTCCTAACCCCGTCTTTACGCCTAAAGTTATAGATTCCTCTAATAACCTAGGTGTGATGTTGTTCAACAATAAACCTAAATATGCACTCTTTTCCAAGTTTTGCACACTAAATAGGCACCGCTAATTGGGACGTCTACCAATACTACAACAAGAATAAAGTTGAACAAATAGAAATCTAAGTCACAATTTGTAATCACATAAACGATAAGTTCATCACTCGATAGGTTCCATCAAAACCTTAGAAAAGAATTTAGCTACTCATGCTTGAAGAAACAAGAATAATAATTGAAATCATAAAGAATTGCTTGATATAAAATAAAAGAAAGAGTTTGAGAGGAATCTCTCCTACTAAAAACCTTGCAAAAGTATTGAATAATAGATTACATGCCTCTATAGGGCAAACTAGGAGTTTATATAGAGGTTTTAGGGCTTAAAAACTAAGTTTGAGTCCAATTGGGATTACTGCTGCCGCGACTTCCGCGGTTCGTTCGCGGCCGCGAGCGGACCGCGAACAGTCAAACTTCAGAGGCCTTCTTTTTTCGCGGTTCATCCGCGGCCGCGAGTGAACCGCGGATGAACAATACTTCTGATTCTTCACTGCTTCTTCCAGACCTCTTCACTTTAGCTCTTCTTTTGGCCTTTTCATCAACCTAGGACTCCAAAATAGCTCTTTATGGCATCCAATGTATCACATGTACCTGTAAAACACAATCGAACACTAATCAAAGCATTTTGTCCTTATAAACAACATTAATTCCATAACAAAGTGTGATTATTTAGGGTATAATTATAGTCAAATTTACCTATTATCATCAGGCTAAGTGCCTAAGTCATCAAAATTACTTAGGTTCTACCTCAGTCAAGATGGGACTCTGGCTAAGTACCTTCGCTATCAAATTTATTAGGTTCTACCTCAGTCAAGATGGGACTCAGGCTAAGTGGCTTCGCCATCAAATTTATTAGGTTCGACCTTAGTCGAACTGGGATCCAGTCTATGTGCCTTCATCATCAAAATTTGCTAGGTTCGACCTCAGTCAATATGGGACTCAGTTAAGTGCCTTCGTCGTCAATAATTATTAGGTTCAACCTCAGTCGAACTGGGACATAGGCTAATTTCCTTCACCATCAAATTTATTAGGTTCGACCTAAGTGGAAGTGGGACTCAAGCTAAGTGACATTCTCATCAAAATTTATTAGGTTTGACCTCAGTTGAACTGGGACTCAGGCTAAGTTCCTTCGCCATCAAATTTATTAGGTTTGACCTTAGTCGAACTAGGACTCGGGCTAAGTGCCTTCGCTATCAAATTTACTTGGTGCGACCTAACTCAAACCAGGACTCAGGCTAACTCCCTCTGTCGTCAAGATTTATGAGGTTCAACCTCAGTCAAACTGTGACTCAAGCTAAGTGCCTCGCCATCAAATTTATTGGATTCGACCATAGTCAAACTACGACTGAGGCTAATTCCCTCCGCCATCAAATTCATCAGGTTCGACCTCGGTCAAACTGGACTCAGGCTAAGTGCCTTTATTGTCAAAATTTATTAGGTTTGACATCAGTCGAACTGGGACTCAGGCTAAGTGCCTTCTCTATCAAATTCTATTAGGTTCGACCTCAATCAAACTGGGACTCGAGCTATATGCCTTCGCCATCTAATTTATTAGGTTCGACCACTATCAAGGTGGGACTCAAGCTAAGTGCCTTCCATCAAATTTTTTAGGATTTACGAGATGATAAAATATGGCAAAAGCTATACCGAAAATTAGTTCGCATAGATCACAATCGGACTAGGACTCAGGCTAAGTGCCTTCACCATCAAGTTTATTAGGTTCGACCTCAGTCGAACTAGCACCCAGGATAATTGCCTTAGCGATCAAATTTATTATGTTTGACCTCACTCGAACTAGGACTCAGGCTAAGTGCCTTAGACATAGAATTTATTAGGTTCGACCTTACTCAAACTGGGAATGGGCTAAGTGCCTTCGTTGTTAAAATTTATCAGGTTCAACCTCGGTCGAACTAGGACTCGGGCTAAGTGCCTTCGCCATCAAAATCTATTAGGTTCGACCTCAATAGAACTGGGAATCAAGCTAAGTGCCTTCTCCATCTAAGTTATTAGGTTCGACCTCAGTCGAGCTGGGACTCAAGCTAAGTTCCTTCGCCATCAAATTTATTAGGTTCGATTATGTCGGACTAGGACTCAGGCAAAGTGCCTTCGCCATCAAGTTTATTAGGTTCTACCTCAGTCGCACTGGGACTCGGGCTAATTGCCTTCGCCATCAAATTAACAGGTTCGACCTTAGTCGAACTAAAACTTGGGCTAAGTGACTTTACCATAAAATTTATTAGGTTCGACCTTAGTCGAACTAGGACTCAGGCTAAGTGCCTTCACCGTCAAATTTATTAGGTTCGACCTCAGTCGAATTAAGACTCAGTCTAAGTGCCTTTGTCATCAAAATTTATTAGGTTCAACCTAAATGGAACTAGGACTCAGGCTAGTTCCTTCGCCATCTAATCTATTAGGTTCGACCTTAGTTGAGCTAGGACTCAAGCTAAGTTCCTTCGTCATCAAATTTATTAGGTTCGATTATGTCACACTGGGACTCCGGAAAAGTGCATTCACCATCAAGTTTATTAGGTTCGACCTCAATCGCGCTAGGACTCAAGCTAATTGCCTTGGCCATTAAATTATTAGGTTCGACCTCGGTCGAACTAAAACTCAGGCTAAGTGCCTTCACCATCAAATTTATTAGGTTCGGTCTTAGTCGAATTGGTATACATGCTAAGTGCCTTCACCATCAAATTTATTAGGTTCGACCTCAGTCGAACTAGGACTCAAGCTAAGTGCCTTCACCGTCAAATTTATTGTGTTCGACCTCGGTCGAACTAAAACTCAGGCTAAGTGCCTTCGCCATCAAATTTATTAGGTTCGATCTTAGTCGAACTGGGACACAAGCTAAGTGTTTTCACTATCAAATTTATTAGGTTCGACCTCAGTTGAACTAGGACTCAGGCTAAGTGCCTTCACCATCAAATTTTTTATGTTTGACCTCACTCGAACTAGGACTCAGGCTAAGTGCATTCACCATCAAATTTATTAGGTTCGACCTCAGACGAACTGGAACTCGGGCTAAGTACCTTCGTTGTCAATATTTATTAGGTCCAACCTCGGTCGAACTGGGACTCAGGCTAAGTGCCTTCACCATCATAATCTATTAGGTTCGACCTTATTCGAACTTGGACTCGGGCTAAGTGCCTTCACCATCTAATTTATTAGGATCGACCTCAGTCGAGGTGGGACTCAGGCTAAGTTCTTTCGCCAACAAATTTATTAGAATCGATCTTTGCTGGACTGGAACTCAAGCAAAGTGCCTTTACCATCAAGTTTAATAGGTTCGACCTCAGTCTCACTGGGACTCATGCTAATTGCCTTCGCCATCAAATTATTAGGTTCGACCTCAGTCGAACTAAAACTCAGGCTAAGTGCATTTGCAATCAAATATATTAGGTTCAACCTTAGTCGATCTAGGACTCAGGCTAAGTGCCTTCACCATCAAATTTATTAGGTTCAACCTCGATCTAAGTTGGACTCAGGCTATGTGCCTTCGCCATCAAAATCTATTAGGTTCGTGCTCAATCAAACTGGGACTCAGGCTAAGTTCCATCCCCATCTAATTTATTAGGTTCAACCTTAGTTGAGATGGGACTCAGGCTAAGTTCCTTCGCCATCAAATCTATTAGGTTTGATCTTAGCCGGACTGGGACTCAAACAAAGTGCCTTTGCAATCGAATTTATTAGGTTTGACCTCAGTCGCACTGGGACTCAGGCTAATTGCCTTCGCCATCAAATTATTAGGTTCGACCTCAATCGAACTAAAACTCGGGCTAAGTTCCTTCCCCATCAAATTTATTAGGTTCGACCTTAGTCGAACTGGGACTCAGGCTAAGTGGCTTCACCATCAAATTTATTAGGTTCTACCTCAGTCGAAATGGGACTTAGGCTAAGTGCCATCGTCGTCAAAAGTTATTAGGTATGACCTCAGTCGAACTAGGACTCAGGCTGAGTGCCTTCGCCATCAAATTTATTTGGTTCGACTTCAGTCGAATTAGAACATAGGCTAAGTGCCTTCGTCATCTAATTTATTAGGTCATGCCTCAGTCGAACTGTGACTTAGGCTAATTGCCTTCGCTATCAAATTTATTATGTTCGACCTCACTTGAACTAGGACTCAGGCTAAGTGCCTTTGCCATCAAATATATTAGGTCCGAACTTAGTCGAACTGGGACTTAGGCTAATTGCCTTCGCTATCAAATTTATTAGGTTTGACCTCAGTCGAACTAGGACTCAGGCTAAGTGCCTTCGCCATCAAATTTATTAGGTTCGACATTAGTCAAACTGGGACTCAGGCTAAGTTCCTTCACTATCAAATTTATTAGGTTCGACCTCCATCAAACTGGGACTCGGGCTAAGTGCCTTTGCCATCAAATTTATTAGGTTTATCCTCAGTCGAGCTGGGACTCGGGCTAAGTGTCTTCGCCATCAAATTTAATATGTTGGACCTCAGTCAATCTGGGATTCAGACTAAGTGTCTTCGTCATCAAAATTTACTATGTTCGACCTTAGTAAAAATGGGACTTAGGCTAAGTGCCTTCATCGTCAAAATTTATTTTTTTTGACCTCAATCGAACTGGGACTCAGGCTAAGTGCTTTCGCCATCAAATTTATTAGGTTCGACCTCAGTCTAAGTGGGACTCAAGCTAAGTGCCATCATCATCAAAATTTATTAGGTTTGACCTCAGTTGAAATGGGACTCGGCCTAAGTGCCTTCGCTATCAAATTTATTAGGTTACCTCAGTCGAACTGAGATTCTGGCTAAATGCCTTCACCATAAAATTTATAAGATTCGACCTCAGTCGAAATGGGACTCAGGCTAAGTGCCTTCATCGTCAAGATTTATTTGGTTCGACCTCAGTCAAGATGGGACTCAAGCTAAGTGCCTTCGCCATCAAATTTATTAGGTTCGACCTTAGTCGAACTGAGATTCAGTCTAAGTGCCTTCGTCATCAAAATATAGTAGGTTCGGCCTCAGTCAAAATGGGACTCAGGCTAAGTGCCTTCGTCGTCAATATTTATTAGGTTTGACCTCAGTTGTACAGGGACTCAGGCTAATTTCCTTCGCCATCAAATTTATTACGTTCGACCTCAGTGGAAGTGGGACTCGGGCTAAGTGCCATTGTCATCAAAATTTATTAGGTTCGGCCTCAGTTTAACTGGGACTCGGGATAAGTGCCTTTGCCATCAAATTTATTAGATTCGACCTTAGCCGAACTGGGACTCGGGCTAAGTGCCTTCGCCATGAAATTTATTAGGTTCGACCTAAGTCGAATTGGGACTAAGGCTAACTGTCTTCGTATGCAAAATTAATGAGGTTCGACCTTAGTCGAACTAGGACTCACGCTAAGTGCCTTGACCATCACATTTAGGTTCGACCTCAATCGAACTGCGACTCGGGTTAATTCCCTTCGCCATCATATTTATTAGATTCGACCTTAGTCGAACTAGACTCAAGATAAGTGCATTCGTTGTCAAAATCTATAGGTTTGACGTCAATCAAACTAGGACACAAGCTAAGTGCCTTCACTATCTAATTTATTAGGTTTGACATTAGTCGAGATGGGACTCAGGCTAAGAGCCTTCACAATCAAATTTATTAGGTTTGATCTTAGTTGAATTGGAACTCAGGTGTAAATGCCTTCACCATCATGTTTATTAGGTTCGACCTCAGTCGAACTAGGACTCAGGCTAATTGCCTTCGCCATCAAATTTGTTAGGTTCGACCTCACTCGAACTAGGACTCAGGTGAAGTACCTTCGCCATCAAATTTATTAGGTTCAACCTTAGTCGAACTACGAATCAGGCTAAGTGCCTTCACCATCAAATTTTTAGGTTCAACCTCAGTCAAACTAGGACTCAGGCTAAATGCCTTCATAATCAAAATTTATTAGGTTCGACCTCAGTCGAGCTGGGACTCAGGCTAAATGCCTTCGCCATCAAATTTATTAGGTTCGACTCAGTCGAACTAGGATTAAGGCTAAGTACGTTCATCATCAAATTTTACTAGGTTCGACCTTAGTCAAAATGGGACTCGGGCTAAGTGCCTTTGTCGTCAAAATTTATTAGGTTCGACATCAATCAAACTGGGACTCAGGCTAAGTGTCTTCACTATCAAATTTATTAGGTTTGACCTCAGTCGAACTGGGACTCGGGCTAAATGCCATCGTTGTCAAAATTTATTAGGTTCGACCTCAGTTGAGTTGGGACTCGGGCTAAGTTCCTTCGCCATCAAATTTATCAGGTTCAACCTCAGTCGAACTGGGACTTCGGCTAAGTGCCTTTGTCATCAAATTTATTAGGTTCGACCTTAGTCGAAACTCAGGCTAATTTCCTTCGCCATCACATTTATTATGTTCAAGCTCAGTCGAACTAAGACTCAAGCTAAGTGCCTTCACCATCAAATTTATTAGGTTCGACCTCAGTCAAACTGGGATTCAGGCGAAGTACCTTCACTATCAAATTTATTAGGTTCAACCTTAGTCGAACTGGGACTTAGGAAAAGTGCCTTCCATCAAATTTATTAGGTTCGACATCAATCGAGCTAGGACTCAGGCTAAGTGCCTTCGTCATCAAATTTATTAGATTCGTCCTCAGTCGAACTAGGATTCATGATAAGTGCCTTCGTCATTAAAATTTACTCGGTTCGACCTTAGTGAAAATGGGACTTAGGCTAAGTGCCTTCGTTGTCAAAATTTATTAGGTTCGACCTCAATCGAAGTGGGACTCGGGCTAAGTGCCTTTGCCATGAAATTTATTAGGTTTGACCTCTGTTGAACTGGGACTTAGGCTAAGTGCCATCGTCGTTAAAATTTATTAGGTTCGACCTCAGTTGAATTGGGACTCAAGCTAAGTGCCTTCGCCATCAAATTTATTAGGTTCTACATCAGTTGACTCGGACTCAAGCTAAGTGTCTTCGTTGTCAAATTTATTAGGTTTGACCTTAGTCATGCTGGGACTCAGGCTAAGTGTCTTCGCCATCAAATTTATTATGTTCAACATTAGTCAAACTGGGATTCAAGCAAAGTGCCTTCGTCATCAAAATTTCCTAGGTTCGACCTCTGTCAAAATGGGACTCAGGCTAAGTGACTTCTTTGTCAAAATTTATTAGGTGCGACCTCACTCGAACTGGGACTCAGGCTAAGGGCCTTCACCACTAGATTTATTAGGTTCGACCTCAGTCGAAGTGAGACTCAGTTTGAGTGCCATTGTCAGCATAATTTATTAGGTTTGACCTTAGTTTAACAGGGAGTCAGGCTAAGTTTGTTTGCCATTAACTTTATTAGGTACGACCTCAGTCGAACTGGGACTCAGGATAAGTTCCTACGCCATCAAATTTATTAGGTTCAACCTCAGTCGAACTGGGACTCAGGCTAAGTGCCTTTGTCGTCAAAATTTATTAGGTTTGACCTCAGTCGAGCTGGGACTCAGGCTAAGTGCCTTCGCCATCAAATTTATTAGGTTCGACCACAGTCGAACTGGGATTCAGGGTAAGTGCCTTCATCATCAAAATTTACTAGGTTCAACCTCAGTCAAAATAGGACTCAGGCTAAGTGCCTTAGTCGACAAAATTTATTAGGTTCGACCTCAATCGAACTGGGCCTCAGGCTAAGTGACTTTGCCATCAAATTTATTAGGTTCGACCTTAGTCGAAGTGGGACTCAGGCTAAGTGCCATCATCATCAAAATTTATTAGGTTCAAGCTCAGTTGAACTAGGACTCAGGCTATGTGCCTTCACCATAAAATTTATTAGGTTTGACCTCAATCGAATTGGGACTCGAGTTTAGTGCCTTCGCTATCAAATTTATTAGGTTCGACCTCAGTGGAACAGGACATAGGCTAAGTGCCTTCTCCATCCACTTATACGGGTCCGACTTCACTAGAACAAGGACTCAGGCCACATGCCTCTGCCTCCAAATTAGAGTTTAACCCCGCTCGAACTATAAGGCTGGGTTTTCACCATCACAATCGGTAGTCCGATCGCGTTCGAACTGGGACTGGGGCTAAGAGAAGCTAAGTGTCGCCGCTACAAAATGACCGCTCTGCCCCGTTCATATCAAGTCAAAGAGCAAAAACCATTACCAGTCAAAAACTGACTCGCCGACCTCGGTCGAATTCAAAGGCGAGTTATCTCATCAAAGATGTTCAAAAAGAAAAGGAGAGGAAGAGAAGGTGATTCACGTCCAAGCAATGGTCATAGTCAATATAACCTGGTCTAATAAGTCCAGAATCGATCCCACATGGAATTAACCTACCAATTACAACTTCCACAACCCAAGAACACTTCCGAATCAAGTTCCCAAAATTCGAGTATGTATTTGAGTGAGTTTTCGACTAACTACGTTTTCAAGAATTAAAAAGGCTTAAAAGAAAGAATTGAATGTTGAGTAAAATAATATTGAGAAAGACTAAGGTGTTGATTTCCCCTATTGATGGAATCCCTTATCGTTATGCTCATACAATTTGTTAATATATTCTATCAATCATGAACGCTATTTGTATCGTAACCGTCTCCTGAGCAATTATAATAATTTACTAGTGTACTCTACCGAGCTACCCTAGATAGCTTTTATTTGAATAGTTCACTTAAGATTGCACCCAAGACTTCGTTATTCCTAACCCCGTCTTTACGCCTAAAGTTATAGATTCCTCCAATAACCTAGGTGTGGTGTTGTTCAACAATATACCTAAATATACACTCTTTTCCAAGATATGCACACTAAATAGGCACAGCTAATGGAGCTCTACCAATTAACTACAATAAGAAAGAATTTTAACAAATAAAAATCTTGCTAACAATTTGTAATCACATAAACGAAAGGTTCATCCCTCAATAGGTTCCATCAAAACCTTAGAAAAGGATTTAGATACTCATGCTCAAAGAAACAAGAATAATAAGTGAATTCATAAATAAATACTTGATATAAAATAAAGGAATGAGTTGAGAGAGTCTCTCTTACTAATTATCTTGCAAAAGTAATGAAAAGTAGACAACTTGCCTCTATTGGGCGAACTAGGGGTTTATATGGAGGGTTTAGGGTTTAAAAATTGAATTTGAACACAAATAGGAATAATATTTATGGCACCTTCCACGGTTCGTCCGCGACAGAACAGTTCTCTGAATTTTCAAAAATCTTCTGCAGGCCTGTTTTTCCGCGGTTCCAACGCGGTCGCGGTGAAACCTCGATATTTCACCCTGTTCTGTTGGGAATTGGAAAACACGCAAAACATGAACGTTGTATCCCTTTGAGTTAGCTTTCCAACCATATTTTAATGAGTCAAAATGAAATTTTGAGTGAAACGTTATGTCTAATTTACTAGACAGTGCGCAATATGCCTCATCGATTCTTCGCTTGTACTACACTATCAAATTTGACCCCCGAACTCGATCCCGGATTAATTCCTTGAGCTTTTACTCAGACTTTAAAGCTCCAAATCACTTAAATTCATTCCATAACATCTATAGAGCTTGGAATCACACCTTCCCGACTATTTTCAACATAAGTTCTTGACTTGTACCACACTTTGGCCTTTTTTCACCATCTTTTGACTCCAAAACTTGCTCTTTTAGTCTTCATTAGTTCATTTGTACCTATAACACACTAAGAAAACTAATAAAAGCATTTTTTCATCATAAACGATATCAAAACAACAATAAAGCGTGATTATTTAGGGTATAAATATAGTTAAATTCACCTATTATCAATACCCCACACTTAAACCTTTGCTCGTCCTCGAGCAACCTTAATCACACTTTAGGCCAATTTTATTAATGTCTCCCCCAATATATGTCACAAAAGCTATCTTTCATGATTAACCTAAGAAATGCACAATCCTTACCTAACTGTAAACTTAAATGCCAACACATTATTGCTTACTCTAGTTATTATCACAGACTTGCAAATTTACCGTTTTTCTCGTGAGTTACATGCCCTCACACAATTTGTTGAGAGAAGCTCCCACACATAAACAATTTAGAACATGGAACTTATAGATATAAGAAAAATTCACTTACTCTCAACAAAGAACATTCATATGCATACAGACACACCATAGGCTTGCCCCCAGTGTAATACTCCACTAATCGAGTTATTCAATCATAGATCAAGAGGTCTTTAAGGGTTTTAATGTCAGCCACAGGACGGGTATGATACTTTTGGGTATAGTGGCTAACCTCCCTAAGCACTTTTCTTTTCATTTTCATAAATTCCATTTTAGTTTTCTTCCTTATGTCTCCCCTAAACATTCCTTCACATTTATTTACTTTTAATCCCCACTTTTCTTTTGTTGGTGTAACTAGCCTTTCTAATTTACATATATACATTGATATAGCTCTTTTTCTCATTCGTTTTTTTTATATCATTGCTTTGTAACGCATTTACATTATTTGCCAGTTCACCATTTTCTACCATTCATTCTTGATTTTCCCTTTTATCAATTTTTCTTCACCCCACACTTAGACTTTTGCATATTTATTACAACATAAGTTCTTCTAGGAGGTAAATTAGAACAATATATGATTCTGATTTTTCATGAACATTCAAGGGTTATCAAAAAATAGGCTTTAAGCTCAAAGGGGTTAACTAGGATATTATGTACGGGTGAATTCATGTGTATTGGTTTATGGGGCTACACAAACAAATGCCTCTATCCTTTCTACAACCAAACAACTTCTATTTCGCTTTGCATACACACAGGGCAAGTTCTAGGCATCATGTAAAGCATACAATGTAAGTAAAACCTCACACACACATAGCATGCAACTCATTTGGAATCCGGTTCATCTACAAAGTCCTATCGATGTTCAAGCAAGCCTTATTGTGCAAATTTAAGGCATATTTATATTCTACAGTCAAGCTTAGAAAATACATTCTCAAGTTCAATTAAGCTTTGCTAATGTGCATACTTGGCGTTACATGTTACCCTTTTTCCTCTAATCCTAAGAAAAGAAAAATCTACCTAACCCGGTTCAATAAAAACCTTTGGAAAAAAACCATGGTCAAAAGAAAAAAACCAAGGGGGAGGTGATACACTACCTAGAAAAAGAAAATAAACGAAAGAAAATTCCTACGTGGACTGCTTCCCTCAAGAGTACTTGTCCTAAATAGTCTGTCATCAGGAAGAGCCCTCTACTCATATTTTTGGATTTTTTTCAAATTTTTGTATTTTTTTTTTATGTTTTTATTCCGACTTAGACCCTTATGAAACCCGTTGCCAAGTGTCCATCATCGGGCCAAGCCAGCTAATATAATTTACACCTATATCTACTATATACAATATATACAAGATAAGTTTCCCGCCCCACACTTAAAATTATGCCATGTCCTCATGGCATAATAATCAATGTACAAAACAGAAGGTTGAGAAAACTTACCTAGGACCTACCCCGTGTCTAGCAACTTTATCACTTTCTTTTCACTATATCCTTCATATTCGGGTTTAGAATTCTTTTGTGTTTCCTGGAGGGTTTGTGTCCCTCTTCTAGGAGAATCTTGTGCATGCAGTATGCGGGGCTGATCCCCTTTATGTCTGCCATGGTCCAACCAATGGCAGTTCTACATTCCTTGAGTACCTGTAATAGCTTTTGAGCTTGCACATCTAGCAAACCAGATTGAGATAATAACAGGTAAGGTGGAGTTAGGACCTATAAATTCATACCTGAGATGAGATGGTAGTGGTTTAAGCTGAAGCTTTGGTGGCTCTTCTATGGAAGGTTTTGTAGGAGGGGTCTCTTTTTCTCTAAGTGTAGAGGCTCGAATTCAAGCTATCTCTCCCAAAACCCTTTGCCTTCCAGAGATAGTACCCATTCTGCTAAACTTTCACCATTTACTTCTTCCGTGTTCATCAGGCATGCTTGAAGTGGGTCTTCAATGGTCAACTCTGCATCGTCTGTCTCCACTATCACATCAACCACATCAATAAGAGTGCAATTCGCAAACTCACTAGGTCGCCTCATGGATTTTTGCACATTGAATATGATCTCCTCATCATTCAACCTCATCTTGAGTTCCCCAGTTTCACGATCAATTAGAGCTCTCTCGGTGGCTAGGAATGGTCTTCCTAGGATTATAGGAATTTCCTCGTCCACCCTTGCAATCAAGAATCACAAAATCGGCGGGAAACACGAACTTCTCTACTTGGATAAGCACGTCATCTAAAATACCAAATGGACGCTTAATCGTCCTGTCAGCAAGCTATAATAACATAGAGGTAGGTCTGACTCTCCCAATGCCTAGCCTCTTATAAATAGCCAAGGGCATGAGATTAATGCTCACCCCCAAATCACACAATGCCTTTGCAAAGGCATAATTTCCTATAGTGCATGGGATGGTGAAGCTACCTGGATCAGATAGCTTCTCAGCAATGGGTTTGGAGACCACTGCACTACAAGTCTGGGTAAGGGTAACGATGTCCAAGTCTTGGAAATCAAATTTCCGCGACATCAAGTCTTTCATCATCTTATCATACCCAGGCATTTCTTTTAAAGCTTCAATTAAGGGAATGTTTACCTGGATTTGCTTGAGCATCTCAAAGAACTTTTTGTATTGCTCTTCTTTCTGGTGTTTGGCCAACCTTTGGGGGAATGGTGGTGGAGGGCTCTTCTTCCCAATGACTTGGGACTTTTCCTTTTCTAGCACTTTCTCTTCAACCTGCTGTTTTACCTGTTCAGCTACTTTCTCCGTTCCCTGTTGCATCTCTTTATTTTCAGCAGCTGGCTGGACTGTAACTTCTGTCAACCCGGTGGACTCATCCATTTTAATGGGCAATAGAGTGAATGTCTCAGCCTGTGTGTCGATTTTCTCACTTTTTTTCTTAGCATCAAGATCTCTACTACTTCTCAGAGTCACTGCCATCATCTTCTTTGGGACTTGGTCTTTTGGGTTTGTTTGTGTATCTGCAGGCAATGTCCCTTGAGGACGATTGTTGAGTGACATAGCAATTTGGCCCACTTGTACTTCAATATTCTTGATAGCTGCATCATGTTCATCTATCCTCTTATTGGTTTTGGCATTTTACCCAATTACCTGCTGCATCATAGCTTCCAACATTGGGAACCCATCGTCATGTCTACCCCCATGCTGTGGTGGAGGTAGGTGATATCCTTGCTGCTGATTGTTGAAATTCTGAGGTCTAGGATATGGAGCCATGTTGTTTGGTGACCTCATACCTGCTGCATTATACTGTAGTTGAGGAGGCCTGTACTACTGTGGAGCCTGTTGGCCCCAGTTTTGATTACCTTGTCGCTGTCCTCCATAGTTAGCCACATAGTTCATATCTTCATGCTGATGATCATGTTCTTGGTCTGCAGCCCATGGATTACCTATGGGTTGGCTAATGCAAGATGTGCATAAACCACCATTGGTAGTATCTACAATGTGAACTTGCTGCTTAACCCCAGATTCTTCCACCTTCTTTGTCAGGATGCTTATTTGTGTCAATAAGGTTGTCGTGTTCTCCTGCATAGTGCTTGATGGATTCAGAGGTACAGAGTGTACCATTGGTGTGATAGGAGAATTCTTGGTCGTCCACCCGAAATTTTGAGCCATCTTGTCTAGCAAATTTTGGCCCTCTCTCCAAGTCTTGCTCAGAAGCCCCACCTGCTGAAGCATCTACAATATTCTTCATACTATCTAAATCCCCATGTAGAACCTTTGACCCAACATCTGCTCAGGAATACCATGGTGAGGACACATAAGAAGCATACTCTTGAATCTGCCCCAAGTTTCATGTAATGTCTCCATTGGTTTTTGCTTGAAGCTCAAAATCTCATCAATTTGTTGAGCTGTCTTGTTAGGTGGATGAAACTTGTTGTGGAATTGCTTGACTAACTCATCCCAAGTTGCAATAGACTTTATGGGGATTGAGTTTAGCCATACCTGTGTCGCCCCTGTAACTGAGAACAGAAAGACTAATAGTTTGATGGCTTTCGGAGTCACATTCGGTTGCCTCTGTGTCTTGCATATCGAGAGAAAGTTCTTCAGGTGCTTCAACCTAAGACCCAGAGAATAATCTTTTATTTTGCAACAAGTGTAGCATGTTGTTAGTTATCTGGAAAGACTCAGTTTGAATCGCTGGCACAATGATGGCAGTTGCCAAATTATCCCCTGTTGGTTGTGCCCAGTCAATTAGTGCACCTTCTTGCTCCTCTCGCGCCTCTTGCATGTTCAACCCAGCTTGCTGGTTTGGGTCGTTCACGTCTCCCATGTCGAAATCTAGTTTGATTGGTTGTTGAGATTGCTGAATTTGTTTGATAGCTTGGTTATGTGCCCGGAAAGTTTGCTCGGGGTCTAAGAGTCGTTCGATTAGTTCTCCAGTCCTTGCAGATTTTCTAGGCATGCACCTGAGTACCCAAATCAATAACCGACAAAATATTCAATGTAAAGTGTAGAAAGAACCTGACTACAGAAGAATCTTAAAGTTCTGTCAATGGCAATTGATATTTCCGTTAATTCCCCGACAACGGCGCCAAAATTGATTCACGTCCAAGCAATGGTTGTAGTGAATATAACCTGGTCTAATAAGTCTAGAATCGATCCCATAGGGAATTACCTACCAATTACAACTTCCACAAACCAAGAACACTTCCGAATCATGTTCCCAAAATTTCGAGTATGTATTTGAGTGAGTTTTCGACTAACTACTTTTGCAAAAATTAAAAAGGCTTAAAAGAAAGAATTGAATGTTGAGTAAAATAATATGGAGAAAGACTAAGGTATGGATTTCCCCTATTGATGGAATTCCTTATCATTATGATCATACAAACAACAACAACAACAACAACCCAGTATAATCCCACTTAGTGGGGTCTGGGGAGGGTAGTGTGTACGCAGACCTTACCCCTACCCTAAGGTAGAGAGGCTGTTTCCAAATAGACCCCGGCATCCTTCCCTCCAAGAACTACCCACCTTGCTCTTGGGGAGACTCGAACTCACAACCTCTCGGTTGGAAGTGGGGGTTGCTTACCATCAGAGCAACCCCTCTTGTCTATTATGATCATACAAAATGTTAATATATTCTATCAATCATGAACGCTATTTGTATCGTAACCCTCTCCCGAGCAATTACAATAATTTACTAGTGCACTCTCCCGAGCTACCCTATCTAGCTTTAATTTGAATAGTTCACTTAAGATTTCACCCAAGACTTCGTTATTCCTAACCCCGTCTTTACGCCTAAAGATATAGATTCCTCCAATTACCTAGGTGTGGTGTTGTTCAACAATATACCTAAATATGCACTTTTTTCCAAGTTATGCACACTAAATAGGCACAGCTAATCGGGAGCTCTACCAATTAACTACAATAAGAACGAAGTTGAACAAATAGAAATCTAGCTAACAATTTATAATCACATAAACGATAAGTTCATCACTCAATAGGTTCCATCAAAACCTTAGAAAAGGATTTAGCTACTCATACTCAAAGAAACAAGAATAATAATTAAATTCATAAATAAACACATGATATAAAATAAAGGAATGAGTTGAGATAGTTCTCTCTTACTAATTATCTTACAAAAGTAATGAAAAATAGACAACTTGCCTCTATTGGGCGAACTAGGGGTTTATATAGAGGTTTTATGGCTTAAAAACTGAATTTGTACACAAATGGGAATAATATTTGCGGCACCTTCCGCGGTTCGTCCGCGGTCGCAGACGAACCGTGAACAGAACAGTTTTCTGAATCTTCAAAAATCTTCTGCAGGCCTGTTTTTCCACGTTTCCACCGCGGTCGCGGTAAAACCTCGCTTGTCCACCCGTTTCCTTTGGGAATTTGGAAAGAGTCAAAACATGCAAGTTGTAGCCCTTTGAGTTATCTTTCTAACCATATATTATGGAGCCAAAATTAAACTCGGAGCGAAAAGTTATGTCCACTTTACTAGACACTGGGCAATATGCCTCATCGATTCTTCGCTTGTACTACACTATCAAATTTGACCCCCGAATTCGATCCCGGCTTAATTCCTTGAGCTTTTACTCAGGCTTTAAAGCTCCAAATCACTTAAATTCATTCCATAACATCTATATAGCTCGGAATCACACCTTCCCGGCTATTTTCAACATAAGTTCTTGACTTGTACCACACTTTGGCCTTTTTCACCATCTTTTGACTCCAAAACTTGCTCTTTTAGTATTCATTAGCTCATGTGTACCTATAACACACTAAGAACACTAATAAAAGCATTTTTTCATCATAAACAATATCAAAATAACAATAAAGCGTAATTATTTAGGGTATAAATATAGTCAAATTCACCTATTATCAGAAGGTACAAAGTAAGCACGAGACAAAGGATGGAAAAGAGAGTACATTTATCTACAAAGTTAGGAGTGCGGGTCCTCCCCACTTACACACGGCCCCAGCCGGTCAACACAAGAAAAAGAAAAACAAATAAAAACAACAAGAAACATCTAAACACCAACTGGCGAGCGGAACAAAAAAACAATAACAAATTCTTTTTTCATTCGGTGCCACCCTTGCTGCCAGTCGCACCATCGACAATATCGGGCATCACCACATCATAACCGCAGTCAGGACGGGCTTCACGAGCCTTCTGACGTGCCACCTCGAAGATGGCCTTGCTCACAGTAACTGCCTCCCACAAGTTCTTATAAACGTCGCGTTCAGCTTTGGCATTGACCCAAAGCTCATGAGCTTGGTTAGGAATACCAGTGTGTGATGGTCCAACTTGGTCCCGCAACTGATGGTTCTCTTTCTCTAAGGCCGCAATCCGATCTGACATAACTTTGGCCTCCTGCTCAAGAACACCAATCTGCTCCTCAAGCCCCACTTCTCTAAGGGCCATTGTCCCTCTCTGTCTCAAGCCGGGACTCGTTCACGCGAATCAATGCCTCCAACGCCCTAGGCCTCGATGAGGAACCCCTCTACATAAGTAATAAGGTAGCAACCTCGCCTTCCAGCGCCGCCAGATTCCTACTCCATTTTGTAATCGTCTCCGCTGCTTTTGCTCGGTTCTGCATTGCCTCCAATTCCATCTCCCTCAACTTACCCTGTAGGTGGGCTCACTCAACCGCGGTCCCCTTTCCCATCTCAAGCTCATCATCCTTCTAATGGATATGCTCTTTAAGAATATTTTTGCTGCCCAGCGCCTGCAATAGTTGTTAGTCCCGCCTTGCCAACTCCTCGCACAGATCCCCGTTGCGAGGATCATTCCTCAAGCGCTCTTTCAACTCTCGGCACCGTTCATGATAATGGCGTTACTTTCCCAGCATCTGCAAGAAGATCCTCAAGCGAACATTGGCTCTGCGGATGCTCTCCACATCCAACAAGTGAATCCACAAAGAAAAGAGTAGTTACAGCTACGACCCAGGCTAAGAAAAAAACGAACTAGAAACGTACTACGTACCCTCAGGCCCATCACGACCACTTCATCCATCACTTTAATATCAGAAATGCTCGTTAAAGATGCATTTTCTGCCACCGAACACAACAACTCAAATTGCAAGACCAAGCTATTTCCTTAGGTCAGTGAGTTCAAATTTGATGGGACTTCAATAAAACGTGTCGCCCCCCCTGCGCGCACCATAAGATTGGTAATACCCTAATCAAACATATGGATGTCGGCGAAGTCCAAATTAAACTCAGACTCATACTCGTTCCCCACCATATTCTTCCCATTTCCTCCACCGATGGTGTAGATCAACCCGCTGTGGTCAACGAAGGTACATCTGAGACCACGACGGCGGCCTCTAAGGATCGACCATCCGCCTCAACAGTAGGAACTTCTGATTGGGTCATCAAAGCAACAACCTTCCTTTGACTTGAACTAGCTGGGGCAACTCCAACCAACTCCTCCCCCCCCCCCAATAGCAGGCGCCACAGCTGCACCACTCTCCGAGTCCGTTGAGGGAGAATCCAAATTGATCACCACTAGAAGAGCCACCATAAATGCCACCCTCTGCCTCTACGATGGCCTTTCCATTTCTCCATTTGACGGCCAGCTCGTCGATGGACGAGCCCAGATGGCCCCTCATCTCATGGCGCAGCCCATGTCAGAGAGGTGGCCATTGATGATTCATCTTACGCCGCCCTCGTTACTGGCAAGGCACGGGCATTGCAGCTAGTCGGGCAATTGTAGCCAGCTGACGGAAAGCCAACTGAGGATATTTTACACGGCGTGTTCTCCCTAGACATAATGAACAAATGAGAAAATGAGTGTAGTCAAAACAAAACAAAACCAAAAAGAAAAAAAAAGGGTCGATATTCCACCTGTCACAAACCTGCGGCCATGTCTCTTCCAAAATGTCGACCATGTGCGAATACTCACAGTACGAGGAAGCACAGACTCGACCCATTCCCGGATCCCCTCCAAAGGGGGCAGCGGTAGCTTTTCCGCTACAAAATTTAAAGTAAATCAATGACGAGGGTATTTGTCCAGTCAGAAACGAGGGCTTATGTGCAAAGTTCCAAACTTCCGGGAACCCGCACGGGTCCTCCACCAAATGCTCAGTTCGGATATAGAAAATATTTTCAAAGAAGCGATGATTAGTCATGTCATCCATCCCAACCACTAAGGCCCCTGACCCTCGAGGGCTAGCATGGATCATAGTGCCACGGATCTTTGAGGAGCAAAAAGGCTAAGCACACGCCTTAGAGTAACCTCCCTACCGGCTAGCCTCGCGTACTTGATAAACATGAGAAACAATTTTTAGAGGTAAGGAGAAAGTTGAGCCGGACACACCTCATAATAGAGGCACAAGTTGACTACCAGCATCGGGAGCAGGAGTGTATATCCCACTAGAAAAGGGTAAGCATAGAACGAGAAATACCCTCGACGATCAATTTGAACCCTATCCTCAGTCTTCGCAAGCGCGATCTCGACATAGCATAGAATACCTCACTGCTCCTGCATCTGTGCTATCCCCACTTCCCGAAGTGACGTCCACCTACTCCACACCACCCGGTGCACCAAAATACACCACTGAATTTCCCGGATGAGGCAGAACTTCATCAACTGAAGGAACTTCTTCACATTACATTGGCTCTAAGTCTTTAGCTGACTGAGCGGATTTTCAACCACCGAAGAATTAGCCGAAAGATTGTCGCAAGAAGAAGTTCTTGCCATAATTGACTCACAAGCGGGAGAAAGGAGAGATTTTATGGGAGAAACGAGGAAATCAATGATGATAGCAATCAAAGGAGTAGAGAAAAATGCAATTTAACAAAAGGAAAGGTCTATCAGGATTTCTCTTAAAAGAATGATGAATGTGCAAAGGGAAAAATGACAAATCTTCTCTAGTTATAAGAAGCATACTCTGCCTTCACGAAACCCAATAATCATCATTAATATATTACAGGGCATGAAACGATTCGGTTTTACGAAAACGTGCACCATTATGAACGACCGCGCGAAATGGCGCTCCATTCACCAACCGACATTTCAGTTCTGAGACCATCATAACGGTACGAAAAAATCGAAAAGGCATCCAGGGTCATCTTTGAATCTTTAACGCCATTAATAAACGAAAGGCGACTCCGTCTCCTCCTGATTACGCCACATTATCAGTCCGACGCGGTCGACCCAGGCACAACCCCGACAAATGGAGGGACTAGCTGTATTGGTAGAAATGTAATCATCCAACAGCCACGAGATCAGCCCGTCCTAACCAACCTATAGTGAATGGTCAACACTGTTGATTTTTAACTTATGACAGCTGTCCTTAAGGTGCACAAGGGGGTCACGGCCCTATCAAGACAAGAGAACGCCTCCTCGATCAAACTACGACAACCCGTGACCAACTTACAGAGCTTGAAGCTATAAATACCAAGAAAGAGAACCTTCAAATTAAAGGGGCCTTCTCCTTCTACACGATTCTGAATACATAAAAATAGAGGAATATGTTCCATGAATGGGCCGATAAACAAGACTACTATAAGATCTTGAACCTCTTAAAGGAGAGGCAGGTCAAGCTATTATGATTAATAAAACACTGTATATGTCATTCTCCCATTGATTATTTCTATTTCTTAAATTTAGCTCCTGATCCAGTGATTAACTATGATTGGCTATGATTTATCCTTGATATATTTCAATTGATTTGTTCGGAAAATATCTGATAACTTTTCAGGTCAAACACGTAGAACGCCTAATATCAACAAAAAGAAAATAATATACTATATAATTCTGTAATGCTACTATAGTACTTTCTCGGAAATTCAGGTACAGCAAGCTACTACATGATTGGAATCTTACCTGAAGAGGTCACAAGAGCCGTGAGGAATCTGCTAACTCTTTTATTTCTTTAGAATTGAAAGGATGATGATCATATTTATATATCCGCAATTAAAGTAGCCTATAATTCCGCGGCCACATAATTTCAGCCTACGGATTATTATGAAGCGTTGAAGTTTTGGATAAAAGGGTGAGCCGGAATCAGGGCTTATTCCAAATTTCCAGGTCCATCGCCCTTTTCGTCATTGATGACCTTTTGTTATAAGCGTCTCCTCGTCGCTGGAGCCCACAAATTATTTTTTGTTTCTATACTTGAGCCACGCTAGCGGTTATATATCCTCATCTCTTTCTTTCATCTTTCCATGAACGTACGTATCCATCAGGCATTATTATTAAATTATTTGATTATGTATAACATTCACACCTCAATCAATTTGATTGGACATGGACCTTAACAAAAGAAATTTTGAATTTGTTGTATTGGTAAATATTCGACTATCCGGCGAATACCCCATCATGACCGATCTGTGATAAATAGTCAACATCGCTGACTTCTGATTTATGATAATTGTCCTTAAAACAAATTAAGGGACATCTCCATAACAAAACCCCGGGACCACTCGTAATGGGCAAGAAGAGTTTAAGACTATAAAATCGAAAAAGAGAACCCCTCAAGGGGGGCTTCTTCTTCCACCCAACTTTGATTACACCAGAGAAAAATAAACTATACTCCTCAAGGGGAGCAATAAACAAGATCAATGGAAGATCTTGGACCTCTTCAAGAAGAGGCAAGTCAAACTACTTCGACGAAGAATTCTGAATATCTCAGAGATAGAAATTTATACTCCTCAAGGGGAGCAATAAATAAGATCAATGGAAGATCCTCGACCTCTTCAAGGAGAGGCATGTCAAACTACTTCGACGAAGATTTCTGAATATCTCAAAGATAGAAATAGGTACTCCTCAAGGGGAGCAATAAACAAGATTATTGTAAGATCCTGAACCTCTTCAAGAAGAGGCAGATCAAGTTATATTGATGAATACAGTCTTGTTTACATAGTCCCATAATGGATTATTTCTGTGTCTCGAGTTTATCTTTAGGTTCAGTGATTGATTATGATTAGCTATGATTTACCCCTTGAATTATTTCAATTGATTTGCTTGTAAAGTATTCGTTAACTTTCGAGTCAAACGATATGGCACAGTCTGTAGGGATTTCCTAGCGAAATCGCATAGTTTCTCCCTGAAGTCAAAGCCGAAGGAGCAATCCAACTCAAACGAACCAAAGGAAGCATATCGACAGCTTGATACTCGAATGCTTCAAGGGAAACTGATATCCGAAATGACCAGACAAGAAGAAGAAATCCCCCTCTCCCTTGAAGCGAAGATATGAGGCATTTCCTTCACCCCTATTGTCGCGTCCGTCGGAAGCTGACACAGGGTTGTCTTGACCAGAACGAAACTCAGGCTGTGCGCCTTCACCATTAAAATATGCAGGGTTCGACCTTAGTCAAACCGGGACTAAGGCCACATGCCTTCACTATCAAAATACGGCAAGTTTGACCTTTGTCGAACCAGGACTCAGGCCACGTGCCTTTGCCATCAAGATACAGCAAGTTTGACCATTGTCGAACCGGGATTTTGGCTGCATGCCTTCCCATCAAAATATAGAAGGTTCGACCTTTGTCGAACCAAGACTCAGGCTACGCGTTTTCGCCATCAAAATATAAAAGGTTCGACCTTTGTCGAACCAGGATAGGCTACACACCTTCATTATCAAAATATAGCAATTTCGACCTTAGTCGAACAGGAACTCAGGCTGCGCACCTTCACCATCGATATACAGCAAGTTTGACCTTTGTCGAATCGGGACTTAGGCTACGTGCCTTCGCCATCAAAATATAGCAGGTTTGACCTTTGTCAAACCAGGACTTAGGCTACGCACCTCACTATTAAAATACAGCAGGTTCGACCATTATCGTACCAGGACTGAGGCTACGCGCCTTCGCCATCAAAATACAATAGGTTAGACCTTTGTCGAACCAGTACATAGGCTACGCGCATTCCCTATCCAAATACAGAAGGTTCGACCTCTGTCGAACCAGGACTCAGGCCACGTACCTTCGCCATCAAAATACAGCAGGTTCGACCTTTGTCGAACTGGGACTTAGGCCACGTGCCTTCGCCATCAAAATACAGCAGCTTCAACCTTAGTCGAATCGGAACTCAGGCTATGCTCCTTCACAATTAAAATACAGAAATTTTGACCTTTGTCGAACCAGGACTTAGGCTACGTGCCTTGGCTATCAAAATATAGCAGGTTCGACCTTTGTCGAACTAGGACTCAGGCTACGCGCCTTCACCGTCAAAATATAATAGGTTCGACATTTGTTAAACCGGGACTCAAGCTATGCGCCTTCGCCGTCAAAATATAACAAGTTTGACCTTAGTCAAACCGAGACTCAGGCCACGTCCCTTTTCCATAAAAATACAATAGGTTCGACCTTTGCCGAAGCGAGACTTGGGCCACCTTCGCCATCGAAATACAATAGGTTCGACCTTAGTCAAACCAGAACTCAGGCTACGCGCCTTCGTAATCAAAATACAGGAACTTCGACCTTTGTCGAATCGGGACTTAAGCTATGTGCCTTCACTATCAAAATATAGCAGGTTCGACCTTTGTCAAACTAGGACTCAGGCTACACACCTTCACCATTAAAATATAACAGGTTCGACCTTTGTCGAACTGCGACTCAGGCTACGCGCCTTCGCCGTCAAAATATAATAAGTTCGACCTTAGTCAAGCTATGACTCAAGCTCTGTGCCTTCGCCATCAAAATAAAATGGGTTCGACCGTAGTCGAACCGGGACTCGGTCCACGTGCCTTCGCCACCACAATATATCAATTCAAACCATGGTCAAACTAATGCTCTGGCTAAGTACCCTCATCTGCGTAGTTGCCAAATCCGACCCCAGCCACACTAGGGTCAGGAGAGAGAAAGATCAATCGCCACCATGACAAGGCGACTGCCCTTCCTCGATCAAGTTAGATCGAAAAGCTATCGGCATCCATCCAAAAAGTATATGACAGCCGCGGTCGAATTTGAGGGTTTAGCACACTTCCAGACATGCCCGTAGACGTAAAGAAGAGAAACAAAAAACTGAATAAAAACAAGACAAATGGTGAAAGATAGAGCTCGATTGCAGACAGAATTAAAGACGCGGGTACTCCCCGCTTACACCCGGCCCCAGACGGTCTAAACAAGAGAAAGAATATAAAAAATTGAAAGGAAAAACCAAGCGCTAATCAACAAACAACATAAAAGAAAAACATCAAACAATAATAACCATTCTCTTCTTTACAAAGCACCATCACCGCCGTCATCGTCACCGCCGCCCGTGCCATCGTCGGCCTTAGGTGTTGCCATATCATAACCATAATGGGCACGAGCATTACGAGCCTTTTGGCGTGCCGCCTTGAAAATGGTCTTGATTATGACACCCGCCTCTAGTAAGTTCTTGTACACATCGTATTGAGCTTTGGCATAAACCCAGAGTTCATGAACCTGGGGGGAAACGGTGGTATGAGACAAACCATCCTGGTTCTGCAGTCACCGATTCCCTTTCTCCAAAACTGCAATCCAGTCCAGCATACCCTGAGCATCCTGCTCAAGAGCACTAATCTGCTCCTTGAGCCCTACCTCCTTAAGGGCCGCCGTCTCCCTCTCTGGCCCAAGAAGGGACTCATGCACACGAATCGACACCTCTATAACTACGACTCTCGACGAGTAACCCATTTCCCGAAATTTTAAGGCTGCAACCTCACTCCTTAGATCCGCCAGTTTTTGGTTCCATTCCGCAGCCGCCTCCGCTGCCTTAATCCAGTTCTGTTCAACCTCCAGCTCCATCTCTCTCAACCTGCCCTGCAGGTACACGCACTCAGCTGCAACTCCCTTCCCCAACTCAAGCTCCTCGTCCTTTTGAAGAATTTGCACTTCAAAAGCATGCTTACCGTCAAGAGCTTGCAAGAGCTGCAGGTCTCGCTTTGCTAGCTCCTCGACTGAAGCTCGATTATTAGGCTCATTCCTTACTGAGTCGCGTAGCCCCCGGCACCGATCACGATAATAGCGATATTTCCCGAACATCTATAGAAAGATCCTCGAGCAAACCTAGGCCCTACAGATACTCTCCACCTTCAACAAGTACGTCTATGAAACAAAAACAAAGGCAAGGCTAAGGCAAATGCTAAAACAGAAGGGGAAGAAGGAGTTAGAGATGCGTTACGCACCCTAAGGCCCATCACGGCCACTTCGTTCATCACTTCAATATCTGAAATGCTCTTCAAAGAAGCATTCTCGGGCTCCGAACATAATAAATCGAACTACGACACCAAGCTATTTTCTTCAGTCAATAAATTCAAATCCAAGGGAACCTTGATAAAATGAGCCCCCCATCCCTCGCCTGCACCGTAGAATTGGTGATGCCCTCATCAAACATACGAACATCATCGGGGTCCAAATCAGACTCAGAATTACACTCATCCTGTTCCATGTCCCTTCTCCTCTCCACCACCGTTGATGTAGAGCAACTTGCCATAGCTGGCAATGGCACATCAGAAATCCCAACGACGGCCTATGGGGATCGGTCCTCTGCCTCGACAGAAGGAACTTCGGATGGGGTCTTCAAAGCAGCTACATCTGCGTGTCCAGAACAATCGAGTTCAGCTACAACCAACTCATTTTCCTTGCCAGTGAGTGCCACAGCCGCACTACCCTCCGAGTCCAACGGGGGTAAATCTAGGTTGATCATCGATGGAGGAGCCGCCACAAATTCCACTCGTTGCTTCTGCGAAGGCCTATCTTCCCTATCATTTGAAGGCGAGCCCATCCGAGGATGAACAATCCCTGACAACCTCTCAACTTGTTGTATAGCTCGAGGTGGGTACACAGTTACCGAAAACTCAACTGATGGTGCCCTCGGTACTCGAAGAGGCATAGGCGCAGCAGATAGCCTAGCGATAACACCCGATCAATGGAATGCCAATTGTGGAGCTTTGACATGGCGTGGCCTCTCTGATACAATGAACAAACGAGTCAATAGACGTAGTTAGTACAAAACAAAACAAAGTAGAGATAGGGCCGGGGTCTCACCTGTCATAGGCCTGCAACCATGTCTCTCCCAAAAACCCACCCAGGTACGAATACTGATGGTATGTGGAAGCACTGCTTCAACCCAATCTATGATCCCTTCCAAGGGAGGCGGCGACAACTTTTCAGCTACAAAAATAAAGGCAAGTTAGTAGTTATAAGTATAAAGCATAACAAAAGTCGAAATAAGGCAGATGCTCAGTCGGGATGAGGTCTCACGTGCAAAATTACAAACTTCCGGGACACCGAATCGGTCTGCTACTAGGTGCTCTGTCCGAATATAGAAGAAAGTATCAAAGAGGTGACTAATATCCTTGTTATCCAGCCTAACCATCAAACTCTTCAACCCGCGTTGGCATGCGTGGATCCTGGTGCCACAAAATTTCTGAGAGGCGAAGAGACTGAGCACATGTCTCAGAGTGACATCCCTATCTGCCAGCTCTGCATACTTGATGAACATGAGGAGCATGTTGTGAAGGTAAGGAGAAAGCTGAGCCGAGAATACCTCATAATAGCGGCAGAAGTCCACTATCAGCATCGGGAGCGGAAGAGTGCACCCCACCTGAAAGATATAAGCTTAGAACGAGCAATACCCTCGATGATCAATTTGCACCTTGTCCTCGATCTTCACCAAAGCAATCTCGGCATAACTTCGGATATGCCACCATTCCCATATTTGGGCTATCCCCACTTCCCCCGTTAGAGAAGAAACATCCCCCTGTTCCATACCACCCGATACACTAAAGTCCATCAGTTGGTCTCCTGATCGAGGTAGAATTTCATCAACCAACAGAATTTCTTCACATTCCACCGATTCTAATCTTTCGGTTGCCAGGATGGGATTTCCGATCGCTAGAGAATTAGCCAGGCGATTTGTCGAAAGAAGAAGTGCCTACCATAATCAATTTACGATCAAGAGAAATAACAATTTTGACGAGTGAAATAGAGAAATCAATGATGATAATGACCGAAAGAATAGAAAAAATGAGATTTGACAAAAGAAAAAGCTTCTAGGAAATCCTCTTAGAAGAGAAAGGAATGTGTAAAGAACAAAATGACGCTCCTTTTCTAGTTATAAATAACAAATTTTGCCTGCACAAAACCCAACGAGTGCCATTAATACACAACCCTATGCCAAACAGTTAACTTTCATGGAAACATGCGCAATTGCGAACGAGCGTGCGGAGCGACACTCCATTTGCTAATCAACAATTCAATTCCAAAACTTCATTATAAAGGGCTCTCCCGATTACGTTGTTCTATCCACCCGTCGGAGTCAATGCAGGCTCGACCCCAACGAGTAGAGGGACTCACTGTATTGATAAATATCCGACCATTCGGCAAACAGGGAATCAACCCTATCATGACCAATCTGTGGTAAATAGTCAATATCGATGACTTCAAATTTATGACAGATGTCCTTAAAAGAAATTAAGGGGCATCTTCATAATAAAGCCCCGGGACCACTCGTGATGGGAAAGAATAGTTTAAGACTATAAAAATCGAAAAAGAGAACCCCTCAAGGGGGCCTTCTTCTTCCACCCAACTTTTATTACACCAGAGAAAAAAAAACTATACTCCTCAAGGGGAGCAATAAACAAGATCAATGGAAGATGTTGGACCTCTTCAAGGAGAGGCAAGTCAAACTACTTCGATGAAGAATTCTGAATATCTCGGAGATAGAAATTTATACTCCTCAAGGGGAGAAATAAATAAGATCAGTGGAAGATCCTCGACCTCTTCAAGGAGAGGCAAGTCAAACTACTTCGATGAAGAATTCTGAATATCTCAGAGATAGAAATTTGTACTCCTCAAGGGGAGCAATACACAAGATTAATGTAAGGTCCTGGACATCATCAATAAGAGGCAAGTCAAGTTATATTGATGAATAAATTCTCGTTTACATTGTCCCATAATGGATTATTTCTGTGTCTCGAGTTTATCTTTCGATTCAGTAATTGATTATGATTAACTATGATTTATCCCTTGAATTATTTCAATTGATTTGCTTGTAAAGTATTCATTAACTTTCGATTTAAACACTTGTAATATAAAATAAGACACATATATGTTATATGGTTAAAATCATTATATATAGGTAAATTATTTTCAAATAGAAAAATGGGTCATTCTTTTGTTGGACGAATTAAAAAGAAAATTGAAATGGAGGAATCAAGAATGTAATTATCACACTATTTAATACAAAAGCGATTTTAGTATAATTGGGGCTGCCTTGTAGTGTGCATCAGTAATATGTAGAAGCGTAATATGACATTATCCAGTAAACTGAGAGTCCACTACTCAAATGGTCACTCAACTATCTTAAATTATCTTCTAAAATCACCTTATATTCGTTTGTAACAACAAACTCACTAAACTATGCATATTGTACTCAAAAGATCACTCAACTAGATTTATTAATTGGATTGCCAAACACCTATTTTACACTCTAAATTATAGTAAATATTTTTTTATCATTTTTTAATATCATAATTTTTTATTTTTAATTTATATTATGAACTTACCTATAGAATAAATAAATTTTATATATAAATTTAAAAAAAGTATTTTAAGCATATATAATGATGCACTAACAAAATAATGAGCATAGTAAAAAACAATCATTAGAATAATTTGTTAGTACTGGTAATTTTAGTATTAACAACAAAACTCAAAATATATTTATACAATTTAGAATGAAAGAAAATAAAGGTTGTAAAATATATATTCTATGCACGTAATATAAAATTAATAATATACATTATATATTACAAAATAATTAAACTCAATTATATTATTATACTTTTCTACCAACTTTCGATGGAAAAAAGTTATATCATTGAAAAGTAGGGAGTATCTGTACATGATAAATATGTTGTGTTAAATCATGCATGTAATATATATAATATAATTGCACATAATTTTTAAGAATATATAATGTATATTATAAAAATACTTTTATTTAAATAATTATTTTTTTATTAGGTGCGTGGAATATATATTTTATAACCTTTATTTTCTTTCATTCCAAGTTTTGAAACAGATTTTTGATTTTTTTTGTTAATACTGATTTTATTATGATGAATAACTTATCCTAATTAATTCTTTTATTATGCTGATATTTTGTTATTCCAGCATTATAGATGCTTAAATGCTTTTTATTTATAAATAATATTTCTTTATTCTATAGTTAAATTCATAATATAAATTAAAAAATTAAACGTAGATAAATATTTATAATTTAGAGGATAAAATAGGTATTTGATAATCCAAAATTTTAAAAATCTGATTGAGTGACTTTCTGAGTGTAATATGCATAATTCCGTAAATTTGTTGTTACAAATCAAAGTAAAGCGACTTTAAAAGAAAATTTGAGATCATTGAGGACCATTTGAGTAATTGACTCGTAAACTTGATCAGTCTTTTCTCTTTGTAGAATAATTTGCCTCTCTTTGATTAACCATGGGGAAATGTTCACGTGTACCGCAAATTTGTGTTCGATGACTTCTCTTACCACATTGATGACATCGCTTTCTTCATCAACTCTCCAATATTTGACACTTCAGTGTTCTTCATTTTTTTCTTTTGTTGGTGTACAGTTAACTTAGCACTTAATTTTCTCTCAATGGAGTCATATATAGGGCTCCAACCCTATAGATTAGTGCTCTTCTGCATTATAGCCAGTGAGATTTGGTTTTACGTTTCGTTACAATCTTATTTTATTATAGCACGACTCTTTTCACAGAAGCCACAATTCATTAAGTAAAAGTGTAAAACACAAGAGATCAATAAATAAAACACAAGAGATCTTTGTATAATTTTCTTCTATTCAAAGTGTTACCATTAGTTAGTCCAGAGACAAACGTCTCATGCATGCAGCTCTTGACAATATTTGCCCATATTCAAATGTCAAATATCCAAATATTGGTTGCATCTTCCCTTCTAAACTGTGGAACAAACAGGCCTAAAGCGCCCTGGAGCCCAAGAATGGTATTCTAGGTCAGCCCAGTTTTGTATGTGGGCCCTAACTAATTTGGATCAAGTAGCTCGTTAAATTGTAAAAATTGCGGGGCGCTCTGTTTGGGCGCCCCTTTTTAATCTATAGCCGCTTTATTTTTTTGTTTGTACCTGCACCCATTTTTTTTTGTTAAAAGCCAGACTATTTTGCCCTTCTTTATTAAAAGACTACTTTCTCTCCAAGTATACGCTAGACCTCTACTGTCTCTCTCTCTCTCTCCGTTATTCGCATTTTTTTATTTGCTCTTCTCTGAAATCAAACGGTTTTCGTCGTTGTTTCGAATTTTCAACTGCTAGTCGTCGTTGTTCCCATATTACGATTTAATCACAGGTACATTGAATTAACTTTCTGGACTTTATTTTATGATTTAATTTCTAATTTTGGGTTTTGATAGTCATGTATTTATGATAGGGTTTTGTTTGATAAGTTCATTAGTTTTACTTTTACGTTTGTATTTTTAGGTTTTTTGAACGAGTGTTTGTGTTGTTAATGAATATTTTATAAATTGTTCTATGATTAGACTTTCTAATTTTTAAAAAGTTTCAGAGTTAAACAGATGATAATGATACCTTAGATAGGAGCTGAAGCTTTTTTTTTTCATGTTTTGGCATTATTTTTGGATTTGAATTTTTGTTTTATTTTTTTGCTGAATGTTTTGTGCTTGTATGAAGAACCGGAATTATGTTTTTGTGTTTGTAACTGGTGAATTCCATCTTTAGGAGCTGAAGCTTTTGTGTTTGTAACCGGTGAAGTCCAGCTTTAGGAGATGAAGTTTTTGTGTTTGTTACTGGTGAACTTCAACTCTAGAGCTGAAGTTTTCGTTTTATACCTGCCGAACTTCAGCTCTAGAGCTGAAGTTTTTTTTTTGTAACTGTTAAACTTCAGCCCTGGAGCTGGAGTTTTTATTTATACCTGTCGAACTTCAGCTCTAAATCTGAAGTTTTGTTTTATACTTGTCGAACCTAAGCCTTCTTAGGTATTGAAGTTTTAAATGGTCTTTTTGATAATATCCTGGTGTTATTATTTGTATCTTTTACTTTTTTGGGACAGATGACTCCTAAAGGACATAAAGATTCTAAAGTAGCTAAAGAAGGGAAAACACCTAAAAAACCTAGAGTAGTTGTAGTAGCACCAGGTCCTTATGTCCCTGAGCCTCCACCTACAAGACCAGGACAAAAAATATTTTGAGTTTACCGACTGGTTTAACTCTAAAGGGTTACTAGAGGGAAATCATGATTTGAAGTGTCTAATTGCAATTTTCTTGACTCTTCCACAACAGGATAAGCTTAGTAATGGTTCATTTAAACACATTATTGCTATACAGAATTTTAAATGCAGCATGAAATTGGTTCATTGTCTGTGTCTTTCTCGAATATTCACGAATGATCAAGACTCCATTAGTTTCAAGATTTTTGGGCATGATGTTTCCTTCACCCTTGAAGACTTTACATTATGTGTGGTTTGCGGATCACAACACATAATATTGAAAATCTTATTAGTCAAGAGTGCAGTATTCTAAAGCGCTATTTTTGTAAGTCCAAGGGTGTGAGTTTGAAGGATATTCGTAGTTTAATGACTCGCAATATAATTCAAAAGAATGATGTGAATCATCCACACGTATGCGAGAGTGATGATGATGTTGTTAAGCTTATGGAAATTCTTATTGTAGAGTCTATTGTGTTTGGAAAAAAATACCGAGTCATGTGTGAATGGGGAGTATGCATCTATCGTTGAAGACGAAAGGTTTGTGCTGAATATCTTTGGGGTAATATGGATTATGAGAAGCTCATTTATTCACTGAAACATGTATTAGACAAGTAGAGCAAACATCATGTAACTGAGTATAAACTTACTGGATTTCCATATCCGTTATATGTTTGGATCTACGAGCGCTTCCTAGATGTTCGAAAGAACTATGTAGTAGAGGATGAGTACCTTGATATGCCTCAGCTACCCAGGATGTTACGTTATGTATGCGTGGGAGAGCCTAAATTTCCCGAACTTTATAACAAGTTCAAAACTCATGGAGTAAGTTACTTTTTTTGTCTTTGTGTTAATATGCTGATGTATTAGTTTTTTTTTTCTCATAATAAACTCTTTTATATTAAATAGAGATATCGCAACTTTAGGGTATAGGATATAATTCCTATAGAAGACGAATTGAATTCAGTGCCTTCATTTGGGAAATTATCGTGCAGCCGGATTCGTTCAAATGTAGTTAATGCAATTCCTTCAATTAGTGAATCACCACTTACTCTAAGTCGATCAAAAGAATTGAATCGAACTCCTGTCATTGGTAAATCACCACCTACCAAGAGTCAATCAAAAGAAGCAAATCAAACTCATGACATTGGTGAATTACCACGTAGTTGAAATCAACCAAAAGAACCGAATCGAACTTCTTTTATTGGCGAAGCATCTCGTACCAAGAGTCGTACTACCTTATCTACAACTAACTTTGATGAAGATGAATTACTTGATACAATATGCTCTATAAGTTTTGATCTGAAGTTTTTTGGGTTTGTTTTTGTAAAAGTACAACATGTTTTTTGAGCTAAAGTTTTCTTCTATATCTGAATTTTTGTTGTGTATCTATTGTAGAGGTAAATGACGGAGGTTCAAAGGCAAAATAAAAAAGAAAGAAGCACGATCGTGAACGAATTTTTTGATGAGTTTAAGAAAGAGGAGCGAAGTGCTATTTTGGATGCTGTTTTTATAAAAGTGAAGGTAAGCTAATTTATAGAGAAGTCTTTTTATTTATGCCTATTTTATTTCAGATTAACTATTGTTAGTAATTATTTTTTCTAGGAATATTTTGATGAGAAGTTTGAACAGTTTTTTATGACTGTCAACAAATCAAATGGAATGGATCGAGAATATGACAGGATGAATGACTGTTACGAAGATCCATCGACTTTTGAAGGCGATCAAAATGTTCAAGAACAAGTTGAAGAGCACGTTCAAGTGCTGATAGATTGAGCAGATATGCAAATGATGAAGTACATTTATCAATTGAGAATATTGGAAGCGGGGAATGTGCACATAATCAATTTGGTGAGACTAAAGAACATACTGGTCATGATGCATTGCGTAATGTTGTAAATGATAATGCTACACATAATGAAATGGTTGTTAAAGGTGTTGAACTTGTTCAACAACAAGGTAGAGAGGAACAATCCAATGTTTGTAGACTGAGTAAAGGTAGAGGAAAAGGTGCAGATGATCAAGTTGTTGGCACTGAAAAACATACACATAGTTATGCTTCAGAAAGTGATCAAGCACGTGTTGGTACTTTAAATCTGAAAGACAATCGGTATGCAGGAATAATAGCGATTTGCAATGAACTTCTAGGTGGTACTACACACGAAATTGTTACTACAGGTACAAAGTACAAAACATGTTTTTTGGTGAATGTTTTGGTTTTGTAACTGGTGAATTTTCAGCTATAGAGTTGAAGTTCATTTTTCATAACTGTCGAACTTCAGCTCTAGAGCTGAAGTTTTGTTTTTGTAATTGTTGAAGTTTTTGTTTGTGACTGGCTAACTTCAGCCTTCTTATATTTGAAGTTTTAACTATTTTTTTATAATATCCTGTAGTGAAATTTTCACTACTGGTATAAATGTTTTCTATGTTTTATATATAGAAAGACTAGTTGATCTATTCCATATCTGCACGACCCCAATCCTGCTCATGATGGCGCCCAACACAATTGCTAAGCAAGCTCGACCATTCAAACACTGCCAAATCCAAATACACAACCTGTTACCATTTAATAGAGTTAAATTATCAGATAATACAGTTCCAACTAGTGATAATAGACAGAAATAGTACGGAAACCATAACAGCTATCAATACAATTCCCAATAGATTTGAGGTCACGAGCTTATATCCTCTACGTACAACTGAGTAGCAAAATCTAACAGTAGAAAGTCTCGGATGCCAAAAAAAAGGATAGGGGAGGAGTCGAGTCTTGCGGACGCCGGGCAACTACCTCGACAACTCCGAGATGAGTATACAACAGTCAATAACTCTACGAAGCCTCTAGGACACCTGTATCTGCACACATAGTTCAAGGAGCAAAGTGAGTAGTCCAACAAAGTGAGTAATAAACATATATAATAACTGAACATAAGAAAACATGGAATATTGCAATGTAAAGATATAACTAGTGATTCAGTACATTTAATGGTGAAACAACAGCAAATCAGTGACAAGTAAATTTATCAATGTAATGCATATGACAATTGTGGCGAGCAGCCCAATCCATTTGGGTACCAGCACTCACTGTGGGGGGTAAGACTCCGGAGGGGCTCCTACAGCCCAAGCGCAATATCAATGTAATATCGCCGTGGTGTGCAGCTCAATCCATACTCAACCACTCGGGTAATATTAGAGTAACAGCTCTCAGCTCACAATGTCAGAAAAATGTAATTTATGTTTCAAATCTTAGAAATATGGCTGAACATTTCAAAACAGTGTTTAAACTCAGGACTGAAATCCTTTAACATGCCAAGTGATATGGAAACAGTGATAATAATCCCTACAGTATTCAACTGATCGGCCCAAATCCCAAATATATCCATAAAATCCAAGTAGGATGATTACAAGACAGTTTCTAGACAAGAGCACAGTATGAACATCATTCGGGACAGACTAAGTCACAATCCCCAATCACAAACGACCTCGCACTCATCATAGATTACGTGTCTCGCCTCGTTGTAGTGTCACAATGTGATATTTTGGGATTTCAAACCCTCAGGTCATCATCTACATCTATTACTCACCTCAAGCCGGCCCAAAATCTAGCTCAATATGCCTTTTCCTCTTGAATCGACCTCCTCGCACTCCGAATCTGATCAAAACCACAAGGAATACGTTATAATAGGCTAATGGAACTTAACCCAATCGAAAAGAGTCAAAAAACATCAAAAATCATGAAGTTGGCAAAACCCGAGGCCCACTTCTCAAAAAGTTACAAAATTCACATCACCGGATTTCTCATCTTGCCAAGAGACTATACATATCAAATTTACCAAGATCAGAGTCCATTTGCCCTTCCGAATTCCATTTTTAACTTATGATTTGTCAAATCCTAACTTACCCCCCTTTTGATGAATTTCCACCAATTTACATCTTAATTTTACCATAAACTTGAATAATTAGGCCAAGGGACTTACCTCCAATCGATTCCCATTCAATACTCTCAAAAATACTCGCCCAAATCTCTCAAGGTCGCTCAACAATGATGGAAAATACCTCACGCTCGCGGATGAAATATAACATTTAAACCCTGCCCAGACGACTTTCGCTTCTGCGTTCCAGCTTCCGTTTATGCCGGACTGCTTCTGCGGCCAAAATCTCACTTTTGCGGTTCTCATTAAAAATCTCAAAATTTGCTTTTGCGGCTCAGATCCGCTTCTGCTGAACTTCCTCTCAGGACCGAGAACTACTTCTGCAATATACCGTTCGCATTTGCGGACCCACTGATGCGAAAATAGTTCCGCTTCTACAGAACTACACCTCGAAACCCCTAACTGCTTCTGCGATCCCTCATCCGATTCTGCGGAACCGCTTCTGTTGTTCATCTCCGCAGAAGCAAAATACCAAATACCAGCAAAAATGTACGCGCAACAAACTTTAAAACTCTCTAATTAAACACCTGAAACCCTGAGGCCTCCGGGACCTTAACAAAAAATACCAACACACAATAAAACTTTATTCAAACTTGTTATGATCCTCAAAACACATCAAACTACCGCTAAAACCATCAAATTACATTGTATTCGAGCCTAAGTTTCTTAAAAACTTCCGAATTATGCATTCGATCAAAGACCCAACTGAAACACCTTCGAATGACCTGAAATTTTGTACATATAACCAACATTACCTAAAGGATCTATTGCAACTCTTGAAATTCATTCCGACCCTCAGATCAAAATCTCACCTACCCACTGTAATTCGCCAAAATACTAACTTTGCCAACTCAAGCCTAATTCTACATCAGACCTCCAAAATCAATTCCAATCGTACTCCTAAGTCACAAATCATCCCATGAAGCTAACCGAATCACCAGAAATCACTTCTGAGCCTTCTAACTAAATGGTCAACTTTTGATTGACTTTTCCAAAATAAGCTTACCTTAAAGAGACTAAGTGTCTCATTTCCATCCAAAACCAATCCATTTCAACTCGATCACCTCAAATATCGATAATGAAGAATAGAAGAACATAATATAGGGGAAACTGGGTGGTAACTCACGTGACGATGGGGCGGGTCGTCACATCCTCCACAACTTAAACAAATGCTCATCCTAGAGTGAGTCAAGAAACATACCTGAAGCGTCAAATAGGTGAGGATATCTGCTCTGCATCTCATGCTTGGTCTCCCAGGTAGCCTCCTCCACTGGCCGACCTCTCCAATGCACCTTCAACGAAGCTATATCCTTTGATCTCAACTATCGAACCCGTTGACCCAAAATGGGCATTGGCCCCAACTCATAGGTCAAGTCATCATCCAACTAAACTGTGCTGAAGTCTAACACATGAGACAGGTCCCTAACATGCTTCTGTATTATATAAACATGGAATGCCGGATGAACCCCCGACAAGCTGGGTGGCAAAGAAAGCATATAGGCCACATCCCTAATCCTCTTTAGTATCTCAAAAGGCCCAATGAACTGCAGACTCAGCTTCTCTTTCTTCCCAAACCTCATAACGCCCTTCATAGGAGAAACCTTCAACAAGACTTTCTCGCCCACCATATAAGATACATCTCGAACCTTCCGATCTACATAACTCTTCTGACGCAA
Organism: Nicotiana noctiflora; assembly: GCA_032618575.1. Lineage (NCBI taxonomy): Eukaryota > Viridiplantae > Streptophyta > Magnoliopsida > Solanales > Solanaceae > Nicotiana > Nicotiana noctiflora. The sequence continues at coordinate 134,241 of JASVEL010001333.1, read as the reverse complement.
CTGAGCTATACGAAGTCTCTCCTGGATCACTCTCACCTTCTCTAATGCATCCTGAACCAACTCTGTCCCAATAGCCAAGCCTCGTCGGGCTCAAACCAACCAACAGATATCTACACCGTCTCTCATATAAGGCCTCATATGATGCCATCTGAATAATGGATTGATAGCTATTGTTGTAGGAAAAATGTGCAAGTGGGAAGAACTCAACCTAAGAACCCCCAAAATAAATAACACAAGCACGCAACATGTCCTCCAATATCTGAATGGCACGCTCGGACAACCCGTCCGTCTAAGGATGAAACGTTGTGCTAAACTCTACCTGGGTGCCCAACTCTTACTGAGAAGTCCTCGAAAACTGGGAAGTAAACTGAGTACCCCTATCTGAGATAATAGAAACTGGAACCCCATGCAACTGTACAATCTCCAGGAAGAAAATCCCTGCTAGCCACTCCGAAGAATATGTAGTACACACCGGAATGAAATGCACTGACTTGGTTAGCCTATCCACAACCATCCAAATCGAATCAAACTTCTTCGAGGTACGAGGGAGACCACTTACAAAATCATAGTAATCATGTCCCACTTTCACTCTAGAATATCCATATGCTAAAATACACCACTAGGCCTGTGATGCTCGTATTTGACCTGCTGACAGTTGAGACTCCGTGCTACATGACTCGTAATATGTTTCTTCATTCTCCTCCACCAGTAGTGCTGCCTCAATTCCCGGTACATCTTCGTGGCACCCGGGTGAATGAAATACTGCGAGTTGTGGGCCACCTCTAATATCGACTCCCGAAGCTCATCCACATTAGGCACGCAAATCCGCCCCTACATCATCAACACAACATCATCATCAATAGTCATATGTCTGGCATCATCATGATGGGCCCTATCCTTAAGGACAAGTAAATGCGGGTCATCATTCTGGCGCTCTCTAATGCGATCATACAAATAATATCAAGAAACCATACAAGCCAACACCGGACTAGGCTCGAAAATGTCTAACCTTACCATCCGATTGGCCAAAGCATGAACATAAACTACGAAGGGCCTTTCCCCAACTGGAATGTACGCCAAATTACCCATACTCACTGCCTTCCGGCTCAATGCATCAGCCACTATATTGGCCTTCCCTCGATGATAAAAAATGGTAATATCATAGTCCTTGAGTAACTCAAGCCACCTCCGCTGCCTCAAATTAAGATCTTTCTGCTTGAACAGATGCTGAAGATTGCGATGATCAGTGAATACCTCACAAGATAAACCATATAAATAGTGCCTCCAAATCTTCAAAGCATGAACTATAGCAGCCAACTCCAAGTCATGTACATGATAGTTCTTCTCAAGGGGCTTCAACTGACGAGAAGCATATGCAATAACTCTACCCTCCTGCATTAACACACATCCGATCCCAAATCTTAAAGCATCACAATATATAGTGTAAGAACCTAAAGTTGATGGCAATAGCAATACTGGAGGTCTGGTCAAAGCTGTCTTAGGCTTCTAAAAGCTCTCCTCGCACTCGTCCAACCATACAAATGGTGCATTCTTCTGCGTCAACTTGGTCAAGGGCGAAGAAATAGATGAAAACCCCTGAACAAACCGGTGATAGTAACCCGCCAAACCGAGGAAACTCCAAATCTTAATGGCTGAGTACGGTTTAGGAAAATTTTGCATCGCCTCTATCTTCTTAAGATCAACCTGAATACCATCACTGGACACCATGTGCCCTAGGAAAGCTGTGAATCCAGATACGACCAAAATACATTGTTCATCTAGTACATGAACGTGGCTAGGGCATTAGTCAGCCCAAAAGATATAACCAAAAACTCATAGTGCCCACATCTCGTCCTGAAAGTCGTCTTCATAATATCTGAATCTCTGACCTTCAGCTAATAATACCCTGAATGGAGATCAATCTTTGAGAATACCTTTGCCCCCTGGAGCTGGTCAAACAAATCATCAATATGAGGTAGTGGATATTTGTTTTTCACTGTCACCTTGTTCAGTTGCCTATAATCAATGCACATTTTTATTGTGCCATCCTTCTTCTTCATATAAGACCGATGCACCCCATGATGACACACTCGGGCGAATGAACCCCTTATCTTGGAATTCTTGTAGCTTCTCTTCAAATCTTTTAACTCTGCTGGCGCCATACGATAGGGAGGAATAGAGATGGGCTAAGTGCCCAGCACCAGATCAATACCGAAGTTAATGTCCATGTCCGGCGGCATGCCCGACAGGTCTGCTGCAAACATATTAGTGAAATACCTCACAGCGGGAATAGAATCAAGACTATGAGTCTCAGCTCCGAAATCTCTCACAAAAGCCAAATACGATAAACAACCTTTCCCAACAATCCGTTGGGCCTTTAGGAAAGACATCACCTTGTTGGGTACATAGTGAGTCATTCCATGCCACTCAATTCTCGGAACACCCGGTATGGCCAATGTGAATGTCTTAGCACGATAGTCTAGAATAGCATGGAACGGAGATAACCATTCCATGCCCAGGATAACATCGAAATCAACCATGCTCAACAATAACAAATCAACTCAGGTATCTAGACCCCCAATAGTCACCAGACAAGTCCGATACACATGGTCTACAATAATAGTATCGCCCACCAGTGTAGATATATGCACGGGCAAAGCAATACAACCACGGGTCATACCTAGATGATGGGAACAATATGAAGACACATAAGAGTAGGTAGATCCAGGATCAAACAAAACAGAAGCATCACTATGACAAACTGAGATAATACTTGTGATAATAGCATCTGATGCAATGGCGTCCCTCCTGTTTGGAAGAGCATAGAATCGAGCCTGACCACCACCAGATCGGTCTCCACCTCTAGGGTGGCCTCTAGCTGCCTGGCCCCCATCCCTACCTGACTCGGAGGGTGCTAAAGTAGATGGAGTAGATGAGGAGGGCAGATCCCTCTACTGAGGTCGAACACTATGGAGCTGAGGACATTGTCTCCTCATATGGCCAAAATCTCCGGACACGAAGCAACTGCTTGGTACCGGAGAAGGGGACTGAAGGGAACCCCTCACTGCTGAAGAACCCAGGGCTGAAGAGGTAGGAGTAGAGCTCTGTGCTAATAGGGCACTAAGTGAAGACTGGCCCTGTTGAAATCCCTAAGGACCACGGCCTGAAGAAGCCCACTCTACTTTGGAAGACATGACTGAGGAGGCCTGAAGGAATGACCTCTACCACGCTAGAAGTGGCCCCTAGACGGAGAACCACTAAAGCTACCTGAACCTCGAGGCCTCTTAGCCTCCCTCTCTTGATACTCCTTACGGCGAACCATCTCGATCTCCCGAGCCATGTCAACTACCTCCTTGAACGAGGCACCCAAAAACCTTTTTTTGGTCATCAAAGTACAAAGTGAATAGTTGAGGCCACTACGAACTTCCTAATCCTCTCCCGATCTGTCAGGATCATCCAAATAGCATGTCGAGCTAACTATGTAAACCTCATCTTGTACCGGGTCATAGACATGTCCCCTGAACTAACCACTGAAACTGAAGCCGCATTCCTCTCTACGAGACTGCGGGACATACTTCTCTATAAAGAGAATAGAAAACTGCTGCCATGTGATGGATGCGGAACCAACATGCCTACGTCTCTCGAAATCCTCCCACTATGTAAATGTAGGCCATATGAACTTCAAAGTATTAAAAGACACTCCACCCGACTCCAAAATCACTGCAGTTTGAAGCATACGCTGGCACTTATCTAGAAATCCCTGGGCATCCTTGCCCTCCGCACAACTAAATATCGGAGGCTGGAGGCTACCGAATCTCTCTAGTCGACGCTGAACATCGTATGGGATAGCTAGAACAACATAATGTGGAGCAGGTGCGACTAGTGCCACTGGGATAACCGGTGAAACTAGTCGAGTTGGGGCTGCTCCGGGTGTCTGCAATCCCTGAACAACCTGCTCAGGTGTACGAGTAGTGGGAGTATGATGACCACCTTTGGTCTGTGAGGTAGCTGTTGCACTAGTGGCAGAGACTTCCTGAGCCAGGCCAGCGCTGGCGGATAGTATCTGAGCTAAAGCCTCCTAGAGACCAGGAATCACAATAGGCAATGCTTGTGTCTGAATAGGTGATGTTGGAGCATCTAGAGTTGGAGGTTGGTCCTAAATCGGGGCAGCTGATGGATCTGCAGGTGCTACCCTTGCTAGTCTGCCTCAACCACGACCACAACTATGCCCATTGTCTCTAGTAGGTGGTACTGCTGGTCGTCCGCCACGTCTGGTAGCACGGGTTCTCGCCATCTGCGAGATAATAGAATACAGAAGTTTTGTTCTCAGATCAACAAAGTCGCACGACAAGAATTTCAAGAATATGAAGTGTTTCCTAAAAGTTCTGTAGCCTTTTAAGGATAAATACAGACATCTCCGTACCAATTCGCGAGACTCTACTAAATCGGCTCCTGACTCGTGAGGCCTAGTAACCTAGGCTTTGATACCAACTTGTCACGACCCCAATCCCGGTCGTGATAGCGCCCAACATAATTGCTAGGCAAGGCCGACCATTCAAACACTCCCAAATCCAAATACACCACATGTTACCGTTTAATAAAGTTAAATTATTAGATAATATAGTTCCAACTAGTGATAATAGACAGAAATAGTATGGAAACCATGATAGCTGTCAATACAACTCCCAATAGATCTGGGGTCACGAGTCTAGAGCCTCTACGTACAACTGAGTAGCAAAATTGAACAAAAGAAAGTCTAGGATGTAAAAAAACAAAGGGATATGGGACAAGTCGAGTCTTGCAGATTCCAGACAGCTACCTCGACGACTCTGGGATTAGTCAACAACAGTTAATAACTCTAGTGAGCCTCCGGGACACCAGTATCTGCACACATGGTGCAGGGAGTAAAGTGAGTACTCCAACTCAGTGAGTAATAAACATATATAAAAACTGAAGATAAAAAAATATGGAATATTACGATATGAAGCTATAACTAGCAATTCAGTACATCTAACGGTGAAACAACAACAAATTAGTGACAAGTAAATCAGATAAATATCAATGCATCAGTGCAATGAAATGCATATGACCGCCGCGGCACGCATCCTAATCCGTTTGGGTAGCTGAGCTCACTGTAGAGGTTCAGACTCCAGAGGGGCTCCTACAGCCCAAGCGCAATGTCGCTGTAACATCGCTGCGGCATGCATCCCGATCCATACTCAGTCCAGAATATGCACGTAAACCACTCGGGTAATATTAGAGTAACAGCTCTCAGCTCACAATGTCAGAAACATGTAGTTTAAGTTTCAAATATTAGAATATGGCTGAACATTTCAAAAAAGTGTTTAAACTCAGGAATGAAATTATTTAACATTCCATGTGATATGGAAACAATGATAATAATCGCTGAAGGATGCAAACGATTGGCACAAAGCCTAGATATATCCATAAAATCCAAGTAGGATGATTACCATACAATTTCTAGTCAAGAACACAGTATGAACATCACTCGGGACAGACTAAGTCACAATCCCAATCACAAACGACCCCGCACTTGTCACAGAGTACGTGTCTCGCCTCAATGTAGCGTCACAATGTGATATTTTAGCGTTTCAATCCCTGAGATAATCATCTACATCTATTACTCACCTAAAGTTAGTGTTAAATCTAGCTCGCTATGCCTTTTCCCCTTAAATCAACCTCCTCGCACACTGAATCTGATCAAATCCACAAGGAATACATTACAATAGGCTAATGTAACTTAACACAAACGAAAAAACTCGAAAAACATTGAAAATACAAAGTTGGCAAAACCGGAGCCCCGGGCCCACTTCTCAAAAAATTATAAAATTCACATCACCGGATTCCTCATCTCACCACGATTCCATACATATCAAATTTATCAAAATCAGAGTCCATTTGCCCCTCTAAATTCTATTTTTAACTTATGATTTCTCAAACCCTAACTTACCACTTTTTGATGAATTTCCACCAATTTACATGTTAATTATATCATAAATTTGAAAAGTTAGGCCAAGGGACTTACCTCCAATTGATTCACAATCAAAACTCTCAAAAATACTTGCCCAAAGCTCTCAAGGTTGCTCAATAACGGTGGAAAATACCCCATGTTCGCGGACGAAATATAACATTTAAACCCTTATGCCCAGACGACTTTCGCTTCTGCGGTCCAGCTTCCACTTATGCAGGATCGCTTCTGCGACCAAAATCCTGCTTTTGCGGTTCTCATTAAAAATCCCAAAATCCACTTTTGTGGCTCAATTCTGCTTCTGCGGAACTTCCTCTCAAGACACAGAACCGCTTCCGCGATATACCATCTGCTTTGGCGGACCCGTTGATGCGAAAATAGTTCCACTTATGCGGAACTACTCCACCATGACCCTGACCGCTTCTGCATTCCCTCATCCACTTCTGCAGAATCGTTTCTGCCGTTTATTTCTATAGAAGCGGAAATACTGGATACTAGCTAAAATGAACCTACTGCAAACTTCAAAACTCTCCGATTAAACACCCGAACTCACTCCGAGGCCCCCGGGACATCAATAAAAAAAACTAGCTCATCCTAAAACCTTATTCAAACTTGTTCCAATCCTCAAAACACATCAAACAATTCTAAAACCATCAAATCACATCGGATTCAAGCCTAAGTTTCTTAAAAACATCTGAATTATGCATTCGATAAAAAACCAGACCAAAACAACTCCGAATAACCTAAAATTTTGCACACATATCCAAGATCACCTAATAGAGCTACTTCAACTCTTAGAATTCCAATTCGACCCTCGGATCAAAATCTCACCTACCCACCGAAATTCGCCAAAATACTAACTTCGCCAATTCAAGCCTAATTCTAAACGAGACCTCCAAAATTAATTCTGATCATACTCATAAGTTACAAATCATCCCCCAAAGCTAGCCAAATAACGAGAAATCACATCCGATCCCTCTAACTAAATAGTCAACTTCTAGTTGACTTTTCTAGAATAAACTTTCCTTAAAGAGACTAAGTGTCTCATTTCCATCTAAAACCAATCCATTTCAACTCGATCACCTCAAATACTAATAATAAAGCATAGAAGAACATAATATAGGGGAAATGGAAATGGAGGGGGGATAACTCACATGACGACGGGCCGCGTCGTCACAACATCTTTTATGAATATGTAGTGGAAGTTGAAACTAGTTGTGATTCAGTTGCCACAACTCAAGAACTCTCTGATGATGCTCAATTGAATGAAGGTAGAGTTGAGAAGAACCTTCCAGAGAATGTTGCAATGGTCATCGATGTTGGTTCAGAATTGAATGATGCTGGAAATGCTGATATTGAGAAAGGCATGTAGCTTGTGGAAACCATAGCGGTAGACAAACATTAAGGTATTATATAGACCATGAATTTATTATATTTGATTGAATTATATTTTTTACATTTTGAATTATTTTTTACATTTTTGAATGATATTTTTGAATGATTTTTCTGAAATACTGGAGGCAGGTCAAAACAATTGGGTGAGATTCTGCAGCAATATGAAAAAAGGAGAAATACGTATATTCACACTTGTTGACTCATAGACACGTGTGAAGTATGTTGGTATTATTTTATAAATTTTAATCAGTATGAATTAATATTATTTTTTATTTTTTTGCATGAAGATACAGGATCTGTTGGAATGAAAACAACATATGTGTCACAACACTTAGGCCAGGTAATTATTTTTTGCAATACAATTACTGGCTTTTTTTTTCTAATGTCTATCGATTATTTTTATGTTTATATTTTCCTTGCTTTTGTAGATCTCATCTGATGCATTGGAACTGCTTCCAAAATCTAAGAGAAGTAAGATTTCTAGTTCTCCTATGTGTGACACCAGTGATATCCCCTACTTCAATTTATGTTCATTTTCACTTGGTAGTACATAAGGGGCTAGTTCAGAAGGTAATTCTGCTGTTGTTATTGTTCGTGAAGAGACAGAAGAACATCGTCAACATCAGGGAATTGGTCAAGAATATGCCACGATGGTTGTAGTTTCTCCCTTGGTGCTGAATAACAATAGTTAGTTGAGACGGAACAGCAGGAAGAGCAAGCAAAATAAAAACGAGATATAAAGGGAAAAGGATGCGTGTGGAGAGTATTTGGTTGAGATCTCCTTATGTAGTTTATAACAAAAAGCAAAGGGGGCAAGATTGAATAGTAGGAAAGAATAGAAGAAGGTGTCCCTTCCATTATGTTTATCAAGACAGCGGATTAATGCAATGATTTAAAGAGTGGTTGGAGATGGATGCCAGTGAATATGATTCCAATCCATTCAGATTAGCTAGACTTGATATTCCAAAATCATTCTTTACCGAGCTTATGGATCCTAACTCTGATCTTGCGGATGAAGTAAGTTATTAAGTTTGTTTTTTGAATTGTTTTTCTACTGTATTTCCCAAAAGTTCGGCTTATTTTTTGTAGTATAGCTTTATTCATAGTAAACTACTGAAGTTTGTTGGCTTATTTGATAAAACTGAATATGCTTAAGTTTTTGTCATGCTATTTTGTAGTTGTATAATGTGTTTATTCTAAACTTCATAGTGGTAATTTCATATGTTATCATTTGTCATTTTCCATTTGCAGCATATATTACTTGCTCAAAAAATATTACGACCACCTTCCACGTTATACAAAATCAAGATGTGTAGTAACAGATTTATTTTTCGATCAGTATATGTCTATCCTGGATAGTATTCATCCTTCAGAAGAAAAGTTAAAGATAATTGTCAAAAGCAAGTAAAAGAGAATGGAGGTTCTTAAGAGCAAATCAAAGAGAAAGAGGATATCCAAAGAACAGCTTGAAGAAGAAGAAGAAGAAGAAGAAGAAGAAAAAGAAGAAGCGGCTATTAAGCCACTTACGGACTTTTATTGGAATGAGGAAGAATCAACGAATGAAAAGTTGGCCAACTATGTAAAAGGCCTCGGTCTTTCCTGTGGTATCTCAGGGGCATCTGCCAAAAAAGTATTCTTTCCATTTCGACTTAAGCGAAGGGAGGGCCACATATCCACGCACTAATTTTTTGGAATTCTGGAGTTTGAAGATAAATTTATATATGTGTATGATTCCATGGGCAATGAAACATACGAGCGTGCGATTGAACATGTGAAAATTTATGCCCGTTTGATTCCACATTGTCTCAAATGCTTGAATTTTGGGAAACATAATAATTTTTATGGGGACAGTCCTGCGGAAAAATTTAAAATTAAATAGATGCACACACCGGAACAGATAAACAAGTAGGTGTTTTACCATGCATCTTATGTTTATTATTTTTTGCCCTTGTGTTAACTATTCTTTAATTTCTTTTGCATGTATTTTTTGCAGTGTTGATTGTCGTATATTTTTTTTTAAGTTTATGGATATGCGGTTGATGAGAGAAGATGTCCTCAACTTTGATCAAATTCAAACATTGGCATTCAGGAGAGTACTGTCTGCCAATATTTGGGCTCATGGAAGGTCAAAAACTATGGCGTCTATGAAGCTCCAAAAGAACGAGAAGGACATGATTAAGGAGATTTTGAAGAGTCTCTATGTGAATTTTTTTATTAGAGGAATGGTTGTACATAATTTGGATGTTGTGAATATACATTAATTATTTTTTTAGTTCACTTTTGTTTCCAACAAATATATTTTTGTCTTTTATCATGAATTTTAAGTACAATTTTTGTTTGAAAAAAATTAAACATGACTTCTATTTTTTGAGCTGAAGTTTTGTTAAAAAGTCATAAGAAAACTATTGAATCCAACACAAAAACTTCAGCTTATCAGGTGGTGAAGTTTTTGAAATATGGTAAAATACTTCAGGACATTCGGCCGAAGTTTCTTGAAAAAGTTTTAAGACAAAAATTATTAGATCCAACACAAAGCTTGTCAGGTACTGAAGTTTTTGGAAATATACTAAAATCTTCAGCACATTTGGCCAAAGTTTTTCGAAAAACTCTTTACGACAAAAACTATTGAATCCAACAAAAAACATTAGCTAACTAAGTGCTGACGTTTTTGGAAATATACTAAAACAACTTCAACTCATTGGGCCGAAGTTTCTTTAAAAAGCTTAAGATAAAAACTATTGATTCCAATAGAAAAACACCAGCTTATCAGGTGCTGAAGTTGTTGAAATATAAAGGGTGTTTGGCAAAGCTTATAAGCTGGTCAAAATGACTTATAAGCACTTTTCGATTGATCTACGCGTTTGGTAAAATTAAAAGTGGATATAATTAAATGCTTATAAGCCAAAAATAAGCCAAAAGCCATAAGTTGGCCTCCCCCAACTTATCAAATTTCAGCTTATAAGCACTTTAGGTATGACCCAAAATATTTACTATTTTATCCCTAAAATACTTCTTTTTTTTTAAAAAAAAAACTCTTCGTATAGTTAGTTCTTCAACTTCTTATTATCGATTTTAGCACTTTTATCCAAACATGTAATTGCTTATTTTTTAAATTTGCTTCATCACTTAAAAGTACTTTTCAAAACCTAATGCTTATCAACTACTCTAATTCAGCTCACCCAAATAGGCTCATAGTAAAAAACATCAGCATATTAGGCCAAAGATGTTTTTCATTTTCTAGCTACTTTTGTGATTTATCGCGTATATCAACTAATTTTTGTGCCTTTATTTTTTTTTTTTTAACTACTAGCATTTACCACTTACTTTTTTTGACAACTACTTATGTTCTTACATTCAATTTTTGTAAACAAAAAAACCGGCAACAATCTCTTCGGCATTTATAGATATTAAATTGATTAGGTACATTCTTTGGCTTTATTAAATATCTCTTCACCTTAAAATTTCATAGTCATCCATAGAGTTCTATCCTATTTCAAACACAAAAAAAGAAAATGTTGGCTAAGACATGCTTATTCGGTGTAGAAGGGATGTCGTGGGAAGCAAAGATAGTGAAGGAGAAGTCAAAATTCTTCATATGTGAAGGAGACTGGCCAGATAAAAGCACCAGGACTGTCACGACCCAAATACAGTTGTGATGGCGCCTAACAATCAAGCTAGGCCAGCCAGACCAACAAACGTTTTTCACAAATAATATCAGTCCCAAATGGACAACTGAAGAAGAATATATGAGTCATAGAAACTCCAATAATAATAATACGAACAAAATACTGAGAAGTGCGAAAACAACAAACAATCCCAAAGATCTGGAGTCCCAAGTCTAGAGCCTCTAAGGAAACCGAACAATAGTAGAGAATACTGTATAAAATTTCTCAAATCTGAACATAAAGTAACAACTGAAAAGAGAGGAGAAGCTAGGTTCTGCGAACGTTGGCAGCTACCTCAGCAACTCGATGTGACTTTGTGAAAGATGGAATGCTCGTCTACTTCTCGTGAGTACCTGAATCTGCACACAAAGGTGCAGGGAGTAGGGGTGAGTACTAAGTACTCAGTGAGTAATAAATATATACAAGTAGCTGAAAGCAAGAAATCCACAAAATACCACAAAATGAAGCTAAACTACAGTCCGATCCTCCTATGAACTAGCAACAGCAGTACAATACCATTGTCATAGATAATTCAATAGATAAAGATGCAATGCAATGCACATAACCGCTACGGCGTGTAGCCCAATCTATTTAACGTCGACGGCGCTCACTGGGGGTGTGTACAGACTCCGGAGGGGCTCCTACAGCCCAAGCGCAATACCGCTGCGGCATGCAGCCCGATCCTCACATCAACTGCTGCGGCGTGCCACGCGATCCATCCTCAGTCCACAACAAGTATATAAGTCACACAACAGCACAATTATTTATTTCCAGGTTCCAGTTCATAAATTATGAAAATACTTTAACTTTTATTTAATTTTTGCAAAGAAAAATAGGTGACTTAGCATTTCAATACGGTGATTTCAAACTAGGACTGAGATCAGTGATTAGGCGAGTATAGCTATCACATATATAACTATCCCCTAAGGCTACTACAGGTCGTCACAAGGCCCCAAACACGGCTTACAACCCACAATTATATCAAAAACAATGATTTTTAACAATTAATATCATATTATGCTCATTCGGGATGGACTAAGTCTTAATCCCCAGTCACAATCAATCTCGCACCTACCACGGGGTGCGAGCCACACCCTACTAGCGTCACAATGTGCTAAGTCGGGGTTTCGAACCCTCAGGCTACCATATACACAAACTACTCACCGCTAGCCGATCGTAGACTCGTCCGCAATTCCTTTTCCTTTAGAATTCGCTGCCTCGCACATAGAATCTCGTCAAACCACAACAATTATGTCAATTACGGGTCAAAGAAATATAACCCAATTCAATTTACATGAAATATGCATAAACGCACTATGTTGGTAAAACCCGACCCCGGGCCCACTTCTCAAAAAATTCCGAAATTAGTACCAACGCGATCCTCGTCTCGCCACGAGTCCGTGCATATAAAATTTATCGAAATCGGAGTTCGAATGGCCTTTCAAAAGTCAAATTTTCGTTTTCAATACCTAGGCCATAATTCTTCATAGTTTCTACCAAAGTTCATGAAGATTGATGTTAATTCTAGCATAAAATTATGTTTTTGAGTCAAGAAACTTACCTCCGATGAATACCCGATGAACTCCCAGCGTTTTCCCATGAGTTCCTCTCTCTAGGGCTCAAAATTTGCGTTTTTGTTGAATGAACCCGTGACTGGTCTGTTCTGAAATTTAATTCACTGTCAGGCCATTTTGCTCTACGTGTTCGTGTGACCTACCACGCGTTCGTGATGCCCAGCTCAGTTTTACTCTTCGCGAACACGACGCCTCCCACGTGTTCGCGAAGCACAAATTGCCAGTCGCCCGAATTTTGTTCTACGCAAACGCGACATGCTGATCGCGAATGCGATGCATTCCATTCCATTTTCCTCCTTCGCGAACGCGACATCCAGGCACGTGAACGAGAAGCGCATTCCCACTTAGCCTACGTGAACGCGACCATAACCTCTCGAACGCGAAGGCTTACAGTCCTGCACAGTTTTCTGCAATTTTCTGCAGGATTTTCAAAGTTTCAAATGCCCGAATGATGGTCCGAATTCATCCCGTGGCCCCCGGGACCCTAACGAAAACCACTAACATACTCCAAAACACGATACGGACTTGTTCCAATCGTAAAAACACCATCCTAAACATCAAAATCACCATTTCACATGGATTCAAGCCTAAGTTTCTTCAAAACTTCGGAATCTAACATTCAATCCAAAACCCGATCAAACGATGTCCGAATGACCTGAAAAATTGCAAACATATCCAAAATCACATAACGAAGCTACAGATATTGTCGTAATTCCATTCCGACCCCCGGATAAAAATCTCACCTACCGTTCGGATTTCGCCAAAATTCAACCTAAGCCAATTCAAGCCTAAAACTACACCGGACCTCCGAATTCGATTCCGATTGCTCTCCTAAGTCATCAATGATCCCCCAAAACTAGTCGAATCATAAAAATTCAATTTCGAGCTATCTAACTCACCGATCAACATTCGGTTGACTTTTCCAAACTATCCTTTTCATAAAGAGGTATATGACCTCATTTCTATCTAAATTCTTTCTGATTTGCTTCTAATTTTCCAAACACATATAAATAAGCATATTGAAGTGTTAAATGAAGTAAACGGGGCAATAACTCCCATAACGACGAGTCAGATCATTACATTATCCCTAACTTAAATAAACGCTCGTCCGCAAGCGGGTTAAGTAACATACCTGAAGTATCAAATAAGTGTGGATATCTGCTCCGCATCTCCTGTTCGGTCTCCCAAGTTGCTTCATCCACGGGACGACCTCTCCACTGCACTTTTACTAAATCTATGTCTTCAGATCTCAGCTTACGAACCTGTCAACCCAAAATGGCTACCAGCTCCACATCATAGGTTACGTCCTCATCTAACTGTATCGTGCTAAAGTTTAACACATGTAACGGGTCTCCAACATACTTTCGGAGCATAGATACATGGAACACCGGTGAACTCCCGACAAATTGGGTGGCAGAGAAAGCATATAGGCCACCCCCCAACTTTCCTAAGCACCTCAAAAGGTCCAATGAACCTTGGGCTCAACTTTCCTTTCTTTCCAAACCTCATAACGCCATTCATAGGTGAAACCTTCAGCAACACCTTCTCACCTACTGAATAAGACACATCTCGGACCTTCCGGTCCGCATAACTCTTTTGACGCGACTGAGCTATGCGAAGTCTCTCCTGAATCACCTTCACCTTGTCTAAGGAATCCTGAACTAACTCTGTCCCCAACAACCTAGCCTCGCCGGGCTCAAACCAACCGACTAGGACTGATAGCTATTATTATAAGCAAACTCTGCTAGAGGCAAGTAATCAGCCCATGAACCACCAAAGTCAATAACACAAGCACGCAACATGTCCTCCAGTATCTGAATAGTACTCTCAGACTGCCCATCCGTCTATGGATGAAATGTTGTGCTCAGTTCTACCTGTGAACCCAACTCTCGCTGAAATGTCCACAAGAACTGAGAAGTGAACTGGGTACCTCTGTCTGATATGATAGAAATGTGGACTCCATGCAATCTCACAATCTCGCGAATGAATATCTCCGCCAGCCGCTCCGAGGAGTATGTAGTACACACTGGAATGAAGTGAGCTGACTTGGTCAGCCTATCCACAACAACCCAAACTGAATCAAACTTCCTCGATGTCTGAGGAAGTCCACTAACAAAGTCCATAGTGCTCCTTTCGCACTTCCACTCGGGAATATCAATACGCTGGAACACACCACCAGGTCTTTGATGCTCATACTTGACCTGCTGACAGTTTAGACACCGTGCAACGTGATTCATAATATCTTTCTTCATCTTTCTCCACCAGTAATGCTTCCTTAAATCTTGATACATCTTTGCGGCACCTGGATGAATAGAATACCGCGAGATGTGGGCCTCCTCTAATATCAACTCACGAAGGCCATCAACATTGGGCCCGCATATCCGGCCCTTTCTCCGCAACACACCATCACTATCAATAGTGACATCTCTGGCATCATCATGCTGAGCTCTTTCCTTAAGGACGAGTAAGTGTGGATCATCATACTGGCGCTCTCGAATACGGTCATATAAAGAAGAACAAGTTACTACACAAGCCATAACCCGACTAGGCTCAGAAATATCCAATCTCACCATCTGATTAGCTAACGCATGAACATCAACTGCCAGGGGTCTCTCCCCAACTGGAATATACGCCAAGCTGCCCATATTAGTAGCCTTCCAGCTCAATGCATCGGCCACAACATTGGCCTTCCCGGGATGGGACAAAATGGAAATATCATAGTCTTTAAGCAATTCAAGCCATATCCACTGCCTCAAATTGAGATCTTTCTGCTTAAACAAATGCTGAAGGCTGCGGTGGTCTGTATATACATCACAAGATACACCGTACCAGTAATGCCTCAAAATTTTAAAGGCATGAACAATAGCAGCTAACTCTAAGTCGTGAACAGGGTTGTTCTTCTCGTGGGGCTTTAGCTGACGAGAAGTATATGCAATAACTCTACCGTCCTGCATCAATACATAACCGATCCCAACTCTCGAAGCATCAATACACCATATAAGACCCGGAAGCTGATGGCAACACAAGTATCGAAGCTGTGGTCAAAGCTGCCTTGAGCTTCTGGAAGCTCTCCTAACATTCATTCAGACCACACAAATGGTGCATTCTTCTGTGTCAGCCTGGTCAACGATGAAGCAATAGATGAGAAACCCTGCACAAACCAGCGGTAATAGCCTGCCAAGTCGAGGAAACTCTGAATCTCAGTAGCTGAGGAAGGTCTGGGCAAATTCTGCACCGCCTCGACCTTCTGTGGATCAACCCGAATACCATCAATGGACACTACATGTCCCAGAAAAGTCACAATATCAAGCCAGAATTCACACTTAGAGAATTTTGCATAAAGCTTTTCTTCTCTCAACCTCTGCAATACCACCCTCAAGTGCTGTGCATGCTCTTCCTGGCTGTGTGAATACACCAGGATATCATTAATAAACACGATCACGAAAGAATCAAGGTATGGCCTAAATACACTATTCATCAAGTGCATGAATGCAGCTGGGGCATTAGTCAGCCCAAAAGACATCACCAGAAACTCATAGTGCCCATATCTCATTCTAAACGCTGTCTTCATAATGTCTGAATCCCTAATCTTCAACTGATGATAACCCGATTGAAGGTCAATCTTGGAGAATACGCTAGCTCCCTAGAGCTGATCAAACAAGTCCTCAATACGAGGCAATGGGTACTTATTCTTCATTGTTACCTTGTTCAGCTACCTGTAATCAATGCATATTCTCATTGTGCCATCTTTCTTCTTCACGAACAATACTGGTGCGCCTCAAGGTGACACATTCGGGCGAATGAACCCATTATCTAAGAGTTCCTAAAGCTGTTCTTTCAACTCTTTTAACTCAGTCGGTGCCATGCGGTAGGGAGGGATTGAAATGGGATGAGTGCCCGGCACCAAGTCAATACCAAAATCAATATCCCTGTCAGGTGGAATGCCTGGCAGGTCTGCCGGAAATACATCCAGAAACTCTCTCACCGCGGGAACCGAATCAAGACTGGGTGTCTCAGCCTCAACATCTCTAATGAAGGCCAAACAAGATAAACAACCCTTCGCAATTATTCGTTGGGCCTTTATATAAGAAATCACCCTGTCGGATACATAATCAGTCAAGCCACGCCACTCGATCCTCGGATTACCTGGAATAGCTAGTGTGACTGTCTTGGCATGACAGTCCAGAATCGCATGGTAAGGAGATAACCAATCCATGCCTAGAATCACATCGAAATCCACAATGCACAATAGTAACAAGTCAACTCGGGTCTCTAGATCCCCAATAGTAATAAGACAGGATCGATATACTTGATCCACAACAACAGTCCCCCACCGGGGTAGACACATGCACGGGCAAGGTAAGAATACCACGGGACATACCCAAATGGTGTGTAAAATATGGAAAAACATAAGAATAGGTAGATCTGGGATCAAATAAGATGGAAGCATCCCTGTGGCAGACTAAGATAATACCTAAAATGACAGCATCTAAGGCACTAGCATCTTTCCTATCCGGAAGAGCATAGAAACGAGCCTGGCCTTCGCCTGTATGATCCTCGCCCCTAGGGCGACCTCTGGCCACCAGTCCTAGCTGACTGTGCTGGTGTTGAAGAAACAGGAGTAGAAGACAAGGGCTAATCCCTCTACTAAGACCACCTACGAAGCCACTGAGGACACTCTCTCTTGATATGGCCAAGCTCGCCACACTCAAAGCAACAGCCTGAAGATGGAAGAAGGGACTGTTGAGGACCCCTCGCTGTAGATGAATCCTTAGCTGAAGAAGCAGGAGCAGAGCTCTGGGCTCTAGGCTGGAAGAGCACTCAATGCAGGCTGACTCTACTCACGACCCTGCTGACCCTGATGACCTTGATGGCCCTGACGACCCCGATCTGCTGAAACTCCACTCGACTCTGCACGTCCTGACTGATGAGGCCTGAATGAACGACCCCTACTAGGGTTAGGCTATACCCTAGACGGAGCACCACTATAACTACCAGTACCACGAGGCCTCTTAGCCTCCCTCTCCTCACGCTCTCTGCAGCGATCTGTCTCGATATGATGGGCAGCATCAACCGCCTCCTTAAAGGTAACTGCCGAAACTCTCTCTCTGGTCATCAATATACGGATGGGATAGATAAGACCATCTATAAATATCATGATCCTCTCTCTGTCCGTCGGAATCATCAACATGGCATAACGGGCTGGCTGTGTGAATCTCAACTCATACTGAGTAACCGACATATCCCCCTGCTTCAGCCGCTCAAACTAACGATGCAGCTCCTCTCTCTGGGACTGAGGCACATACTTCTCCAAAAATACGGTGGAGAACTGCTGCCAAGTGAGGGGTGCTGCCCCAGTGGGACTACACCTCTCAAAATCCTCCCATCACTAAAATGCTGGACCTGTGAACTGAAAAGTGGTGAAAGCAACACCGCTGGACTCCAGAATACCCGCGGTGCGAAGCATACGCTGACATCTGTCAAGAAAACCCTGGGCGTCCTCGCCCTCCGTGCCACTGAATGTCGGAGGTTGTAGCCTCTCAAATCTCTCCAAACGATGCTGCTCATCGTCAGCCATAACTGGAACCACATGAGCAGGGGCTGGTGCAATGGGTGCAGCTGGCTGAACTAGAGCTGCCCTAGGTACCTGAATATCCTGAACTACCAGCTCGGGTGTGCGAGCCACGGGGGTTTGATTTCCTCCCCCTGCCTGGGAAGAAGCCGCTGTAGTAGAGGCTGTAACCACCTGAGCTAAGCCAGTGCATACTAATAAAATCTCGGCCAAAGTCTCCTGAAGACCCGATATCTCAATAGAAACTGCCGGTACCTGAACCGGAGCTGCTGGGATGCTTGCAGCTGGAACCTGATCTTGAACCTGGACCACCGGTGCTGGAATCGACCCTGAGTTTGGTCAGCTGGTGGGTCAGCAGGTGCTGGTACTGGTGCCCTACCTCTACCATGACCACAGCCTCTGGGTGCCAATGGTGGTCATCCGCTAGGTCCGCTAGCATGTGTTCTCGCCATCTGCGAAAGAATAGAATATGGAAAAATTTAGTGTCACGATAAATCAAACCGCACGATGTGAATCCAAGAAAAATGAGGTTTTTCCTAAAGTTTTTGTAGCCTCCCGAGGATAGATACGGACGTCTACGTAGCGATCTGCGAAATCCTACTAAACCGGCTCATGACTCACGAGTCCTAGCAACCTTGGACTTGATACCAACTTGTCACGACCCAAATACGGTCTCGATGGCGCCCAACAATCAAGCTAGGCCAGCCAGACCAACAAACGTTTTTCACAAATAATATCAGTCCCAACTGGACAACCCAAGAAGAATATATGAGTCATAGAAACTCCGATAATAATAATACGAACAAAATACTGAGAAGTGTGAAAACAACTAACACTCCCAAAGATCTGGAGTCACAAGTCTAGAGCCTCTAAGCAAACCGAACAATAGTAGAGAATACTGTATAAAAGTTCTCAAATCTGAATATAAAGTAACAACTGAAAAGAGAGGAGAAGCTAGGTTTTGCGAACGTCGGTAGCTAGCTCAGCAACTCGATGTGACTCTGTGAAAGCTGGAATGCTCGTCTACTTCTCCTGAGTACCTGAATCTGCACACAAAGGTGCAGGGAGTAGGGGTGAGTACTAAGTACTCAGTGAGTAATAAATATATACAAGTAGATGAAAGCAAGAAATCTACAGAATACCACAAAATGAAGCTAAACTACAGTCCGATCCTCCTATGAACTAGCAACAGGAGTACAATACAATTATCACAGATAATTCAACAGATAAAGATGCAATGTAATGCACATAACCGCTACGGTGTGTAGCCCGATCCATTTAACGTCGACGATGCTCACTATGGTATGTACAGACTCCGAAGGGGCTCCTACAACCCAAGCGCAATACCGCTACAGCGTGCAGCCCGATCCTCATATCAACCACTGCGGCGTGCAGCCTAATCCATACTTAGTCCACAACAAGTATATAAGTCACACAACAGCTCAATTATTTATTTCCAGGTTCCAGTTCATAAATTATGAAAATACGTTAACTTTTATTTAATTTTTGCAAAAACAAATAGGTGACTTAGCATTTCAATACGGTGATTTCAAACAGGACTGTGATCAGTGGTTAGGCAAGTATAGCTATCACATATATAATTATCCCTTAGGGATACTACAGGTCGTCACAAGGCCCCAAACACGTCTTACAACCCACAATTATATCAAACACAATAATTTTCAACCACTAATATCATATTATGCTCATTCGGGATGGACTAAGTATCAATCCCCAGTCACAATCAATCCCGCACCTTCCATGGGGTGCGTGCCACGCTCTACTAGCGTTACAATATGCTAAGCCGGGGTTTCGAACCCTCAGGCTACCATATACACAAACTACTCACCTCTAGCCGGTCGTAGACTCGTCCGCAATGCCTTTTCCCTTAGAATTCACTGCCTCACGCATAGAATCTAGTCAAACCACAACAATTATGTCAATTACGGGTCAAAGAAATATAACCCAATTCAATTTACATGAAATATGCATAAACGCACTAAGTTGGTAAAACCCGACCCCGGGCCCGCTGCTCAAAAAATTCCAAAATTAGTACCAACGTGATCCTCGTCTCGCCACTAGTCCGTGCATAAAAAATTTATCGAAATCGATGATCGAATGGCCTTTCAAAAGTCAAATTTTCGTTTTCAATACCAAGGCCATAATTCCTCACAGTTTCTACCCAAATTCATGAAAATTGATATTAATTCTACCATAAAATTATGTTTTTGAGTCAAGAAACTTACCTCCGATGAATACCCTATGAATTCCCAGCGTTTTCCCGTGAGTTCCTCTCTCTAGGGCTCAAAATTTGCGTTTTTGGTGACTGAACCCGCGACTGGTCTGTTCTGAAATTTAATTCACTGTCCAGGCCATTTTCCTCTATGCGTTCGCATGACCTACCACGTGTTCATGATGCCCAGCTCAGTTTACTCTTCACGAACACGACGCCTCCCACGCGTTCGCGAAGCACAAATTCCCAGCCGCCTAGATTTTTTTCTACGCGAACGCGACATGCTGATCGCGAACGCGATGCGTTCCGTTTTCCTCCTTCACGAACGCGACCTCAAGGAACGCAAACGCGAAGCTCATTCCAACTTAGCCTACGCGAATGCGACCATAGCCTCGCGAACGCGAAGGCTTACAGTCCTGCACAGTTTTCTGCAATTTTCTGCAGGTTTTTCCAAGTTTCAAATGCCCGAATGATGGTCCGAATTCATCCCGCGGCCCCCCGGACCCCGACGAAAACCATCAACATACTCCAAAACACGATACGGACTTGGTCCAATCATAAAAACACCATCCAAATCATCAAAATCACCATTTTCACACGGATTCAAGCCTAGGTTTCTTTAAAACTTCCGAAACTAACATTCAATCCAAAACCTGATTAAACGACGTCCGAATGACCTGTAAATTTGCAAACATATCCAAAATCACATAACAAAGATACAAAAATTGTCGGAATTCCATTCCGACCCCCGGATCAAAATCTCACCTACCATTCGGATTTCGCCAAAATTTAACCATAGCCAATTCAAGCCTAAAACTACAATGGACCTTCGAATTCGATTCCGATTGCTCTCCTAAGTCATAAATGATCCCCCGAAACTAGTCGAATTATCAGAATTCAATTCCGATCTATCTAACTCACCGGTCAATATTTGGTTGACTTTTCGAAACTATCATTTTCATAAAGAGGCATATGACCTCATTTCTATCTAAATTCTTTCCGATTTGCTTTTAACTTTCCAAACACATATAAATAAGCATATTGAAGTGTTAAATGAAGAAAAATGGGCAATAACTCCCGTAACGACGAGTTGGGTCGTTACAAGGACATTTACTCTTTTTAAAAGTTAATAAATCTAACTTTTAGGAAAAGTAGCAAATTTCCTAAGGTTCGAGTTTTTTGATGTGGCTAGTCTTCGTCACAAATAGCAAATATTTTCTTGTTTTTTTCTTAGAAAAAGAAAAAGGTAGTCGCTAAACATATCATAAGACTAAACTTCGTCAACCTGTGTATGACAGAAAATGCTTTGGTGGAAGACATAGTGATGGTTCATGGAATGTGGTTAAGAAAACCAAGAAGAGCAACTGAACATGACTATAGAGAATATGAAGACACTCTATGAATTTTTTCTATAGAGAACAACTTGTAAACAAAGAACTAATTTTTTCTTTTTTTTCCAAGGATGTAAGTGAAAACAAAATTGTATTTTGTGAATATACATTATTTTGTGTGAATTATGTGACTTTGATTGATTCAAATATGTTTATGTCTTTTTTCATGAATTTCAAGTATTTTTTTTGTTGAAATTCAGCATGTTAAACTTGAGAATTTAGTAAATAACTTATCCTTTTTAAGTGGAAATTTTGGTTAAACGTCATAACTAACGTGTCAAATGTAGGACAAAAACTTCAGCTCATGACTAAATACACTAAATAACTTCAGCACTATTTATGTAAGTTATTAGAAAATTCTTTACAACAAAAACTATTGAATCCAATAAAAAACTTTGGCTTTATTAAGTGCTGAAGTTTTTTGATATATACTAAAAGAACATCAGCACTTTGGGCAGAAGTTGTTTGAAAAAGCTTAATATAAAATCTAATGAATCCAACAAAAAATTTCGACTAATCATTTGCTGAAGTTTTTGAAATATACTAAAAAACTCCAGCACATTAGGCCGAAGTTTCTTGAAAAAGACTTAGGACAAAAACTATTGAATTCAATAGAAAAACTTTAGCTGACCAAGTACTGAAGTTTTTGGAAATATACTAAAAACTTTAGCACATTGAGTCGAAGTTTCTTGAAAAATCTTAAGACAAAAACTATCGAATCGAATAGAAAAACTTCAGCTTATCAGGTGCTGAAGTTGTTGAATATACTAAAAAACTTCAGCACATTAGACCATAATTTTTCGAAAAAGCTTTAGTACAAAAACTATTGAATCCAATAAAAAACATCAGCTTATCAGGTGCTGAAGTTGTTGAAATTTACTAAAAATCTTCAACACATTGGGCCGAAGATTTTTGAAAAAGCTTTAGGACAAAAACTTTAGCTAGTTTTGGTATTTTTTTAAGTTGATACTTATCTTTTTTGCATTTACTATCTATTTTTTGTCTTTTGTCAACTAATTCATCTTTCATCTAAATTTGTTTAACTATATAGTAAAAAGTTATTTTTTAGACTGAAGTTATTTATTTACTATATAAAACTGAGGGTTTTACTAGGGCTGAAGTTACATTTCTTTTTGCATTTACAACATACTTATTTTTACCACCTACTTATCTTGTTTCATTTCATTTCTCTGAACGTAAAATAATAAAAATAGCTTAAAAGTTACTTTTACATTTATAGATATTAAATTAATTAGGTGAACTCTTTGTCTATATTAACAATCTCTTCACTTGAAAATTTCATAGTTATTCATAGACTTCTATGATATTTCTTTAAATTTATTTTCATCCTTAGACTTTTAACTTTTGTTAAAGAAAAAATGTCTGGTGCAAGCGGAAGTGGGAAGCCTAATATGGATAAAATTATGAAGAAGTGGGTGAGTTTGAAGTGTGAGTGGTACAATAACAAACTGATGGCTAATATTATGCTTTTGTGGAATGAAATAAAGGTTTATTGGAAGAGAATCAGACCAAAGCTCTGTACCAATGAATCATTCCAGAATAGGCTTAACCTCGAATGTAGTTGTGGAGATTATTGAACCTCGTTCGACAAGGTAATGCAGTAGTTTGATAGTTATGAGTTTCCCAACTTGACCGACTATTATAAGCTGCAAAACAAGCTGAAGATTCTTCTTCCTCTTATGGACAGAGTAGTCCTCAAACAAAGTTAGCTACGTGATGAATTCGATAAGTTAAAGATTCATCTTCTTGGATTGAGTAGTCTTTTGCCCGACTACCCTATAGTTATCTCTGATACTGATGATGATGAGATATTTAGAGAAATTGAGGAGTACTGTGATGATGATGATGATGATGATTGTTAGTGTCTTTTTTGTTAACATCAGCCTATAAAGCTGAAGTTTTTTTAGGTTCATTTTGTATAACTTTAGCCCAGAGAGGAATTTTTGTAATATGTGTGTTGTTTTGACCTCTTTTTATATCAATGTAATTGTCACCCTCTTTTTTCTTAACTTTATATTGCATTGTACATATTATTTGTTGGTATTTGCTGTATACTTCTTAGTTGCTTAGAGATGCTACAACTTTTATTTGTACATGCGTTTCGTTTTGTGTGTTGTACGCATGTGTGTGTGTGTGTGAGTGAGTTTTTGTAGGTGTGTGTGTGTGTGTGTTTGTTTGTTTAAGGATATGTATTTCACATTCTATAACCTAAAGTTTATTCTCGCAGAAGTCATTGCGTACGGTTTAAAAATACAACCAAACCTGTAAACATGCAGAGCAAAAATGAGTGATTTGTACTTTAGCAGTATATAAAATTGTCCAAGAGATTTTCTTTTTATTCCTATGAAAAAAATCGCATTTGAATTATGTTATACAATAAAGAAAGTCTAAATTCAGACCAAGGATTATTGAAGCTTGGAGTATTTTTCAGTGTGTTTCTTGGAATATGGATGAGGTGCTGGAGAAGACAAGCAA
This sequence comes from Nicotiana noctiflora, assembly GCA_032618575.1. Lineage (NCBI taxonomy): Eukaryota > Viridiplantae > Streptophyta > Magnoliopsida > Solanales > Solanaceae > Nicotiana > Nicotiana noctiflora. Next base: position 109,926 of record JASVEL010001333.1, on the reverse strand, counting down.
GTTGTTTTGTCATACTCAACTTGTTTACATCGACTACATTTTCTAGACTTGAATGGTACTGATGATTCAATCACATGTATATGCCTATTCTTTTGTCTTCTTCCTTGTAGAATCTCTACATCTGGAGGTTTTGTGATCTTAGATTGTACATTTTATGGTATTTCCCATGATTGTTGATCTCCCACGGTATTCACATGTCCTTCATATATTTTCAACCATGTTTCCCTTGAATACCAATTTGAGCAGTAATCAGATTTAAGCAGGAATTGCATGTGGACAGGGCAATTCATCAAGTTAGAATTCCAGGCAATCACAAGTTCTCTTCTTTAAGCCCACAATGAATTCGATTCCTTTACTATTTATTGTAAACAACATTGAGTCAAAGTTGAACACATAACGAGGAATAAAAAATTAACAAATTATATTAGTGTATTTTTCCTTCAAAATGAAAAAGTATGAATTTTTTAAATGTAAGCAGTACATCACAGCAACAGATATAAAAAGCTGAAGTTAATAAACATACTCAAAAACATTTTGCAAGCCAAGTCCATCTTCTTAGTCATCTCTTCTTCTGCCCATATTGATACTCTGTGAAAAGTTTCATTTGCCTTTTTTCTCCGTTCATAAAACCATTCTCCCAGATTTTCTTGGATGAAATCTAACAATCTTAAAATAGGCATTTCTCTCCCTTTTAGTAAAACAGAAATCATTGATTTTACCATGTTTGTTGTTAGCATAACATAACATCACCGTGGGAACCACGATCCAGCCTATCTCTCGAGAGGATCTTCCAATATGTAAATTGTATGTTTGCTTGTCAATACTTTTGAGTTGGGATATTAGCTGATTAAAATCTTCATGTTTGTATGACCTTGCATCACATTGAAAAAGATTTATTACCATGGAATTTGCATGTCTTTGCTTTAAATTTTTCTCAAAGTGATAGAGGCAGATACCACAGTGAGCTTTAGGAAAAATATTTCTAATACCATTTGTGATCGATTGGTTTCTATCTGACAAGAAAATGCGTTCATGATGGACTTGAATTGCTCTTCTCATTTCCCCAAAGAACCAAATGTATGTGTCACGACCTAAAATCCACTAAGGATCGTGGTGGCGCCGGATACGTCTGTCAGGCAAGCCAACTAGAATACTTAATTAAATTCTCGTTATAATAATTTTGAAAACCTTTCTTTTATACAATTTAAACAAGACTCAGTATATTATTCCGAATGAATAATGAAATATTTACACAACTTTTAAAATTTCCAAATACATCCCCAGAACTTGGTGTCACAAGTGCATGAGCAACTATCGATAAGGAAAATAAAATACAACCTCTGCCTGAAATACGATAGACTGGGAATAAATAATAAAAATGTTGAAGGGAACTATACTAGCTGCGGGTCGTCTCAAGCAAATGCATCCCACCTAGTCCTAGAGTCATTTGTGTTGCTACACCCAATACGATGCTAGAGTTATATATACATGTGCAATAAAAATGAACAGAAGTATATTATGAGTACGTAATTAACGTGTACTCTATGATTATCCAACCTAATCTCGAAGAGGTAGAGACGAGATGGCCAACTTCGACACTCACTAGAGGTCAATTAATAATATTCTATAAATGCGAGGATAATCATGGATTTATATAGTAGTTCTAATTCACGAAGCCACAAAATAGGTTGTGAGCACATGATTTTTGCCTCACATGAATTACTCCCACACAAAAAATAAAAATCAAAATAAAATAATTGTTTTTCATTGTTTGCAATTTTGTGGATTTTTGTGGTATTTTTTCTTTTATTGTTTGCCTTTGTCTATGTACATTTATTTATTAAATAAATAAAAATATAAAAATATATTGCATTTGCATTTAGAATATAATTTTACAACTAGGAGTAATTAAGTTTGCTTTACAAAAAATAAAAATCATAAAAAATAATATATTTTTGTGTTTAATATCAAAATTGTGTGATTTAACATGTAATTGTGTGATTAATTATCATTTAAATTGGTATTTTAAGTTGATTTTAGTGTATAATTTAAATTAGGATTTTTAGTGTTTAATATCAATATTGTGTGATTTAATATGTAATTGCGTGATTAATTATTATTTAAAGTTAAATTGGTATTTTGAAGTTAATTTTAGTGTATAATTTAAATTAGTATTATTAGAGTTAATATCAAAATTGTGTGATTTAATATGTAATTGTGTGATTAATTATTATTTAAAGTTAAATTGATATTTTTAAGTTGATTTTAGTGTATAATTTAAATTAGGATCAGATTTGGGCCAAAATTCCCAGACACGTACGAAACAACCCCAAAATACCCATTATCCGTCCAATTAATCCGGACCAACTCACCCGTTACCACTCCAAACGACCCCGTTTTATTTTAATTCGAGTGATCTTAGCAGTTGGTTGGTATAATCCAACGGCCCAGATTAAAATATTACTCTCAATACACTAAAACAACCCAAACCCGTTTTTCCCCCATTTTTCGCTTTCATCATCTTCTCTCTAAAAAACCCTAGAGAGAGTCCCGTTAATCTGCCACCGCATTCCACCGGCCGGAAATTGCCTCCGCCGGTGGCATTCGTCCAAACATTCCCATTTTTATATCATAGCTTCCCCACAACCTCCTCTTTCCAAACCCCCACTCATCTTCCCTTGAATCCCATCAATGTTGTTCGAATCTTCGATTGAAGACTCGAGCCAAAACTTCGACAACACCAATCACTCCCAAACTCACACCACACCATCACCCGGCCTCCCTCACAACCAAACCACCCTTAGTTTGGTTCGAATCCAACCCAAAATCATCAAGCCCCAAATCCGAACCAAGAACCCTAGAATTAAAAATAGGGATTTTTTGTCCAAATTAAAGGAAATTGGGGTATAATAGACCTTAGTCAAGATGTTTTCATTTGAAGACATTTCGATTAAGGTCCATTCGACTCCAAAAATCCAAATTCAAGTCGTGTTGGTCTAGTTCCGTTTTGATTCTGATTTTTCTCATTGTTGAGGTATTGCTTTCTTTCTTTTCTTTCTTTATTTATTTTGTACTTGTTTGTTTGTTTCAAATCATTGAATTATTTTCAGCATGTTCAGTATTTTAATTTTCTTTCCTCATCTCCAATAGACCTTTTATTTGGTCGATCTTTTTTCTTTGTTCGTTAATTGTAGTCGCTGTGATTGAACTACATGTTTAATTTGTTTTCGTCTAGTAATTAATTCGCATTGTTTGATCCCTGCTCTGCCTGAACTCATAAATCATTAGCTTGTTTGTCGATTATTTGTTATCGATTACACGTGTTGTGATCGATTTAACGAACATCATCGATTAGTTATGAAGTCCTGTTTAGAATAGTAGGACAGTAGTGTCTAAATATTGATTAATGCCATCATTGAACCACTGTTGATTTGAAGCATGAATTGTTTATGATTAGGGAGATGAATTGGTTATAGCTGTCTAAAATAGAAAACATAGAATCATCAGGGGATACGGTTGGACAGTAACCTCTGTAGATTAAGCGGTAATTCAGGTATTAGTTACAATTTGAATCATTAACAATTAAACTAAAGGCTGCTATTAGGTAAGTGGGAACAAAACATAGTGGAAAACAACACTAATACTTATAATAATGACTGCTAGTTGATAGTGGTGCACTACTTAAATTTTATAATAGCACTAGGCTAATTGAAAGTTGAAAAAAAAATGAAAACGGTAGGGAGGAGTGCACTAATGGTATTCCTATTTAAAGGCTGGAAATCAGAGTTGATAGGACAGACTTTCATTTTTGAGGTTTTGAGGATAAGTTTTCTTGAAAGCTTTTAAAGCTGAAATTCTTCTACACTTGGAACCTTAAGAGTTTGGTAGAGTGCTTTAGACAATCAGCTCACACGGTTACATTGATTTTAAAAGTAGGAACAATTTTAATCTCTCTGTTTATGTTCTGTGCTTAGGTGTTCAGTGCCTTTGAAAATATTGGGGTGATTTATTTGAGTTTTGCTTGGGTAATATATGATTGCTAAAAAATGTTCTTGACTGCCTAGTCTAATTTCTAGTAGATTCAGTGTTTGGTTAAACTTCTTTCTTCCTGGGCATTTGACTGTGGTTTGGTATTGAACTTGGCTCTATATGTTGCTGCTGACTGTCAGCCTGCTGCCGTTGTATTGTTGCTACTGACTTCTCCTTCTCCTTTTGTTCTTTCTTGACTTCAAGCTCAGGTACATACATGAATTCAACACTAATGTAACTTCGAGATTTGAGCATGAAAAAACTAAAAAATGTTTGGGCATTTAATTACTAGATGTTGTATATGTGGGGTAGATGTAAATGATAAGTATCATGTACTCAAATTTGACCCTTAATTCAATGAAATGTCAACTGTTAAGTTAGTACCTAATTGGGGTTATTTTAAAACGGTAACTTGTAGTCATGAGCTGTAGATTCGATATAATTACTACTCATTTTATGTTTAGCATTTGCCTATTTACAATTTCAAAAAAAAAATCAGAAATAGTTTACACTTGCAACTAAGTTGAAATTAGTTCTTTGAGTATATTATTTTGGGACAAGCGTTGACAATTCTAGGTCAATGATTAGTTTTATTTTCCATCTTAGAAAATAGGTTGAATATGAGAAACAGATTAATAGGTTCTTCATAAGGTTATTTTGGAAAACATAATATTGATAGACGTGAGTTCCTAAGAATTAAAAGTGATTAAGTTATAGCTATTCCAGTCATTTCCAAACCAAATCAGCATGCTTATTAATTGACAATTGTTTAAGATATTTTACAACCAGGGAGCAATTAATCAAGTGCAATTTCCTGTTTTTAATTAATATATTGCACTGAAGTTGAAATACTACATGTGGGTTCGATCTCGGATTGGGGCATCACAGCCACTTGGGCTTCTCTTTCGTTTAAACCAGACTGCTTCGTTACGAGTGTAAAGCATACCCATCGTTCAGGCCTACTCGCTAGCGATTGGGCCAGATTTAATGATTTCGATATGTAGTTTAACATATTATAAGTTTGGGCCTTCAAGTTAGGTAGCCAATTTAAATTAAAAGGTTCGTCCTTATGTTTTGATCCGGACTTGAGCTTGAAGCCTGATTTTGTTATATTAATTAATTAGGATTTTCTCTTTTATTTATAGAGACAAATAAAGTAGAAAATTATAGATTGTTTTAGGTTTTGCCTTTCAAACAGCAAAGTGAGACGGGCCTTGCCAAGGTAAATGTTTAAATTGCGGGGCCATCAATAATTGGTTGTAATAATTGCTTAGACTTCGGGATGGGCCATCTAGCGGATTTCATGGACTTTCCAAAAGATAATAACGTGTTAGTCTTTTTAGGCACGTGTTTAATAATTTTGTCTTCTTAAATTCGGGTGCACATTTATGTGACCCAAATCCAAATCTCAACTTAGTCGAAATGTGTTGACAACCACGGGCATACAGATACGACGTAGTTTGAGACACATTTTTGCGATGTTGCAATTCTTATAAAATAATAATAATCAAAAGCGGTTGAAAGTTAAAAAATTTGCACATAACTTTAAAGCATGTCTGAGTTCAAATTGTTAAGTAGTTAGTGTAAAATACATGTAAAGGTGATCAAAATTCGTAGCAAGCCTTGAAGGCCGTCTAAACACAACTGTGGTTATGTATACGTTCGCGTAACATGACTATGATCCTAAATTAATTTGGAGTATGTGTTAGCGCAACTTCGACCAACCTTCCTTAATGTGACAATCCTGCCCGTCGTCACGGGAATTACCACCCCGTTACCTTTCACTTATATGTTTCATGCTTTTATATCGGTGTTAGAGTCTATCGAGTGAGTTAGGAGTGATTCTGGTTGAAAATGAGGCATATAGCTTTTGTGAAGGAAACTTGAATAAGGAAAGTCAACCCGGAGTTGACTATTTGGTTAGAGGGCTCGGAATCGGATTCTGATGATTCGGTTAGTTCCGGGAGGTGATTTGTGACTTAGGGGAGCTATCGGAATTGAATTTGGAGGTCCGGTGTAGAAATAGGCTTGAATTGGCTAAGGTTGAATTTTGGCGAAATCCGAACGGTAGGTGAGATTTTGATCCGGGAGTCAGAATGGAACTCCAACAATTCTAGTAGCTTCGTTATGTGATTTTGGATATGTCTGCAAGTATTCAGGTCATTCGGACGTCGTTTGGTCGAGTTTTTGATTGAATGTTAGTTTCGGAAGTTTGAGTTGAATCCAAGGCTTGAATCCTCTATAATTTCTGTGTTTAAGGGGATGTTTTTATGATTGGAACAAGTTCGTATGGTGATTTAGAGTAGAATTGTATTTTTGTTGAGGTCCCGGGGGCCTCGGGATGAGTTCGAGAGGTTAAACGGAAGGATTTGGGGTTTGGGAGCTGCTGTTATAAATTGCAGCAGCATTTCCGCTCCTGCGGATTGGGAACCGCAGAAGCGGAGGCTGGCTCGTAGATGCGAAAAGGGGCTTGGCCAAGTGGTTATGCAGAAGCGGAAGGGGCTGCGCAGATGCGGACTTGCTTCTGCGTGTCTAAGGTCGCAGAAGCGGAAGGCAGGCGACAGGGGAAAGATCGCAGGTGCAGAGGTGAGTTTGCAGAGGCGGTCTCGTAGGTGCGAGACCTTGGCCGCAGGTGAGAAAGTGGCCGGTTGACAACTGTATCGTTGAAGCGACCAATTGGTCGCAGATGTGGGCTCGCAGGTGCGAGCTTATGTCCGCAGAAGTGGAAATCGCGTCAGTTATTAAAAAGTGAGAAGGTTAAAATTTTAGAACAGTTTAAAAACGCTAAGGCACCATCTAAGAGGCGACTAAGGGGCAATTTTAAGAGAAATCAAAGGGATTCTTCAGGTAATCATTCATGGACCTAAATTATGTCATTTCCTTGCGAAATTATGGTGTTTTTAACTGAAATTGGAGGAATTAGGGGTGTATTAATGGAGGTTTTCACCCTAGACCTTGGTTATGGAAAATCAATGATTTGAATGGGCAAACGGAGTCCGATTTTGGTAAATTTTATATGCATGGACTCGTGTTGAGATAAGAATTCCGAATATGTGACTTTCGTAATTTTTCGAGAAGCGAACCAAAAGTCGGGTTTTGGCAACTTTGTAGTTTTTGGTGTAATTTGAATTTCTTTGACTGGGTATCATCCCATTGGCCTATTTTGATGAATTTCTACAACATTTGATCAGATTCTACGCTTGTGGAGGTTGATTCTCATGGAGAGGGCATCGCGGATTCATCATCGAGCCGAGTCGAGATGAGTAATAGGTGTGGGTGATGACCAGCGGGTTCGAAACCCCGGTATACCACTTTGTGACGCTGTATTGCAACGAGACACGTACTATCTTGTGAGTGCAGGGTCGAATGTGATTGCGGACTATGGCTTAGTCTTACCTGATATTACAATGGTGTGTTATTGGCTATTCTTGAGCCGGTGAACCACCTTCTTGGATGGTTGTGTACATTTTGGGCTGTGAGCCAGTTATTGGGATCCTGCGAGGATCGTTATCATTGTTTCTATGATATTAACATGTTATTTTACTACCAGTCTTGAGCTATTACTGTCATTATGGTTTTCCAAACTCTGGAACTTCTGATATACTATTTTCTACTAAAAAATGATAAAAAGGAGTTTTCAAAAAATACTTTTGAGCATGTGAGGCTGCATTTGCATATTAGCTGACAGGTAGTGGATCGGGCTGCGCGTCGCAGCGTATTCGTGATATTGTGCTTGGGCTGTAGGAGCCCCTCCGGAGTCTGAACCTTACAGTGAGCACGGGTACCCAAATGGATCGAGCAACGCGCCGTAGGGGTCATTCCATACATTTTATTGCATTTAGCTACATCTGATAGGTGTTATATTATTTTGCTGGTACTTGCTGGTACAGATACTGTTGATATTGATATTGTTGCAGGATATTTGATTATATATTTACATAGTGCTATCTAGTAGATAAATACAGACGTCTCCGTATCGATCAGCGAGACTCTAAGTAACCGGTCTGTGTCCCGTGACTCCTATGAACCTAGAGCTCTGATACCAACTTGTCATGACCCTAGTTCACCAATCGTGAACCTGTCATGACGGCACCCAGTCCCCACGACTAGGTAAGCCTAACACGTTGCGGAAAATACAAGCTTATGCACATTTAATAAGAATTAGCGGGAAATGAGATAAAAGGAATGTAATACGTGCCGCTTGGCACATACACTCGTCAAACACACTGTGAATGAATAAAACACTACCAAGATCCTGAATCCCACGGTAACACAGACTAAAAGAGAATATACAACTGTGGCTCTATGTGTAAAGAGTGTCTAACAACGAAATGAAGGAAAAATGTCAACTAGTACTATTAGAATAGAAGGAAAGCCTCCGGATCCGCGGACGTAGCAGATCATACCTCAAGGTCTCCCAAAAAGCTGCGGAATCACCTAGCACGAGCCTGCTTTGATGTAACTGGATCTGCACAACAAAAGTGTGCGGAAAGAGTAGCATGAGTACACCACGGCGGTACTCAGGTAAGTGCCAAGCCTAACCTCGATGGAGTAGTGACGAGGAAGGTCAGGGCCCTACTGAGAGAAAACAGTTACAAAAATGATAATAACAATAATAAGCAACTTAACGATAATAATTCCGAAATAACAACAATAAAATGATTACTGCAACCGTCTACAATTAACTAACAACAAGTAACAAACTCGATTAATAAGTCCGAGGACCTGTGGGAATTGAACCCACGGTCCCGTCAACGAGTACCCACGGGTCTCCAGGAATCGAACCCGCGGCCCATGTCTCGATAAATCTCGGGATCTCCGGGAATCGAACCGCAGGTCCACATCTCGATAAATCTCGGGATCTCGGGAATCGAACCCGCGATCCAACGTCTCAATAAATCTCGGGATCTCCGGGAATCGAACCCGCAGTCCACATCTCAATAAATCTCAGGATCTCCGGGAATCGAACCCGCAGTCCACATCTCAATAAATCTCAGGATCTCCGGGAATCGAACCCGCAGTCCACAACAATATCACTCCGGGTCTCTGGGAATCGAACCCACAGCCCTGGGATCTCCGGGAATTGAACCCGCAGTCCACCAACACAACAAATAAAGAAAACGCACACGGAAAATATAATATGCTTAACTACAACTTCACCGAGGACTAGTGCCAACAATTATCAAGAAGTTCAGTAGGACAATTAGGCAATTAGACAGATAAATCCTACCTAATCATGCTTCCCTAACGAATACCAGGTAAATGTCACAATTTAATAAATTAAGAAGAGGAATATCACGAATTGAACAATTCAAGTAAAGTGAGTTACAACAACCAGCGCATGTACACGCCCGTCACCTCGCGTACAAGGCATTTAAACTATCACATAATATCCTAAGGGTAAAGGTTCCCCACACGAGGTTAGACAAGCCACTTACCTCGATTCCGGTGCAAAACCGCTAAGAGACAACCCTCTTGCCGCGAATATCCGACTCCGAGTGGCCCGAATCTAGTCAAACCAATTACACGGTATAAATAACATCGCAAATAACTAATTACAATGATAAATTACAGCTACAGCGCGAAAGTGGGTGAAATGACCAAAATACCCCTGAATCCATCGGCTCGGAATTGAAATATTTTTACGTTTTCAGAACCTCGTACTCTCACGAGTCTAACCATATAAAAATCTCCCAAATCGGACCAAAAATGGCCCTTCGAATCCCAAATTTAAAGTTTTTGCTCCAAGCCCTAATTTCTTACAATTTTGCTATGTTTTCATAAATTTCAAGGATGATTCTTCAATAAAATCATGTATTTAGTTCATAGGACTTACCTCTAATCACTTCTTGTCAAAACCCCTTCAATTCTCGTCCAAAAGCTCTCAAGAATGACCAAAAATGGTGGAAAAATGGGTTTGGTTCGCGGATGAAATGTTTTAAAACTTTATGTCCAGGTATTTTGTTCACTGCGATCGCGGGAAATGCTTCGCGATCGCGGAGAACAAATTCGGGCCCAAAAATTACCCTTCGCGATCGCGGGAAATGCCTCGCGATCTCGGTGAACAACTTCCAGTTCCTCCGGACAGGCTTCAGTAAAATGGTCATAACTTTTTACACACAACTCCAAATGACGAATGGTTTGATGTTCTGGAAACTAGACACATAGGGCTATAACTTTCATTTGTTGATCATTTCCTGAATCCTTATACATTTCGAGATACAAGCTTCCAAATCCATTTATGTGTTTTAGATATCCTTCTCGGACAGCATAGAGTGTAACGTACATAACTTTTGCTACAAATTTCGAAATGTGCATTTCTTTATCTTTCTGAAAACTAGACACGATGATCTACAACTTTCGTTTTTGAATCACCTCAAAATACCTTTTAGATAAAAAGATATGATCTTCCAAAGTAGGGCCTGCGCGACAGAAATTTCCTCTTCGCGATCGCGAAGCCATCTACGCGATCGCGATTCATTAGTTCTTTTCTCAGATTTTACTCACCGCGATCGCGACCAATACCCGGCGATCGCATAGAGCACTGCTGTAGCCAAAAACCAGCAGTGAAAAATGGCCTAGAAATGGTCCGAAACCACCCGAAACTCACCCGAGGCCCCCGGGACCTCAACCAAAACACCAACACTTCCTATAACCTTATTCAAACTTGTTCCAATCATCCAAACACGTCCATAAACACAAAAATTATCAATTTACAACGGATTCGAGCCTAAATTTCTTAAAACTTTCCGAATTGCACATTCGATCTAAAACCCGACCAAACGACGTCCGAATGACCTGAAAATTTGCGGACATATCCAAAATCACATAACGAAGCTACAGAAATTGTCGGAATTCCATTCCGACCCCCGGATCAAAAATCTCACCTATCGTTCGGATTCGCCAAAATTTCAAACTTCGGCATTTCAAGCCTAATTGAGCTACGAACCTCCAAAATACTTTCCGAACGCGCTCCCAACCCCGAAATCACCTAACGGAGCTAATGGAACCATCGGATTTCCATTCCGAAGGTCGTCTTAACACTGTTCCAGCTACGGACCATTTTCTAACTTTAAAGTTCTCATTTAGGGACTAAGTGTCCCAAAATACTCCAAATTTCGGAACCGACTCTCCCGACAAACCACAATAGAAGAAATGAACTTAGGAGAACAGTTAAATTGGCGATTGGGGCGTAATTTTCTAAAACGACTGACCGGGTCGTTACAGTATCACTGTCTTGATAACACTGTGCATATTTTATTCTAAATGTAATGTTTAAAATGGTATTTTGCTATTCAGCATTCTAGCTGCGCATATCCTGCTCGGTCTCCCAGAGTCGCCTCCTCGACCGGCTGGCCCCGCCACTGAACCTTTACTAAAGCGATGTTCTTTGACCTTAGCTTCCCGACTTGCTTGTCTAGAATGGCTACTGGCTCCTCAACATAAGACTGATCCTCGTCTAGCTGAACATAAGTGAAATCCAACACATGTGACGGGTCACCATGGTACCTCCGGGCATAGAGGCATGAAATACGGGATGGACTCCGGCTAGGCTGGGAGGTAAGGCCAACTCATAAGCAACCTCCCCGACATGCCTCAAAATCTCAAAAGGGCGAATAGATCTAGGACTCAGTTGGGCACATTAGCCTGATATAATCTGAAGGTATTCCCTCTTGTTCAACAATTAAGTCTTAGAGCCTAATTCCAACATCCGGAATTCTATGCCAGGCTTGTTTTTATCAAGAGATCACTCAATATTCCTCAAACGCCATCCTCAAACATGATTGCATAACCTTGCTGGATTCTTACCTTGCAACACTAAATCCACGGGACCACGATAATATTTTATGATCAAATTAGCCAAAAATTCAACGAATCAGATGCTCCCATTGCACCTCACGATCTACATAGGTCTCGTTCCAACTTTTACAATACTGACACGACGGAAGAGATGTGCTGATATCCATAACCAACTACTGAGTCAACAATTCATTGGGTCTATACTCCTGACAAGATCCATTACCTTGTCCTAAACCAGAGGATGATTCTTTCCTCTATAATATATTTCATATAATCAGTTGGCACTGACCCCAAATCACATAATCTCATCTCACCCAGTACGAACTGCTCAGGCAATAAGTCACATCGGACATAATCAAAAGTCCCACAAGATGACACAATGTGCTAGTGATCCACTAATACGTACGTGATACAAAGGAAGGCGAACACTAGAGAGAACTATTCAACTCTCACACTAACATGGACCTCCTCAGAAAAATAGGAAACAGAACACATAAAAGCAATTATAGACACCGAAATAAACATCACACTGTTGCGGCGTGCAACCCGATCCCAACAGTATACCCATGGCGGCGTGCCACCCGATCCCAACAATATAACCATGGAGGCGTGCCACCCGATCGCAACAATATAGACTCACACAAGGAGTCGTATGTCGAGCTGAATAGCTCGTCACATCAAAATACTGAATATCGATCATAAGCACACTAAGGTGCATGATATCAGACTCGATGAAAACATATAGCGCTATAGGCTATGAACTCAAGCACAACTGAGGTGCGATATAAGATATGAGTCTCAAGAGCCATCATGCTCATATAACATCACCGCTGAGCGGAACCTCAACACATAAGGAACTTACCAAGCCGTCGCACACTCATACGGCGCAATATATCTTTACATGAATTAACTAACCGCGAAATAAGACCGCGACTATCCCTCCATAAAGGGCGCACTGCTGGAAGAAACACAACCGGCCTGATGCAAGACTCACTTCCACATTTAAATCTATCCACCGACCTTAAGTCTATCCTGGTCGTGCCAATCTAAGTCAATAATATTTCACATGTCTATAACCCAATAAGCAGAGTGCCCTCCAGGCATAAGTTCTCAAATGGATGATATCATCAAAATCCTCATACTTGGTTTAAATTTCTAACCAATCAAGTGACTACAAGTCACACCTATACAATCTTCTTGTGGGTCAACCTCCCACCATCTTCCGAATAATTAAACGGACCTGCACATTCAACCCACCGGTTGCACTAACACTGAAAAGCGATCAGGAGTCCCTAACCGGGATGCAAAGCCTTTCTCATAGAACACCGATCTCAAATGATATTGATGTTAATACCCATCTTACTCAAAACAGTGACACTCTTTCCCTGCTCATCCGAGCTCTTTATATCACATTCATTGACCAAACTGTGACCTTGGTCCTTACTTCAAATTTTCATACTACTCACTGCACCCGACGTGCCGATATACGATAGGCACAATTTCCATCATAGCTCTAAAACTGACGATAGGCTAATACTTCATCACATAAGACTTTCCATTAAGCTCACTGCAGGAGAACTATAACAACGTACGGCGAATTCTCATAACCATCGAATATGCCAATCCATAAGTAGTGGTCCAAGCCACCATAACCGTTCCCGAGATCTGCCTACTCATAACAAGCCCTTAACAGAAGAATACTTCAGAATAACATCAATCACTGCGGCCGACAAGTCTCAAATGCACCGCCACAAATCACATGCATAATTCGATCACGTTGCATGAACCGATCATTGACACTAATACGCCAACTCAACTATGGCTGATCAATCTACTTCTTTCCAGGTTATCCTTGATTGCCTTAGAAATGTTAATATCTTCCTTCAATACCTAACTTATTCCAACCGCACTTACCCCGAGTGACCTTAAATCATGAGGCCATGCTATCTCAAGAACGACGACCGTTTCATGTCTCTCAAATACTACACCACAAGTCAAAACATCATAGATCGTTTTGTGCCTTTCTTCATAAGTTGCTTCAAAAGCTTGAGCCTCAGCTGTACTTATAGACTCAGAATTATCAGGCACCACACTTTACCTCTTGAATTCACTAGGACCGCTATTGAGAGCCATCCAGCCCTGACTTGCCCCAATACGCAACCAACTCTACTAAATTTTGTAACATATGAATACCTCTCGATAAAGCACCCAGCGGAACCACTTCCCGCGAAGCCTGCACCTATACGAGGCATAAGTCATGAATCTTTCCTCAAATTTGAACATGAGCCAGTAAGGCTAACCATAACATGCATTCAACGGTACATATACTCAAATTACCACACATGGTCCTTTCCCATGGCTGCAATAACACAATAATACGCTAGTATCCAGAATTCACACCGGTAATTAACCATGCGACCCAATCTTAAGCGGTGGGACTCTCCCACTTAGCCCAAAGCCACTATTACACGACTCTCGAACACATTAGAACCATTCTCTCGAGTCATTTACTATTATTCAGCTGCAACTCACTTGATCCAACGAATATAACCACGTGTGCTCTATTAGCACTCTAACATCATAGGGTATGACCTCATCCCAATACAACCAAACATCTTCTCGCTCCATGCACCGAGCATTCTCTACCAACAACATCTTAAAACATACTATGATTCTCACACGCCTACGAAGCACCATGTAGCCTTTGTCAAATATTTCCCTGTTGATAATAAAATGCAGAGTTTATTAGGGACACAGGAACATCTAAAGTCCCGACATTATACCATACGAGCCTCAACTCTTTCCCATCCGCAAGTTTTCAAGAACTTTTTGAATAGCACCTAAATACATCGCAGGCCAAAATCTGACACGACACATGACCCATAATTACATCGTTGATAGTGAAATCCTTTCACCTGACACGAAGCCTTAAGATACATCTTGCTAATCCATGATACTAGCCCTTAACATTCGTACGTCTTCATCATAAAACAAGCCCGAGGCATTCGTTTGGTACATGTCCTTCTTAAGACAGTTAAACTCATTTTCCCCAGTATCTCTGCTGGTTGAATCCTTCGCTAAATAGATATCTCATATGAACCATATAGTCTTTATTACCACCAACTATTTTTAGATCTACATCCACCTTGTGATTCTACCATTACTGTGACGATTTGGCAATTAAGTAAACCTTGTCACGACCGTACTATCAATCGAATGCCAGAACCTAGTGCACCCCCATGTGCACAATTGAAGATCTCTCAATTCTCTTGCATTATCGATATGGACGACACGCGGTAACAATAGTTGAGTAAATTCTTGACTCCTTTGAGATCTCTCTGCATCGTCACGAACCGTCGGTGCATACTTGATACCGAGTGCGCAATTTCAATACACGAGTGGATACAAAAGAACATATGACATAGGCTTCAACTGAATAAATGACGCACGATAAGGAATTCAAAGAATTGAAGAGTTTCCTAAACAGTTACATAGCCTCTCGTAGATAAATACGGACGTCTCCGTATCGATCAGCGAGACTCTAAGTAACCGGTCTGTGTCCCGTGACTCCTATGAACCTAGAGCTCTGATACCAACTTGTCACGACCCTAGTTCACCAATCGTGAACATGTCATGATGGCACCCAGTCTCCACGACTAGGTAAGCCTAACACGTTGCGGAATATACAAGTTTATGCACATTTAATAAGAATTAGCGGGAAATGAGATAAAAGGAATGTAATCCGTGCCACTTGGCACACACACCCGTCAAATACACTGTATAAAACACTACCAAGACCCGGAATCCCACGGGTAACACAGACTAAAAAAGAGTACATACAACTGTGGCTCTATACATCAAGTATGTCTACACAACGAAAATAAGGGAAATAACTGATATCACTAATGAGAATAGAAGGGGACTCTCGGATCCGCGGACGTAGTAGATCATACATCAAGTCTCCTGAAAGTGCTCCTAAATCACCTGTAATGTGCCTGATCTGATGTACCTGGATCTGCACAACAAAAGTGTGCAGAAGAGTAGCATGAGTACACCACGGCGGTACTCGGTAAGTGCCAAGCCTAACCTCGATGGAGTAGTGACGAGGAAGGTCAGGGCCCTACTGAGAGAAAACAGTTACAAAAATGATAATAACAATAATAAGCAACTTAACGATAATAATTCCGAAATAACAACAATAAAATGATTACTGCAACCGTCTACAATTAACTAACAACAAGTAACAAACTCAATTAATAAGTCCAGGACTTGTGGGAATTGAACCCACAGTCCCATTAACAGTACCCCTGGGTCTCCGGGAATCGAACCCGCAGCCCATGTCTCAGTAAATCTCAGGATCTCCGGGAATCGAACCCGCAGTCCACATCTCAATAAATCTCAGGATCTCCGGGAATCGAACCCGCAGTCCACATCTCAATAAATCTCAGGATCTTCGGGAATCGAACCCGCAGTCCACATCTCAATAACTCAGGATCTCTGGGAATCGAACCCACAGTCCACATCTCAATAAATCTCCGGGTCTCTGGGAATCGAACCCACAGCCCTGGGATCTCCGGGAATTGAACCCGCAGTCCACCAACACAACAAATAAAGAAAACGCACACGGAAAATATAATATGCTTAACTACAACTTCACCGAGGACTAGTGCCAACAATTATCAAGAAGTTCGGTAGGACAATTAGGCAACTAGACAGAAAAATCCTACCTAATCATGCTTCCCTAACGAATACCAGGTAAATGTCACAATTTAATAAATTAAGAAGAGGAATATCACGAATTGAACAATTCAAGTAAAGTGAGTTACAACAACCAGCGCATGTACACGCCCGTCACCTCGCGTACAAGGCATTTAAACTATCACATAATATCCTAAGGGTAAAGGTTCCCCACACGAGGTTAGACAAGCCACTTACCTCGATTCCGGTACAAAACCGCTAAGAGACAACCCTCTTGCCGCGAATATCCGACTCCGAGTGGCCCGAATCTAGTCAAACCAATTACACAGTATAAATAACATCGCAAATAACTAATTACAATGATAAATTACAGCTACGACGCGAAAGTGGGTGAAATGACCAAAATACCCCTGAATCCATCGGCTCGGAATTGAAATATTTTTACGTTTTCAGAACCCTCGTACTCTCACGAGTCTAACCATATAAAAATCTCCCAAATCGGACCACAAATGGCCACTTCAAATCCCAAATTTAAAGTTTTTGCTCCAAGCCCTAATTTCTTACAATTTTGCTATGTTTTCATAAATTTCAAGGATGATTCTTCAATAAAATCATGTATTTAGTTCATAGGACTTACCTCTAATCACTTCTTGTCAAAACCCCTTCAATTCTCGTCCAAAAGCTCTCAAGAATGACCAAAAATGGTGGAAAAATGGGTTTGGTTCGCGGATGAAATGTTTTAAAACTTTCTATCCAGGTATTTTGTTCACTGCGATCGCGGGAAATGCTTCGCGATCGCGGAGAACAAATTCTGGCCCAAAAATTACCCTTCGCGATCGCGGGAAATGCCTCGCGATCGCGGTGAACAACTTCCAGTTCCTCCGGACAGGCTTCAGTAAAATGGTCATAACTTTTTACACACAACTCCAAATGATGAATGGTTTGATGTTCTGGAAACTAGACACATAGGGCTATAACTTTCATTTGTTGATCATTTCCTGAATCCTTATACATTTCGAGATACAAGCTTCCAAATCCATTTATGTGTTTTAGATATCCTTCTCGGACAGCATAGAGTGTAACGTACATAACTTTTGCTACCAATTTCCAAATGTGGATTTCTTTATCTTTCTGAACACTAGACACGATGATCAACAACTTTCGTTTTTAAATGACCTCAAAATACCTTTTAGATAAAAAGATATGATCTTCCAAAGTAGGGCATGCGCGACAGAAATTTCCTCTTCGCGATCGCGAAGCCATCTACGCGATCGCGATTCATTAGTTCTTTTCTCAGATTTTACTCACCGCGATCGCGACCAATACCCCGCGATCGCGTAGAGCACTGCTGTAGCCAAAAACCAGCGGTGAAAAATGGCCTAGAAATGGTCCGAAACCACCCCGAAACTCACCCGAGGCCCCCGGGACCTCAACCAAAAACACCAACACTTCCTATAACCTTATTCAAACTTGTTCCAATCATCCAAACACGTCCATAAACACAAAAATTATCAATTTACAACGGATTCGAGCCTAAATTTCTTAAAACTTTCCGAATTGCACATTCGATCTAAAACCTGACCAAACGACGTCCGAATGACCTGAAAATTTGCTGACATATTCAAAATCACATCACGAAGCTACAGAAATTGTCGGAATTCCATTCCGACCCCCGGATCAAAATCTCACCTATCGTTCGGATTCGCCAAAATTTCAAACTTCGGCATTTCAAGCCTAATTGAGCTACGAACCTCCAAAATACTTTCCGAACGCGCTCCCAAACCCCGAAATCACCTAACGGAGCTAATGGAACCATCGGATTTCCGTTCCAAGATCGTCTTAACACTGTTTCGGCTACGGGCCATTTTCTAACTTTAAAGCTCTCATTTAGGGACTAAGTGTCCCAAAATACTCCAAATTTCAGAACCGACTCTCCCAGCAAACCACAATAGCAGAAATGAACTTAGGGGAACAGTTAAAATGGGGATTGGGGCATAATTTTCTAAAACGGCCGGCCGGGTCGTTACAAGCGGCCCTGATCCAGTAGCTGCTTGGAGATACTTTCGGGATAGTCAAGGTAGTTGTCGCGTCTGCAGGACCTGATTCCCCTTCCAGCTTACTTTTGTTCATGTTGTTCTCTATTTCCGCACTGAGTACTGATATAGATACTATTGCACTTGTATACTCTTTAGAGGCTCTTGACTCTTGACCCCTTTGTCTTTGGGGAGTTGTTATTGTTTTTGGGACGTGATCACCATACTTGGTACTTTTTTTTTACAGTTGTTCTATCTTTGCTTATGTCTAAAATGGTTAAAAGTGAGCTAATAGCTCCACAAATTCTGTTGATTGGTCGTACTGACCTAGCAGCGTGCTGGGAGCTATCACGACCGGGTTTGGGGTCGTGATAAGTTGGTATCAGAGCCTTGGTTACTAGGCCTCATGACTCTTGAGCCGGTTGGTAGAGTCTTGTGGATCGGTACGGAGACGCATGTACTTATCCTCGGGAGGCTGCAAACCTTTAGGAAACACTTCACATTTCTTGAACTCTGTCGTGCGATCTTGTTGTTCTGAGAACTGAACTCCTATATTCTATTCTCTCGCAGATGGCGAGAACTCGAGCTTCAGGACGAGGTGGAAGACCTCCATTGCAACCTGCTCGAGGCCGTGGGCGCGGTCATGGTAGAGGTAGAGGTAGGGCAGCTAAGGCAGTGCCAGCTGACCCGCCCGTTGTACCTATTCAGGGGCAGCCCCCGGTGGTTTATGCTCCAGCAACGCCCGCTCAGGCACCGGCAGTGCCTATTATTATTCATGGCCTTCAAGAGGCATTGGCCCAGATATTATCTGTTTGTACTGGGTTGGCTTAGGTAGTTTTAGCTACTACTGCAGCAGCGGCATCTTAGAACGGGGGTGGTCATCAAACCCCCGCAACTTGCACACTAGAGGAGGTTGTGCAAGGACTTCAGACGCCAGCGGCAGTACCAGCTCAAGTAGTTGCATCGGTTATTCCAATTGCGCCAGTTGCGCCAGCCCTAGGGTATGTTGTTCAACTGATGCCTAACGTCGTCGAGAGAGATTTGGTAGATTCCAGCCACCTCATTTCAATTGTAATGAGGGTGAGGATGCCTAGGGTTTCTTATATAAGGGCCAGATGATGCTACGTATAGCTGTTATTTTTTAGTCCAGCGGGGTTTCATTCACTCCTTTTCAGTTTACTGGACTAGCGTTCGATTGGTGGGAGGAGTTTGAGAGGCGTAGGCCTGCGGGAGCAGCACCTCTTACCTGGCAGCAGTTTTCTACTCTCTTCTTGGAGAAGTATGTACCTCAGTCCCGTCGTGAGGAGCTTCGTCGTCAGTTTGAGTGGTTGGTACAGGGCGACATGTCAGTGACCCAGTATGAGCTGAGATATATATAGTTGGCTAGGCATACAACATGGATGATCCCGACTGATCGGGAGAGGATTATGAGGTTCATTGATGGCCTAAACTACTCTATTCGCATTCTTATAACCAGATACAGAGTTCTATCATCATCTTTTGAGTAGGTTGTAGATATGGCACGCTCCATTGCGGCGGATTGTCGTTGGGAGCGGGGGGAGAGGGAGGCCAAGATACCTCATGGTTCTGGTAGCTTCAGTGGTGCTCCATCTAGAGGGCATTTGCAGCAGAGCAGAGGTCGCTCATCTAGACCTTCTCATTCAGGCCACCCTGAGCAGAGCAGAGCTTCTTCTGGTCGTGGTCAACAGGGATTCCAGCAAGGCCAGTCTTCACTTAGTGCCCTCCCAGCCCAGAGTGCAGCATCTACTACTTCTTCAGCCCAGGCTTCATCTGCGGTGAGAGGTTCCCTTCAGTCCCCTTCTCAGCACCAGGTAGCTGTTTTGAGTGTGGCGAGTTTGGCCACATGAGAATGCATTATCCTTGACTTCGTAGGGACATGGCTTAGCAGAGGGATCAGCCCTCCTCTTCAGCACCATCTCAGGCTAGTAGAGGTGGAGGTCAATCTTCTCATAGTCGCCCCAGAGGTGAGGAGCGATCTAGTGGAGGCCAGGCACGATTCTATGTACTTCCTGACAGGCGTGATACAGTTGCCTCCGATGCAGTGATTACAGGTATCATTTCTGTCTGTCACAGAGATGCCTCTGTTCTATTTGATCTAGGGTCCACATATTCATTTGTGTCTTCTTATTTTGCACATCACTTGGGTGCGACCCGTGGTAGTCTTGATTTGCATGTTCATGTATCCACCCCCATGGGTGATACGATTATTGTGGATCATGTCTATAGATCGTGTGTTATTTTTATTAGGGGTCTGGAGACCCAGGCGGATTTGTTATTGTAGGGATGGTGGACTTTGATGTGATATTGGGTATGGACTGGTTGTCTCCGTACCATGCTGTATTGGACTGTCATGCTAAGACAGTTACGTTGGCTATTCCTGGTATTCCTCTGATAGAGTGGCGGGGTTCGACTGATTTCATCCCTCGCCATGTTATTTCATTTTTAAAGGCTTAGAGAATGGTTGAAAAAGGGTGTTTGTCGTATTTAGCATTTGTGAGGGATGTGGGATTTGAGTCTCCTAGCATTGATTTTGTACCTATTGTGAGGGACTTTCCAAATGTATCCTTTGAAACCTGTCAGGCATGCCGCCGGACAGGAATATTGATTTTGGCATTAACTTGGTGCCAGGTACTCAGCCCATCTCCATTCCTCCTTATCGGATGGCACCAGCTGAGTTGAAGGAATTGAAAGAACATCTTCAGGAGCTTTTGGATAAGGGATTCATTTGCCCTAGTGTGTCCCCGTGGGGTGCACCGGTGTTATTTGTTAAGAAGAAAGATGGTTCCATGCGGATATGTATTGATTATAGACAATTGAACAAGGTAACAATGAAGAAAAATTACCCTCTACCACGTATCGATGATTTATTTGATCAGTTATAGGGGTGCGAGAGTGTTTTCTAAGATTGATCTTCATTCAGGCTATCATCAGCTAAAGATCAGGGACTCTGATATTATGAAGACTGCATTAAGGACTTGATATGGCCACTATGAGTTCCTTGTGATGTCTTTTGGGCTGACCAACGCCCCAGCAGCATTCATGCATCTGATGAACAGCGTGTTCAGGCTGTATTTGGATTCATTCGTGATCGTGTTCATTGATGACATTCTAGTCTACTCCCGTAGTCAGGAGGAGCATGCTCAGCATTTGAGTATTGTGTTGCAGAGATTGAGGGAGGAGAAGCTATATGCTAAATTCTCCAAGTGCGAGTTTTGGCTCGATTCAGTAGCATTTATGGGTCATGTGGTGTCTCGTGATGGTATTCAGATTGATTCGAAGAAGATAGAGGCGGTGCATAGTTGGCCTAGACCGTCCTCAGCTACAAAGATCAGGAGTTTTCTTGGCTTGGCGGGATATTATCATCGGTTTGTTCAGGGATTTTCATCCATTGCTTCTTCTTTGACAAAGTTGACTTAGAAGGGTGCACCATTCGTGTGGTCGGATGAGTGCGAGGAGAGCTTTCAGAAGCTCAAGATAGCTTTGACCACAGCTCCAGTATTAGTGTTGCCATTAGCTTGAGGTTCATATACTGTATATTGTGATGCCTCGAGAGTGGGGATAAGTTGTGTATTGATGCAGGAGGGTAGAGTGATTGCTTATGCTTTCCGGTAGTTGAAGCCTCATGAGAAGAACTACCATGGTCATGATTTGGAGTTAGCTGCCATAGTTCATGCCTTGAAGATTTGGAGGTACTATTTGTATGGCGTGTCTTGTGAGGTGTATACCGATCATCGTAGTCTCCAGCATTTGTTCAAACAGAGGGATCTTAATTTGAGACAGCGGAGATGGCTTGAGTTGCTCAAGGATTATGACATTACTATTCTATATCATCCGGGGAAGGTCAATGTGTTGGCCGATGCTTTGAGTCGGAAGGCGGTCAGTATGGGCAGCTTAGCATATATTCCAGCCGAGGAGAGATCATTTGCTTGTGATGTTCAGGCGCTATCCAATCGGCTAGTGAAGTTAGACATTTCAGAGCCAAGGAGGGTGTTCGCTTGTGTTTATCTCGATCTTCTCTATATGATCGTATTCGTGACCGCCAGTATGATGATCCACACTTGGTTGTCCTTAAGGATAGAGTTAAGCATGATGATGTTAGAGATGTCACCATTGATAGTGACGGTGTTTGATGATGCATGGACGGATATGTGTGCCCAATGTTGATGGCCTTTGTGAGTTGATATTGGAGGAGGCCCATAGCTCATGGTATTCTATTCATCCAGGAGCCGCGAAGATGAATCAAGACTTGAAACATCACTATTAGTGGAGAAAGATGAAGGTGGACATTGTTAGACATGTAGCACGGTGCCTCAACTATCAGCATGTTAAGTATGAGCATCAGAGGCCCGGTGGCGTTTTTCAGCGCATTGATATTCCCGAGTGGAAGTGGGAAAGGATCACTATGGACTTTGTTACTAGACTCCCTCGGACAGCGAGGAAGTTTGATTCTGTTTGGGTGATTGTAGATAGGCTGACCAAGTCAGCTCATTTCATTCCTATGTGCACTACGTACTCCTCGGAGCGGTTAGTTGAGATATTCATTTGGGAGATCGTTAGATTGCATGGAGTCCCAGTTTCTATCATATCGGATAGGGGTACTCAGTTTACCTCACAGTTCTGGAGGACATTTCAGCGGGAGTTGGGCTCCCAGGTTGAGTTGAGTACTGCATTTCATCCTCAGACAGACGGACAATCCGAGCATACTATTCAGATCTTAGAGGATATGTTGAGAGCTTGTGTTATTGACTTCGGTGGTTCATTGGCTGATTATTTGCCTCTCGCAGAGTTTCCCTATAACAACAGCTACCAATCCAGTATTCAGATGGCGCCGTATGAGGCTTTATATGCATGGACTCGTGTTGAGACAAGGATTCTAAATATGTGACTTTCGTAATTTTTGGAGAAGCGTACCAAAAGTCGGGTTTTGGGAACTTTGTAGTTTTTGGTCTAATTTGAATTTCTTTGACTGGGTATTATCCCATTGGCCTTTTTGATGTATTTCTACTACATTTGATAAGATTCTACGCGTGTGGAGGTTGATTCTCGTGGCAATGGCATCGCGGATTAGTCGTCGAGCCGAGTCGAGGTGAGTAATGGGTGTGGGTGATGACCAGCGGGTTCGTAACCCCGGTATACCACTTTTTGATGCTATATTGCGACGAGATACATATTCTCATGTAAGTGCGTGGTCGAATATGATTGGGGACTATGGCTTAGTCCGACCTGATATTACTATAATGTGTTATTGGCTATTCCTGAGCCGGTGAACCTCCTTCTTGGATGGTTGTGTACATATTGGGTTGTGAGCCAGTTATTGGGATCCTGCGAGGATCGTTATCATTGTTTCTGTTATATTGACATGCTATTTTACTACCAAACTTGAGCTATTACTGATGGTTTTCCAAACTCTGGAACTTTTGATATACTGTTTTCTACAGAAAAATGATAAAAAAGCATTTTCAAAAACTACTTCTGAGCCTGTGAGGCTGCATTTGCATATTAGCTGACTGGTAGTGGATTGGGCTGCGCGCCGTAGCATATTCATTATATTATGCTTGGTCTGTAGGAGCCCCTACGGAGTCTGAACACCCATAGTGATCACGGGGACCCAAATGGATCGGGCTACGCGCCGTAGCGGTCATTCCATACATTGCATTGCATTTAGCTACATCTGATAGCTATTATATTGTTTTGTTGGTACTTGGTGGTATAGATACTGTTGATATTGATACTGTTGCAGGATATTTGATTATAGCATTACATAGTGCTATATTGTGATTTCTTACCTTTCGTTGTCTTACCCTTGTTCATTACCACTGAGTCTGGAAGTACTCACTTTACTCCCTGCACCTTGTGTGGAGATCCAGGTACGTCACAGCAGCCCTGACCCAGTAGCTTCTTGGAGATACTTTCGGGATAGTCAAGGTAGTTGCCGCATCAGCAGGGCCTGACTCCCCTTCTAGCTTACTTTTGTTCATGTTGTTCTCTATTTCCGCACTGAGTACTGATGTAGACACTATTGCACTTGTATACTCTTTAGAGGCTCTTGACTCTTGACCCCTTGGTCTTTGGGGAGTTGTTATTGTTTTTGGGATGTGATCCCTGTACTGGTACTTCTATTACAGTTGTTCTATCTTTGCTTATGTCTAAAATGGTTAAAAGTGAGCTAATAGCTCCGCGAATTCTGTTGATTGGTCGGGCTGGCCTAGCAGTGTGCTGGGCGCCATCACCACCTGGTTTGGGGTCGTGACACTTAATAATAAAATAGGTTATATTTTTTGAAAATTATTTTAATTCATCAAATCGCATATGGTCTTGTATAAATTTCTTATGGGTTAAACTAATACTTTATAGGATATCCTTTAGGACCGTTTAAAATACGATTGTGGTGGTGTATACATTCGCGAAACATGATCACAAATCTAAAAATCAACTAAAAGTATGCGTTCGCGCAACATTAATCAATCTTTCCTTAATACTAAAATGGGTTACGAGCTATTAATTAATTTTACTAGTTTGAGGTGTGCCATTCAATATTAAATCACATATGGCCTTCGTGTAAATTTCACAACCTAGATGTAAAAAAGAATAATATTTCGTATAAAATCATTCAGGGTCGTCTTAAAATACTATCTTAACTAGGTATATGTTCGCGTAACATGATTACGATTTTAAAAAAAATTGGAGTATGCGTTAGCGCAAATTTGGACAAACTATTTCTTAATAAATAAACAAAACGATAATAATTGTGGACACGTTCGTGTGGCATAATTTGACGCATCAAAAAGAATGAGTATACGTTCGCGTAATTCAATTCTTTAACTGTGAATAATTCAAGTAATAAAAAGCGGTAAAAAGATAAATGCACATAGGTTTTAAAATCAGTAATTAAATAATTTTAATAAGCCAAGTATGATCAAAGCGACCATGCTAGAACCATGGAACTCGGAAATGCCTAACACCTTCTCCCGGGTTAACAGAATTCCTTATCCGGATTTCTGGTTCGCGGACTGCTAAACGGAGTCATTCTTTTCCTCGATTCGGGATTCAACCGGTGACTTGAGACACCATAAATCTCCCAAGTGGTGACTCTGAATTAATTAAATAAATCCCGTTTCGATTGTCCTTTAATTGGAAAAACTCCACTCGCGCCTCGCGGGTTAGCGGAAAAAGGATGTGTGACAGCTCCGGCGACTCTGCTGGGGACTAAACCCGGAACTTCTTGGTTCAGGGTTACAGAATTCGAGCTTATTTTATGATTTTTATTTGGCTTATTTATTATTAATATTATTGTATTTTGTGAACCTCGGTGCTAAAATGCTATCTGTTTACCGCTTTAATATTGTTTGAATTTGTATATAACTGTTTTCTTACGTCACCCCTCTGAGTCTTCTGAATTTATGGTGCTCACATGCACGTGGCCCACTTTCTGTTAGAAGCCATACCAATCAGAACGAGGTTGGGTCAAGTAACTAGGCCGGGCTGACTTTCGTGCTCCCGGTACGTTACCCCCACTTCGGCTCGAGTTGTCCGCTCGGGTAAGCCAAGTATAGAACAACAAACTCAAGATTCTAAACTTAGAATAACAGAGCCTCACGCCGGATCCCTAGTAGGAACATTTATTTGCATCACGTGCATTCGACTTCTGAAATGGGGTTGGGTTTGTCTAGGACAGGTGTACCCGAAATATAAAGACCAATATGATGCATCCTACTTCCTATTTGTGCATTCATTTGTTTCAGATCTACATGTTGACCGGCTTATAAAAGAAATTTAGGAAGACAATAGTATAAGGGTAAAAGAGTTAATTGCCTATTTTCAAAAATTATCCAAATAATGTCGAAAACTCTACCAATTTTTTGATTTATAAAATTAAAAATAAAAATCATTTGTTTTTCAAAGTAATCTGTTTTATCAAGTAGAACTACGCTAGTTTGATTATCACCGGATGTGAGATACGTAGGCAACCCATATCGGGCTAAACTATTTTAAAAATAAAGGTAAATAAATGTTGTTACAAATTAAGGTGATGTTATTGTTTTGTCAAAAATAGCCAAATGTCTTTGAAAGAACACATGAAGTCTGTTTTTGCAAGAACAACCACTTTTAGTTATTTAAAATAAAAAATTGTGAGCAAACTCAATTTCTTTTCATCAAAATAATAAGAGGTCATGTTAACAAAGATGAATATTTTTACAATAGTGATTATTTTTTATGTGTCTTAATTTTTTCTAAAAAATAATTTTTTTTAATTACTTCCAAATATAAAATGAGCTCCATTCAGACTCCACCAATCACATATATTGAGGAGCTTCTATTACAACTTCAGATATGGTGGTATGATTTGGAAAAAGACGGACAGGAATGGGTCACTAAGTATCTAGGAGCTCTCACAGATATCATGAAGGTCAAACCACGTGATGATTTGATTGCGGCACTAGTAACTTTCTGGGATCCTGCTCACAATGTTTTTCGCTTCTCTAATTTTGAGCTTACTCCCACCTTGGAAGAAATAGCCAGGTATTCTGACTTTGACGAGAAATTGAGAGACCAAAATCTAATATTCCCAAGGTCCCTTTCTATACACCGATTCTTTGATCTTTTAAATATCAGTAAGCAGATCAAAAAGAACAATATTGTCAATGGATATTGTTCTTTCAGCTTTCTATACTCCAGGTTTGGAAAGCCTGATGGGTTCGAAATTCATGAAAAAGGCCTCACCAACAAGCAAAACAAAGATACTTGGCAGATTCACCGTCGTTTCGCTTTCGTCGTGGCTTTTTTGGGAATTATGGTATTCCCAAACAAGGAGCGGACAATCGATATTCGCATAGCCAGAATCGTACAAGTCCTCACCACCAAAGATCATCACACTCTTGCCCCAATCATTCTCTCCGAAATCTATCGGGCATTGACTTTGTGTAAGTCAGGGGCAAAATTCTTCGAAGGATGTAACATTTTGTTGCAAATATGGTTGACTGAGCATCTCCGACGTCATCCCAGGTTCATGCAATATTGTCCAAGTGGGAATAACTTCATTGAAAGTTATGAAGAAAGGATAAAAGATTATAAATCTCCAGAAGGGGTGGAAGCTGGGTAGCCCATCTAAGATCTTTGGTCGCAAATCAGATTGAGTGGACCTTAGGATGGCTCTCGTTAAAAGAAGTAATACACATGTCGTCTTTAAGGGGTTATTTGTTGTTGTCTGGTTTGAAAAGTGTCTAGTCGTACGCGCCACAGAGAGTATTAAGACAACTAGGGAGGTACCAAGTGGTTCCTGAAGACGAAGATTTAAGCATGCAAGTGATTGAGCTGCACCCCAAAGCCAAACTTCCGGAAGCTTTAATCCAGCAAATCTGGAATAGCTGTCGATACTTGAAAGAATATACACAAGTTCCAGATACTACTAAAGGTGAAATCGACATGAGTTATGCCAGGTAGTTTGAGAAGAGGTCTTGTGTAGATGATGAGCTAGAACCCGATCGCAAAAGGCCCATAAAAAGGCCACATGTTCAAGCTTTTGATGATAAAATCCAAGAACGGTTAGCGTGGGGTGAAAAAGAAAGGGGATACAAAGACACTATTCATGCCTTAGAAGAGAGCATAAGGAACCTCAATTTTGAGAAAAGCTTAGAAGCGCAAGAGGCGGAAAGGGAGAAGAAGATATTGATTTGCAAGAACAACGCACTCCATACTCAGTTCCAACAAATTAAGAAAGCATCTGAAACAACGGTAAGAAGTTGGAAATATCAGAAAATCATTACCAACATGATGGAAAAGATGCAAGATTATGACTTCATATTAACAAAGACCAAAAAGGCGTTAGACAAAGCTAACGAGAAGATCATACAGTTAAATGAAGAAGTCAAATCTGGTAAGGAATGTCAAGTAATGTTATTTGAAGAAGAAATGGCTCGATTTGAGAAGGAAAAAGACCGTTGGATACGCTCAGAAGCGCAACTCCATACACAACTGGAAAAAATGAAAAGAGAGCATCAACACTCAGATGTCGATAGGGAGAGAGCACAAGCAAGGCTCGAACAAGCTACACTTCGAGCTCAGTTGGAAGAGGCTTTAGATCGTGAAGGTCATATAAGAGATATAGCCATCACTCGCCAACAACGGTTACAAAACCAAGACCAGAATCTCCAGGGTTTCAGAGCACAAGTTCACGATTTGGCTGTTTACACTTCGCAAAGTTATGTGAATTGCCAAGGGATGGATTGTGAAAGGTTTCTAGAACATGTGCCAACTTTTGCTCGTCATCTTACAATGGAGTTGGAAAGGATGTATCGCACATTAGGAGGTCAACCCGATCAAGACCCACAGTGAGCAGATGTTCCAAGTGATTGAAAATTGTGGAGGATGTCTAGTTCTAATTTTCTTATGTCTTGTTGTGATTCAAAGTTTGTTTTTTAATTATTTTCTCAGTGTAATTTCATTCCTATCACTTGTTTTTATAATAATAACTATTCTTACTTGAACTACGCTGGGTCTGGTTCATGCAGGGACATGATAC
Organism: Nicotiana noctiflora; assembly: GCA_032618575.1. Taxonomy (NCBI): domain Eukaryota; kingdom Viridiplantae; phylum Streptophyta; class Magnoliopsida; order Solanales; family Solanaceae; genus Nicotiana; species Nicotiana noctiflora. Next base: position 80,826 of record JASVEL010001333.1, on the reverse strand, counting down.
GTAGGCAGTCTATATAAAATTCGGCCACTATTTTAATAAAAGAGAAAATAAATAAAAGAAATGAAAGAGGGTCATAGGGACACTTGAAAAAGCCGGAATGATGACGCAAAAACATGTTATAAAGGATTAACTGATTAGGAAACATTGCATCCCAATATGTGATTACTGAATCTGTTAAATCCTAACACTAACGAATTTGTTGTTTCATGATTCTTTCTAGTTAGTTGTTAGTACGTTCTGGAACCACACTACTATCCAACTAGATCTAAAGGACCTCTACCTTTAAGCATGACTACTTCGGAGCACAGCGTCGAGGAAGAGAGGCCAACTAGCCAATCACTGAAAGAAGCCATGGAGAAAATTGAGCGGATAGGGTTGGAAATGAATGCGATGCACTTAGCCTTAGCCAAAGCACAGAAGAGCCCTGAATTACCAGTCAATCCAACAGCAGGACATGCTCCGGAATACCTGCACCCAGGCCCTTCAACAAGCATACCAAGTCATCACTATTATCAAGGGAGAAGCCCCTATGACACCCAAGCTCCACCACTTAACCAACATTTCCCACCACCAAGCACTCCTATTTTTATGGGACCCCCGCCAGCCACACTGCAAAGATCAAATAGCGAGCCATTATTTCCGGCTCATGATACTCAATATTATCCCCCAGAACCTACCTTCAATGCACCGGAACCCCATAACCCTAACATGGAAATCCCAACAGAGCATGAAAGGTGGGCAAAGGCTCCGGAACTGGATGAGGTGATAAGAAAGGTTAGAAGCCTTGAGCAAACCCTCAGAAGTATGCATGCGTTGGGCAATCAGGTCAGAGTAGCCTATAAAGATTTGTGCCCTTTTTCCAACGCCCAGTTACTGGCGGGGTTCAAAATGCCCAAATTTGAATTATACGCTAGGCACGGCGATCCCATGGCACATCTACGCGGGTTTTGCAGCAAAATGATAGGGGCGAGTGGCAAAGATGAGCTATTAATAGCTTATTTCGACCAAAGTTTAGGCGGGTCAGCGCTCGAATGGTACACTAGGCAAGATCCTAGCAAATGGTACACTTGGGATGATCTGGCCCAAGCATTCGCCGGTTATTTTCAATACAATCTTGAGATAGTCCCCGACCGTCTCACATTACTAAGGACAGTTAAGAAACACAGGGAAACTTTCTGCGAGTTCGGTTTTAGGTGCAGAGAGCAAGCAGCTAGGATAGATCCTCCCATGAGAGAGGGAGAAATGGTAGATTATTTCTTGCAGACATTGGACCCCACCTACTTTGGTCACTTAGTGACAACGGTTGGAAAGTCTTTTAACGAGGTAGTGAAAATAGGGGTTATGATAGAAGAAGGATTGAGGTCTGACAAAATTCTGAACTACTTAGCGCTCAAAGCCACAACCCAAGCTATTCAAAGCGGTATAGGAGGTACACTGGGGAGAAAGAAAAAAGAAGAGGTCGCTACGATGGAAGCAGGCAGTTGGTCCAAGGCCAGCAAATCATACTACAACCAACCCAAACCCCACAATCCAAATTATCCATATTCCTCACACAGACCACCACAACACTACTATCCTCCGCAGGAACCACATTTTTCCGTACACCAAGCCCAAGCATACACCCAACCTCTGGCACTCCCACAATAGCGCACGCCAGCTCCAGATAATGCATACCCAGCTCCACGTAATTCATACCCAGCTCTACATAATACCTACCCAGCTCCACAAAATGCCTACCCACCACCAAGGGCATATAGAAATCCTGCGGGGCCAGGTTTTCGGGGGAATCAGGCATTCAGGAATGAAAGGATTCAGAGGCAGAGAACATTCACCGAATTAGGAGAAACCTATACTGCTTTGTTCCACAAATTAAAACAGATAGGTTTGTTGAATCCTATTGAACCCAGATTGCCAAATCCCTTGCCTAAAAATTTGGATCACTCGGTACACTGTGAATATTGTTCGGGATATCCTGGAAATGACACCGAGAAATGTTGGAAGTTGAAACATGTGATCCAAGATCTTATTGATACTAATAAGATTAAGGTTCAGGCACCCGAGACACCCAATATTAACCAAAACCCCTTACCAGCCCACCACGAAACCTAAATGATTGAGATTGTACGTGGACAGAGAGAACCCAAGAAGCCATCAGAGATAGTGATGATGATCTGGGCCAGTGCAAAAGAGAAATCAACTAGTGGGGAAGTGGAGGTACCAGTTAAAGGGGAGGATATAAAGCCAGTAGTAATATTGAGGAAGAATCCATATGCCGCTACAGAAACAACAAAATTGGTAGTGTCTGGAGTGTCATCTACACCTATGGTGGTTGTGAAAGGAGTTTGTAGGGAACCGGTCATCGTAAAGCTGGTAGTCCAATTGCATGTGACTGATAGCAAGGTTGTACCTTGGAAGTACGAAAAGGTAGTGGTGTTGTACAAAGGAAAGACAGTAGAGGAGGATATTTGCGAGGCTCAGGGGTTGACTCGATCGGGATAATGTTTTGCTCCCGTAGAATTGAGGAGATCTAACCCCGCATTGGTGAAGAAAATAGTAATAGAGGAGACAGCTGAGGAGTTCTTAAAGAAGATGAACGCCCAGGATTACTCTATTGTGGAGCAGTTAAGAAAAACCCCAGTCCAAATTTTGTTGCTATCCTTGTTGATCCATTCCAGTGATCATTGCCAGGCTTTGATGAGGATCTTGAATGAAGCCCATGTTCTAGAAAAACTTTCTGTAAATCACTTGGAGAAAATAGTACATAAAATCTTTGAGGTGAACCAAGTGACATTCTCTGATGATGAATTGCCAAAAGAGGGTAAGGAACATAACAAAGCCTTATACTTGACTGTGAAGTGTGAAGACTCGGTGGTCACCCAAGTATTGGTGGATAATGGTTCAATTGCCAACATATGTACTTTGGCTACTCTGAACAAACTGAAGATTGATCATGACAGAGTCCGTAAGAATGGTGTCTGCATCAGAGGTTTTGATGGAGGGAGTACTAACTCAGTAGGTGATATCATATTTGAACTAACCATTGGTCCAGTAGATTTCACCATGGAGTTCCAAGTGGTGGACGTGGCCGTATCACACACTCTACTATTGGGACGACCCTGGATTCATGCTGCCAAAGCAATACCTTCTACATTGCACCAGATGGTAAAGTTTGAGTGGGATAGGCAAGAAATAGTGATGCACGGGGATGACGGCACAGGCATTATGAGTGATGACGTGGTGCCATTCATAGAAATAGATAATGACAAGGGACCATGGGTATACCAAGTCTTCAAAGGGGTTTCAGTGGACAAGGTTTCCGAAGGCGAGCACATCGCATCTCCCAGGATCTCAGCTGCAACTTTCATGATCGCCTCAGAAATGATGAACTGTGGGTTTGTACCAGGAAAAGGTCCGGGGGCCAAACTCCAAGGTATCATTCAACCCGTTTCTTTGCTTGAGAATTTGGAGACATTTGGGTTACGGTTCAAGCCAACAGTAGCAGATGTGAAGAGAGCTCGAAAAATGAAGAAGAAAGTCTGGGTCCTTCCCAAGCCAGCTCCATGCCTCTCCTAGTCTTTTGTCAAAGTAGGTATCAAGATGTTGCCGAACCCAAAGATTTGTGGACCATCGATTGGACCAGATAGAGATCTGGATTAGAGTTTTGAAAGGTTATTTGTTGATGTCAACATGATCGAAGTTGGAGAAGGTTCCAGTAAAGCGGACATACAATATGTGGGGTGTAAGGCAAAAACCAACAATTGGACGGCTACTCCTCTTCCCATCCGGAAGGAGTCTTGGTAGTAGGCTCTGGATTTTCTTTTGTTTCCTGGATTATTCCAGAGTTGTAATCCAGTTTTGGTTTTGTTTGTAGTGTGAAACTCTGTTATTTCTGCATTTTAATAAAATGAAAGTTTCCCTTCTTTTTCTTGTTTTTTTTATTTTGTTTCTTTTTATTTCTGAATAGTTCTCTTTTTGTCGGTTACAACGACATGGCATGCACAACAGATCTTCAACCTAGTCTAAAAGATCAGTCTGATTTCGAATTAATTATGCAAGAAATTGATTATAATGATGAATCGGAATACGATGAAGATGAGGCCTTTGAAGAGATAAGTAAAGAGTTAAGTCAGTTCGAACAAAAACCCAAGCCCAATTTAAGCGACACTGAATCCGTCAATTTAGGGGATGCTGACAATGTTAGAGAAACTAAGATTAGTGTTCACATTGAATCACACATAAGGGATGAGCTAATTAAAACACTCATAGAATTCAAAGACGTTTTTGCATGGTCGTATGATGACATGCCAAGTTTAAGTACCGATTTAGTGGTTCACAAATTGCCCACTGACCCGGCATGTCCTCCCGTCAAGCAGAAATTGAGGAAATTCAAAACAGATATGAGTGTGAAGATTAAAGAAGAAATAACCAAACAGCTGCAAGCAAAGGTTATTCGCGTCACCAGATATCCCGAGTGGTTAGCTAATGTGGTACCAGTACCAAAGAAGGATGGGAAGATTCGGGTATGTGTCGACTACCTCAATCTTAATAAGGCATGTCCAAAAGTTAACTTTCCATTGCCCAACATTCATATTTTGATTGACAATTGTGTTAGGCGTGAGATTTGGTCTTTTGTGGATTGTTTTGCTGGGTATCATTAGATCTTGATGGATGAAGAAGATGCAGAAAAGACAGCTTTCATCACTCCTTGGGAAACTTATTGCTACAGGGTAATGCCATTCAGTTTGAAGAACGCTGAGGCAACATACATGAGAGCAATGACTACTGTGTTTCATGACATGATACACAAAGAGATTGAGGTGTGTGTAGACAATGTGATCATAAAATCCAGGCATCAGGAGGACCATGTAGCAGATCTGAGGAAGTTTTTTCAAAGACTTCGGAGGTATGACATTAAGCTCAACCCAGCCAAATGTGCATTTGGGGTTCCCTCGGGAAAAATGTTAGGATTCATTGTCAGTCGGCGAGGCATTGAGTTGGATCCATCAAAGATCAAATCCATCCAAGAATTGCCAGCACCAAAGAACAAAACTGAAGTAATGAGTCTTTTGGGAAGATTGAACTACATCAGCCGATTCATTGCTCAACTCACATCGACGTGTGAACCTATTTTCAGGCTGTTAAAGAAGGATACTGCAGTCAAATGGACTGAAGAATGCCAAGAGGCTTTTGATAAGATAAAGGAGTATTTGTCAAACCCACATGTGTTGGTTCCACCTGAACCCGGGAGGCCTCTGATTCTTTATCTAACAGTTTTGGACAATTCTTTCGGCTGCGTATTGGGGCAACATGACATTACTGGCAGAAAGGAATAGTCTATCTATTATCTCAGTAAGAAGTTCAGAGCATATGAAGTTAAGTACACTCATCTTGAGAAGACATGTTGCGCCCTAACTTGGGTGGCATAGAAGTTGAAGCATTATTTGTCTTCCTACACTACTTATCTCATTTCACGTTTGGATCCATTGAAGTATATTTTCCAGAAACCTATGCCTACAGGAAGGTTAGCAAAATGGAAAATATTACTTACAGAATTTGACATCATCTATGTGATGAGGACGGCTATGAAAGCCCAAGCACTAGTCGATCACTTAGCTGAGAATCCTATTGATGATGAATACGAACCTTTAAGGACGTATTTTCCAGACGAAGAAGTGTTGCATATTGATGAGTTAGAACTAACCAAGGAGCCAGGGTGGAAGCTTTTCTTTGACGGAGCTGTAAATGCAAAGGGAGTTGGAATTGGAGCAGTACTTATTTCTGAAACAGGACATCATTATCCTGTTACGGCTCAACTACGCTTCTATTGTACCAACAACATGGCTGAGTATGAAGCATGCATTTTGGGGTTACGATTAGCTGTGGACATGGATGTCCAGGACGTCTTGGTCTTGGGAGACTCGGACCTTCTGGTACATCAGATTCAGGGAGAATGGGAAACAAGAGATTTGAAGCTTATCCCATATCGTCAATGTTTGCATGATCTGACTAAGCATTTCTGGTTAGTAGAATTCAGGCATATCCCAAGAATGCATAATGTGGTTGCCGATACTTTGGCTACTCTAGCATCGATGTTGCATCACCCAGACAAGATTCATGTTGATCCGTTACATATTCAAGTTCGGGATCAACATGCTTATTGCAATGTGGTATAGGAAGAAATGGATGGCGAGCCATGGTTTCATGATGTCAAAGAATACCTCAGGATGGGAATATACCTAGAGCAGGCGACTGGAGATAAAAAAAGAGCTATTCGGCAATTGGCAAATGGAATTTTCCTTAGTGGAGGAGTGCTGTACAAAAGAACCCCGGATTTGGGATTGTTGAGAAGTATAGATGCAGGTCAAGCCACAACAGTGATGACTGAGGTGCATGCCGGAGTTTGTGGGCCACATATGAGCGGATATGTGTTGGCGAAGAAGATTCTTCGAGCAGGATATTACTGGCTCACTATGGAGCATGATTATGTAAGTTTCATTCAAAAATGCCATCAGTGTTAGATACACGGAGATCTGATTCATTCTCCGCCAACAGAATTACATACAATGTTAGTGCCATGGCCATTTGTTGCTTGGGGTATGGATGTAATTGGACCTATAGAACCTGCAGCTTCCAACAGTCACAGGTTCATTCTGGTATCCATTGACTATTTTACCAAATGGGTTGAAGCTAAAACTTTCAAGTCAGTGACCAAGAAGGTAGTGGTGGATTTTGTTCATTCTCATATCATCTGTAGATTTGGGATTCCAAAAATGATCATCACGGACAATGGCGCTAATCTTAACAGTGGTTTGATGAAAGAAGTATGTCAACAGTTCAAGATTACACACCGTAATTCCACCCCGTATCGTCCCAAAGTAAATGGCACAGTGGAGGCAGCGAACAAAAATATAAAGAAAATATTGAGAAAGATGGTAGAAGGGTCTAGGCAATGGCATGAAAAGCTACCATTTGCATTGTTGGGTTATCGCACTACTGTCCGCACTTCAGTAGGTATAACTCCTTACTTGTTGGTGTACAGAACTAAAGCAGTGATACCAGCAGAAGTTGAGATTCCATCCCTCTGAATTGTCACTGAAGCTGAAATTGATGACGATGAGTGGGTCAAAGCCCGATTGGAGCAGTTGAGCTTAATTGATGAAAAGAGATTGGCAGCAGTATGTCATGGACAATTGTATCAAAAGAGAATGATGAGAGCATATAATAAAAAGGTGCGTCCCAGGAAGTTTGAAGTGGGACAACAGGTGTTGAAGCGAATATTACCACATCAAGCCGAAGCAAAGGGCAAGTTCGCACCAAACTGGCAAGGACTGTATACTGTGACCAGAGTGTTATCCAACGGTGCTTTATGTTTGACAGATGTCGAAGGAAGATGTATCGACATGGCTATCAATTCTGATGCGGTCAAGAGATATTACGTGTAATTTCTTTAATTATAATCTTTGTTTAATTTATTTGCTTGTACTTTGTGTTTGTCGGATAATAAAATGATGGAGGCAATTATTTCTTCTACCCAAACACTTTAACATTTGCTTTCCCCTTTTGAGCCTTATTTATTCTTTCATATCCCTCTCTTGGAATCAATAACGGAAACAGAAAAGAAAAGAAAAAATAAATAAATAAAAGAAAGTCACAGGAGATCTAATTGAGTCAAATGAACTACGTTTGACCCAATTCTTCAAAGAGGATACGTAGGCGTCTCACGGCTCGATCATAGTGTAAATAAAAGTTAATCATTCCCTAAACAAGAAACTGGGGCAGAAGTTATGAAAAGAGTTTTGATTCCGAGAGTCGTAATATTTCACCCATTCAGAGTTATTATGAATTCTTGATACTCCTTCTTTTTTAAGACCCACACAAAAACCCATATGATGATGTCCAAAAAGACCCCCCGATCAATATCCGGGAAATGCCCAGTTAGGTAAATAAAAATCGAGCGTAACACACTGATCCCCAATAGAAAGGGAATCATAAGCTGAAGGAATTGATAGCCAAAAGAATCCCCAGTAGAGAGAATCTTATCGGTACCGCTCCAATCCCCAGCCGCAAAAAAATAAAATGAGAGAGTCTTATCGGTGAAAATCTTCACATGCACCATAAGGCGACGAATGCTGAGAAGAAATAAAATGAGAAAGTCTTATCGGTGAAAACCTTCACGAGCACCATAAGGCGATGGGAGTTGAGAGAAATGAGAGAGTCTCATTAGTGAAAACCCCTCGAAGGGCACTATGAGGCGACAAGATAGATTGGCGGAAAGGATCCGCATTTGACAAAGAGTCGGGCACCTGTTCATCCTCAGCAAATGAGGCCATCAGAAAGATTGATTGATACAAATAGACTGGGTTGATTAATCCGGAATGCACGACGTGATCGTTGGGACCGGTTATACCATTCAAATAAGTTCTTTTTGTTTTTCCTCAACATTTGTTCAGAAAGTTTCCTTCTTTTTTTCTATCTTTTCATTTTCTTTGTTTAAAGATTTTTGTCCAAGTTTATTTTGAGAAAGACTTTTCAGAGCTTACTATCAGTTGCAGAATTGGTCTGAAACAGAACGAGGGTAGGACAGACCAAATTGGTCTGGAATGTCAGGAAATTGAGAAGACCTGAAAAAGATGCAGTCAAGAAAATCGCGGACCAAGTTCCGAAAGAATCCCCAGCGGATTTTCAAGACACGCGAATAACTCTGACAGATTATCAACCAAGTCCCAAGATGGTCGGACAACACCAAGCAGGGAAGGAAAAGGGAAAATGCATCCCCAAGAAAAATAACCCCCTGCAGTTTTATCCTCAACAACGCTATCTCCAGCAGTATTGAGGGAAAATGAAACCTTTTGAAGAAAGTGATTTTTGAGTTTCACCGGCGAGTTTTGAAACACAGAAAAGGGAAGGGATAAATGGAAAAATCATCCCCGACCAGAAATAGCATTCCCAGCGAATAACGTCATCCCAACAAGTTTCGAGAACTTAGAACAGGGAGAAGGAAAAAGCCATCACCGACAGGAATGGCGCGACCATTCACCGCATTTTAAACTAACAAATTTTCTTTGATTTGAAGCAGGTGAAAGGAAATGTCGATGATAGAAGAATGACATACCACAAGGAATATTACAAAAACTGGGGCAGGAAATTTTCGCCATTGTCGAAAATTTTCTTAAAGAAAACATGGAAATCAATTCAAGAGATTTTTAATTTCAAGAAGTCAGAAGCCCGCCTGTAGAATTGAGGTTGTTATTTCAAATTGAAAAAATCAGGAGCCCCCCTGTAGAATAGAGGTTGTTGTATTTGATTCAAAGAAGAAGTTAGGAGCCCGCCTGTTGAATGTGGGTTGTTATTTCAAATTGAAGAAATCTGGAGGCCGCCTGTAGAACGGAGGTTGTTATTTTAAATTAAAGAAATCAAGAGCCCGCCTATTAGAATGGAGGTTGTTATCTTAAATTGAAGAAGTCAGGAGCCCGCCTGTAGAATGGAGGTTGTTGTATTTGATTCAAAGAAGAAATCAGGAGCCCGCCTGTAGAACGGAGGTTGTTATTTTAAATTGAAGAAGTCAAGAGCCCGCGTTTTAGAATGGAGGTTATTATCTTAAATTGAAGAAATCAGGAGCCCGCCTGTAGAATGGAGGTTGTTGTATTTGATTCAAAGAAGGAGTCAGGAGCCCGCCTGTAGAATGGATGATGTTATTTCAAATTGAAGAAATCAAGAGTCTGCCTGTAGAATGGAGGTTGTTTTTCGTGTATAATTTAAATTAGGATCAGATTTGGGCCAAAATTCCCAGGCCCATACGAACCCACCCCAAAATACCCATTACCCGTCCAATTAATCCGGACCAACCCACCCGTTACCCCTACAAACGACCCCGTTTTATTTTAATTCGAGTGATCATGGTCGTTGGTTGGTATAATCCGACGACCCAGATTAAAACATTACTCTGAATACACTAAAACACCCCAAACCCGTTGTTCCCCCATTTTCCCCTTTTCATCATCTTCTCTCTAAAAAACCCTAGAGGCAGCCCTGTTAATCCGCCACCGCACTCCGCCGGCGGCATTCATCCAAAAACTCCCATTTTTACACCGTAGCTTCCCCATAACCTCCTCTTTCCAAACCCCCAATCATCATCCCTCGAATCCCAGCCATGTTGTTCGAATCTTTGATTGAAGACTCGAGCCAAAACTCTCACCACACCATCACAGTCCTCCCTCGCACCCAAACCACCTTTAGTTTGGTTCGAATCCAGCCCAAAATAATCAAGCCCCAAATCCGAACCAAGAACCCTAGAATTCAAAATAGGGATTTTCATCCAAATTAAAGGAAATTGGGGTCTAATAGACCTTAGTCAAGATGTTTTCATTTGAAGACATTTCGATTAAGGTCCGTTCGACTCCAAAAATCCAAATTCAAGTCCAGTTGGTCCAATTCCGTTTTGATTTTGATTTTTCTCACTGTTGAGGTATTGCTTTCTTTCTTTTCTTTCTGTATTTATTTTGTACTTGTTTGTTTGTTTCAATTGTTTGAATTATTTTCAGGATGTTCAGTATTGTAATTTTTTTTTCCTCATCTCCAATAGACCTTTCATTTGGTCGATCTTTTTTGTTTGTTCGTTAATTGTAGTCGCTATGATTAAACTACGTATTTAATTTGTTTTCATCTAGTAATTAATTCGCATTGTTTGATCCCTGCTCTGCCTGAAATCACAAATCATTAGCTTGTTTGTCGATTATTTGTTATCGATTATACGTGTTGTGATTGATTTAACAAATTTGACCCTTAATTCAATGAAATGTCAACTGTTAAGTTAGTACCTAATTGGGGCTGTTTTAAAACTGTAACTTGTAGTCATCAGTTGTAGATTCGATTTAATCATTTTATGTTTAACATTTGCCTATTTACAATTTCAAAAAAAAAATCAGAAATAGTTTACACTTGCAACTAAGGTGAATTCTTTGAGTATATTATTTTGGGACAAGCGTTGACAATTCTTGCTCAATGATTAGTTTTATTTTCCATCTTAGTAAATAGGTTGAATATGAGAAACGGATTAGTAGGTTCATTATATGGTTATTTTGGAAAACAGAATATTGATAGACGTGAGTTCCTAAGAATTAAAAGTGATTAAGTTATAGCTATTCCAGTCATTTCAAAACCAAATCAGCAGGCTTATTAATTGACAATTGTTTAAGATGTTTTACAACCAGGGTGCAATTAGTCAAGTGGAATTCCCTGTTTAGAATTAATATACTGCACTGAAGTTGAAATACTGCTGGGTTCGATCTCGGATCGGGGCATCACAGCCGCTTGGGCTTCCCTTTCGTTTAAACCAGACGGCTTCGATACGAATGTAAAGCATCCCCATCGTTCAGACCTACCCGCTAGGGATTGGGCCGGATATAAAAATTTCGATATGTAGTTTAACATAGTATAAGTTTGGGCCTTCGAGTTAGGTAGCCAATTTAAATTAAAAGGTTCGTCCTTTTATTTGTATCCGGACTTGAGCTTGAAGCCTGATTTTGTTATATTAATTAATTAGGAGTTTCTCTTTTATTTATAGAGACAAATAAAGTAGAAAATTATAGATTGTTTTAGGTTTTGCCTTTCAAACAACAAAGTGAGACGGGCCTCGCCAAGGTAAATGTTTAAATTGCGGGGCCACCAATAATTGGTTGTAATAATTGCTTAGACTTCGGGATGGGCCGTCTAGCGGATTTCATGGCCTTTCCAAAAGATAATAACGTGTTAGTCTCTTTAGGCACGTGTTTAATAATTTTATCTTCTTAAATTCGGGTGCATATTAATGTGACCCAAATCGAAATCTCAACTTAGTTGAAATTGTGTTGACAACCACGGGCGTACAGATACGACGTACTTTGAGACACATTTTTGCGACATTGCAATTCTTATAAAATAATAATAATAAAAAACGGTCGAAAGTTAAAAATTTGTACATAAGTTTAAAGCATGTTTGAGTTCAAATTGTTAAGTAGTTAGTGTAAAATCCATGTAAAGGTGATCAAAATTCGTAGCAAGCCTTTAAGGCCGTCTAAACACGATTGTGGTTGCGTATACGTTCGCGTAACATGACCATGATCCTAAATTAATTTGGAGTATGCGTTAGCGCAACTTCGACCAACCTTCCTTAATAATAAAATAGGTTACATTATTTTTTAATTATTTTAATTCTTCAAATTGCATATGGTCTTGTATAAAGTTCTTATAGGTTAAACTAATACTTTCTAGGATATCCTTTAGGACCATTTAAAATACGATTGTGGTTGTGTATAAGTTCGCGAAACATGATCACAAATCTAAAAATCAATTCAAAGTATGCGTCTGCGCAACTTTAATCAATCTTTCCTTAATACTAAAATGGCACTACAACACATGGGTTACGAGCTTTTAATTAATTTTAGTAGTTTGAGGTGTGCCATTCACTATTAAATCACATATGGACTTCGTGTAAATTTCACAACCAAGATGTATATTTCGTATAAAATCATTCAGGGCCGTCTTAAAATACTATCTTAATTTGGTATATGTTCGCGTAACATGATTACGATTTTAAAAAAAAATTGGAGTATGCGTTAGCGCAAATTTGGCCAAACTATTTCTTAGTAAATAAACAAAACGATATTAATTGTGGACACGTTCGCATGGCATAATTTGACGCGTGAAAAAGAATGAGTATACGTTCGCGTAATTCAATTCTTTAAATGCGAATAATTCAAGTAATTAAAAGCGGTAAAAAGATAAATGCACATAGGTTTTAAAATCGGTAATTAATTATTTTTAATAAGCCAAGTATGATCAAACCGACAGTGCTAGAACCACGGAACTCATTCTTTTCCTCGATTCGGGATTCAACCGCTGACTTGGGACACCATAAATCTCCCAAGTGGTGACTCTGAATTCATTAAATAAATCCCAAGTGGCGACTCTGAATTAATTAAATAAATCTCGTTTCGATTGTCCTTTAATTGGAAAAACTCCCTCGCACCCTCGCGGGTTTGCGGCAAAAAGGAGGTGCGACACATGTAAACAACTTTCAACAATTAATCAAGGGCTTCCAAGGTTTATTATTTATTATCTTATCAATTTATCTCAAGCCATGAAGGGAAAATTTCACATTTGAAAATCTCCAAACGACAAGGAACATGCGCAAATCACACCGATGTGATAGCCCGATCCAACGGGAATGGAAATTGTGCACTACCGAGGCTCGAACGGCCCGAACCAATAGATGTATCTATTTAATCTATCGAGGCGTTCGTCCCGTTCCATAAATAAAGACATACCCTGCTCGTGAATCATGCATGCGGTGCAGGTACACATAAAATACATGCTCAAATAGCCAATTATGAATTCATCGGGGATATTTATCCAATTAAGAAAATTTCTCTTTTTAACAATTCAGGAAATGATGTTTAATCTCTTTTTAAATTCATTTACTAATCAAAGGTGATTTAAACAATTCAAGCTATTAATGGATTCATAATTAATCCAAGTATACATTGTCACAACCCATAATCCATACCCGGTCGTGATGGCGCCTCTCGTGAAGACAAGGCTGGCCAACAATCCTAAATCCTCTTTTAACAGCTATTAAGCATAAATGAATAGAAATACAACTTATTGGCATTTAACTAATGATTTCATACCAATACAACCCGACCGGGGTGTCATAAGTCACGAGCATCTAAAGAGTAGGGACACTACCATTAGGCCAACAAAGTATATATATACACGATGAAACTGAATTTCAAAGGTAGGATGCGGTGCCGCGAAGGCGGTCACCCTGCTCAATTACTACAATATGGCCTTCCGTCCTGCTAATAACCCATTACCGGTGAACAAAACCTACAACCACACACAAGGTGCAGGGAGTAAAGTGAGTACTTCCAACTCAGTGAGAATAAGAGAGAATAATAACTGAGCGATAAGAAAACACGTAAGAGCACACCAAAATGCTATAAAAAGAGGGTACAGACCTTTGAGAAGAACCATAATACTGTGAAAAATCTTTAGAAAATTTCAAGATCAGTTAAAAATCTCTTTACAAATATCTCTTTTATTTCAACGGAGACAACAACTATAAAAAGCAATTAAAATTATTCTATAAGCAATAGAAATATTTAGAAAAATGTTAAGACTTTACGTGATTAAGTATGTGAAATATAATTGTTCTTAGTGCATAAATTACAATAATAAGCTATAACTATCAATCTCGTGGTTACAAAAGAGTAAATGCATGAATGCAGTGCAATGTATATGACAGTTGAGGCGCGCATCCCGATCCATTTGGGTACTCGCGCTCACTATGTGGGTACAGACTCCGAGGGGCTCCTACAACCCAAGCACAATATTAATATCACACCGTTGCGGCGGGCACCCCGATCAATGCATGTATATGCATACGCTCATATAACACTCGAGGCCTGAAAGCCTCCTCACATATCACTCGAGGCCTGAAAGACTCATCACATCACTCTCCATGCCCTCACATATGGCCCCCGGCCCCAATCAGTCCAAAAATAGTCAAATAGCCCCTCGGGCATCAGTAAAACAATAAAACTCAGCTCAACCATACTTCAAATATCAGTTAAAACTCCAAGTTTGAGTAAAAATGTAGTTGAGTACATAAAACAGTGTAAATCACACGGACTGAGTTTAAATAATTTTCAAATAGTAATGAAAACAGTGATGACAGTTCATAAAGAATTCAAATAATCGGCAATAAGCCCAAAGTATGGCAATGAGCCCAAGTCATAATGATAACAACAATACAAATGCAAATACGCGAAAAAAACAAACAACCGGGACGGACCAAGTCACGATCCCCAATAGTGCTCTACCCCATGCTCAGGTCTAGCATGCAAGTCACCGCAATATAACACTAAGATGTGCATAACCGAGGTATCAAACCCTGAGGATATCATACCCAAGTATTACTCACCTTGAACCGGCAAAATCTCAAGCCCGCGATGCCCCTACCCCTCAAATCAGCCTCCACGTGCGTCGAAACTAACCAAAAGCAGAGCGAATATATCACGATATGCAAATGGGACAATACCCAATTGAAAACAATGCAATTATAACAAGAACCTCGAAACTAGCAAAACCCGAGCCCTGGGCCTGCTTCTCGAAAAATGACAAAACTCACATTTTCGGATTCCTCATCTTTCCACGATCCCGTACATATAAAGTTGATCAAAATCGGAGTTCAAATGCGTCACCAAATCCCAAATTTACATAGCAAAAACCAAGCCCTAATTTTCTTCAATTTTATACCCAAAATTCAGAGGATTAATGGATAAATCTTCAATATAATCATGTATTTGACTCATAAAACTTACTTCCAACGGATTCCCAATTGAAACCCTCTTAATTCCTTGCCAAAAGCTCCCAAGCTTGCTCAAAAATGGTGGAAAAATGACCCTAACTCGCGGATGAAATGTTTTTAAACATTCTACCCCATGTCCAAAAATCCTTCATCACGATCGCGACCAAGGTCACGCGATCGCGAAGTACAAAAATCTAAGGCCTCCAAATTACTCAATGTGAATGCAACTGAACCATATGCAAACGCGATAAACCACATGACCGATCTTCTGCAATCGCGCACTAACTAACGCGAATGTGTACGGCATAAATTGACCTGCCCAAATCCTTCAATGCGAACGCGTCATATCTTGTGCGAATGCAAAGCTGTACCATTTTTCCTTTCACGAATGCAGACCCCAGAACGCGAACGCATAGAGAAAATCACCAGACACCTAAAAATCTTTTACGCGATCACGACCCCTCACCCGCGATCGTGAAGAACAAATTCTCTACAACAATGAACCTGCAATTTCTGCTATCTTTTAAAGCATAAAATGGTCTGACTGACCATACGAAACTCACCCGAGGCCCTCGGGACCTCAACCAAACATGCCAACATATCCCGTAACATCATACGAACTTGTTCCAATCCTCACAATGCATAAAACAACGCTAAAACCATTAAAACACATCATATTCAAGCCTAGTTTTCTTTAAAACTTCAAAACTCATATTCGATTAAAAACCTGACCAAACGACGTCTGAATGACCTGAAAATTTGCATATATATCCAAAATAACCTAAAGATGCTACTACAACTCTCGAAATTCCTTTCCGACCCTCGGATCACAATCTCATCTATCAACCGGATTCCACCAAAATTCAAACTTCGCCAATTCAAGCCTATTTCTATACCGGACCTCGAAATTCAATTCTGATTGCACTCCTAAGTCACAAATCATCCCACAAAGCTAACAGAACCACCGGAAATCACATCTGAACCCTCTAACCATATAGTCAACTTTTTGTTGACTTTTCTAAAACAAGCTTTCTTTTAAGAGGTTATGTGCCTTATTTTCAACCAAAACCAATTCAATTACACCCAATCAACTCTAATATTGATATTGAGACATGAAGCAACACAATAAAGGGGAAACGAGGCAGTAACTCACCTGACGACGGATCGGGTCATCACATCCTCTCCAACTTAAATAAACGCTCGTCCTCGAGCGTACCCAGAGTTGTACTAGAAGCAACCCAATAGCTGAATGACCTTACCGAGCATATACTCAGGGTGATCCCACGTCACCCTATCTCTCATAGGTCCGATAACACAACATAGTTGGAATTTCACATTCCATCTAAACCATAAACCACATTGCACTTCCCGAAATCATACACCTAATCAGAACCCCACGTCTATACTCAGAACAAACCCGAACCAATTATAATAACCCATACTTGTAACTCCAGGTGTGACTATATAATATACTACACAACCCAATCACTCGAGACAATGGCCCCTATTCACAGAAATTGCCCACAACAACCTAATACTGATAGAAAAACCTTTTTATTAGCTAAAGTCTTATCCCAACACTCCCATATACTGCCAACGACAACTGAAACACGTAATAAACCGAACCCATATCTCAGGTCAACCATTCATGAATCCATTTCCCTTTTGACTGATACTGAAACAGATTTCCGAGCTAAACTACGAGATTACCTTCCAACAAGCTGAAACCACACACGATCATATTCATTAATGACCCCAATGATTACCTCTAGTCCAACACACCACTCGGGTGACATGACACTCCAACACAGGCCTAAGCCACAATGTGCACAACACAGGCACCAATAAGAAATGATCTGAACATACTCGAATCATGACACTCAAACGAAAGAGCTGTAATTCAAATTCCTCAGTACTGTCACAACATAAAACTGAGATCTCGTCTCACATCATAGAAATAGAGTACCTGAATCCTCCTTGAAAGGTCATAACTCCACGTGGCATTGCAACAACGCGCGATTCTATCCAAACACTATTACCAATGAAGCACCTCAAGTCACCATGCTCAACACAGACAGCCACACACAAATTGCGGATCTGAGACCAAGCAATCCATCACACCTACGGTAAAGTAAGTAATATATGCTATTCAATCCTGAAAGGACACAACCTATGCACTATTCGCCGAGCAACACCCAATACAGACATTTCTCAGAAACCAGGAAGTAATGCATACAAAGTAACATATTGAAAACTATTCTCCATATCACACTATTACAGCGTGCAACCCGCTCCAGATAACATACCCGTGGCGGTGAGCCACCCGATCCAAATACCATACCAGTGGCGGCGTGCCACCCGATCCACACATATATCTCTAAAAATGAGATGCACATTGAGCCTAGTTTTTGCATTACAATAAACACATATTGTCTCATGCCCGGCCACAAGAAAAGCATCCAAACAAGTCCATCAATATCAGAACTAAATAAATGGTAGAAACCTCTGCACTAACATCCGCCACAAAGGCCTAATTACAAGAAATACTTGCCAGCCGTCCGCTGGTCTTTGGAATACAACTACCCTGCTATAAGATAATCTGATGCGCCTTTCCATGCAAATGTGGCATTTCCCGTCATAGCCCATGACGCATTAGTCTAGACAACCTGACATTGGGACAACCAGAGTGCAATTTATTATCAACCCAAATTTAACGTACCAAGCAAAGAAAGATCCACTCGGACCTCCAATTATCAATAACCACTAGACGATATCGATACACACGATCTACAACTACTGCATAGTCGGATCACAAGAACTTCTAGTCTCCAACACATATAACGCATGAAGCACTATGCCTGATTCCACACTCCGTCGTACAAATACATAACACACATAAAGTATCCATTCATGCAATGAAAGATATTCAAAAATTTCCATTGCCCTTCAACAACTCAATTATCCGCATTCAATCCAACAAGAAAACGTCGCAATACTACTGACGTATCATCAATTTACATCACCTTAATTCCTCTGAAGATCTATTCTTTACTCGCCTACAGCTACCCGTGCTGCTCAACAATTTGATGATTTCCCATTATGAACTGAACCAAAACCTTAAAAACGCAAATCTCAATTCCCATATCATAACACATATATATAGACCATACCATACCAGGATAACATGAGGACTTCCATCTCTCTCCTGCACCGCAGGCATCGACGGACTCAACTAGTCAAGAACTTTCATGACCCCATATAGGAGAAAAATTATGACACACTCCATGCTTCTCATACCCTTAGGAAATATACTCATCCTCAAATCACGGTAAAACACATCAAGAACTCTTTCTCCCAATTCCATTGCACAAGCTAAATTGCCAGGACTGAATCATTTTACCTAAACCAAGCTAAGCAAACTATTAGCACTCAAGAGCTTTGCGGCACAATACCTGAAAGACTCATTACCTCGAACACATACAATGAATTACTCATATCTTTATCATACTGATTCGGTTTATTAACAAGATGTTCCATTTATCCAATTCGTTTCTGATTCATCTTAAATTTGATATTCTCCGTTGTTGTAGCACCACAATACCTCAACCCAGGTTACCATACGAGACTCGCACACAAAACCAGATTGTCTAAGATCCATAGGCCACTGAATACCCTCTTAAACGTCATCCTAGAAATACCACATTCCAGACTACTTTACCTTGAGGAACTTCCTGCGAATCAGAATTTGTTACCATTACCTACGAAATACAGATATATAGAACCCCATAATTAACATAACATACCACAAGTCATGATCTCTTCTAATGAAAACACAGTTTCTAGCCACATACACAAACTTAAGACTCCTGATTGTTACGTGCAAATCCTTGAACACAGTAACACCATTCTCAAGAGTCATAACAACTGTAAATTATATGACTTAACGAACAGAACTACTCGTGCCTAATTAGCAGTCTGACACGACAGCACATGATTTCATACAGATACAAACAATCATCTTTATTCTCTATACACTAAACATTCTTCATCGATAGCAGTTCAAAACATCCTAGTATTTCTCAACATCTAAGAATCACCATCCAACCTTTATCAAAATTTTCATTCACGCGTGCCATTCTCGGCTCAATTTCTACGACCAGACCTGATCCGCCAATATACCTAGGAACATAACCAATTATAGCACACATCAGTGCAATCAACTAATCCATAACAACCTCCGCAACTTGGGTCGAAGAAATATACTAGGACACGCTCAATAATCCTTAATACTTTTACTCTACTAAAATCACAACATTATAGGGAGATTTAAACTCAAGTCATCTGCAAGTTCATGAAAACACAGATCAACTAGTACCGTAATTCTCCACACCTCTCACATTCATCTCTACCACAGTTCAGTCCACTTTCTTAAGCGTCCCAAATTCTCAAATCACAACACATACCCTTCAATTAAACATCAGATATTTTAACACACACATAAGGATCATACCGCTCAAAAACACTCTGCAGGAGATAACCCACCTGCTTTACCTCATTTTAATATTTCAACATGCCTTCCACCGTCATCTACGTTACACAATCATTTAGTCTTTCTGAATCTAAACCCATATCGCCACACATAGTGCACCTTACTTCTCAACTAGAGAATACAAAATATTCTTCACAATCCCATCACTCGGGGCTACACAACATATCATAATGGGAAACAAACACTTAACAGCTTATCTATAATTCAACAGACTCTTTCATTACTACCAAGCACCCCACAGTACTAACATATTCATCACATGGATATCCAGCCGCCATTCTGGCTAATAAGAATAACACTGAATATATAAGTTCAAAATACTTGCTCACACGATCAGCACCTCTGTGCTCAAGCCATAGGCAAAGATCCGACCTCAAGTCCTCTAGACTGGCCTAACATAAACACACGGAGATTACCTCTCGTCCCTTGATCGGGGAATCATAAGCCATTAAGGCACGTATGCTACAAAGCGGTCACGTGCGCACATAGACGTGTGGAAAGAATTTCAAGAATTATATCTCAAGCTGAATCAAGTACGCACGATAAGAATTCAAAGAATGGGAAGTTTTCCTAAAGGTTCAGCAGCCTCTCGAGGATAAATACAGACGTCTCCGTACCGATCGGCGAGACACTACTAAACCTGCTCATAACTTGTGAGACCTAGTAACCTAGGCTCTGATACCATTTTGTCAAAACACATAATCCATACCTAGTCGTGATGGCGCCTCTCGTGAAGACAAGGTCAGCCAACAACCCCAAATCCTCTTTTAACAACTGAGTCAATTCAGCCAATAACCCTAAAACCCTTGTTTGAGTAAAAATGTAGCCGAGTTCATAAAACATTGTAAATGACACGGACTGAGTTCAAATAATTTTTTAAATAGTGAGGAAAACAATGATGACAGCTCATAAAGAGTTACAATAATCAGCAATAAGTGCCACGTATGGTATGACCCCAAGTCATAATGATTACAAGAATACAATTGCAAATACGCGATAAAAACCCACAATCGGGACGGACCAAGTCGCGATCCCGAACAATGCTCTACCCCATGCTCAAGTCCAGCATTCAAGTCACCACAATATAGTATTAATATGTTCAAATCCGGGTTTCAAACCCTCAAGATATAATTGCCAAGTATTACTCACCTCGAACTGGCGAAATCTCAAGCCCGCAATGCCTCTGCCCCTCAAATCGGCCTCCACGCACGTCGAAACTAGCCAAAAAACAGAGCGAATGCATCACAATATGCAAATGGGACAATACCCAACCGAAAATTATTAAATTATAGCAAGAACCATGAAACTAGCAAAACTCGAGCCCTGGGACCGCTTCTCGAAAAAAATTACAAAACTCACATTTTTGGAATCCGTGTCTTGCCACATGTCCGTACATATAAAATGTAACGACCCATCCCGTTGTTACGGGAGTTATCGCCCCATTTTCTCCATTTAATACTTCAATATGCTAACTTATATGTGTTTGGAAAGTTAGAAGCAAATCGGAGGGAATTTAGATAGAAATAAGGCCATAAATCCTTTTTTGAGAAGAATAGGTTGGAAAAGTCAACCGAATGTTGACCGATGACTTTGGCAGCTTGGAATTGAATTCTGATGATTCGACTAGTTTTGGAGGATCATTTATGGCTTAGGAGAGCAATCGGAATCGAATTCGGAGGTCCGGTGAAGTTTTAGGCTTGAATTGGCTAAGGTCGAATTTTGATGAAATTCGAACGGTAAGTGAAATTTTGATCCGGTAGTCGGAATGGAATTCTGATAGTTGCAGTAGCTCCGTTAGGTGATTTGGGATATGCGTGCAAAATTTTAGATCATTCGGAGGTGTTTAGGTCGAGTTTTAGATCAAATGTTAGTTTCGGAAGTTTTTAAAGAACTTAGGCCTGAATCCGATGTGAATTGATGATTCAGTGTTGTTAGGTGTGTTTTGATGATTGCAAAAAGTTTGGATGATATTTTTGGATATGTTGGTGCCTTTGGTTGAGGTTCCGGGGGCCTCGGATGTGTTTCGGGTTGTGATCACGCTCTTAATTAATGTTTCAACGTCGTATTTTTGGACATAAAGGGGTATCATATTGAACAAATAATCACTTATTACTGTTTTGAATGAAGCATTAAATCCAAATCGTAATTACGGACCCATAGCAAAAAGAATCATCGAATTTGGACATCGTATGAGGATTTTATGGGCATTTTATTAAGGTTGCCCAGATTTTCAGGTTAATAACGAAATTGCCCCCGACGGCGTATTAAAAACCTACACTATTTGCAAATATTAAAACCTACATATCTCCTTCATTATAAGGTCAAATTGAGTGATTCAAAAGCCTAAATTCATTAGAATTGCACAAGGAATCCATTGGGAGCAGTAAAACGCGTGAACAGTATACCTATAATGAGCAGGTCGAGTTTTCTTCCAATTTTGGAACGAGAAGAAGCTTCTGAGGCGATTTTTAAGAGAGAAATCAATGGGTAATCGCCGGAGGTAAGTTTCTTGACTCAAAAACATGATTTTATGCTAGAATCAACACCAAAATTCCTGAAATTGGGTAGAATTTGTGAAGAACTAGGGCCTAAATTATGAAAACGAATTTTTGGGTTTTGAAAGGCCATTCGAACTCCGATTTCGATAAATTTTATATGCACGGACTCGTGGCGAGACGAGGAATCTGTTGGTATGAATTTCGTAATTTTTCAAGAAGCGGGCCCAGGGTCCGGGTTTTACCAACTTGGTGTATTATTGCGTATTTCGTATAAATTGAATTGGGTTATGTTTCTTTGACCCGTATTTGATATAATTGTTGTGTTTGACTAGATTCTACGCACGAGGTGGCAAATTTGAAGGGAAAAGGTATCGCGGACGAGTCTACGACCGGCTAGAGGTGAGTAGTTTGTGTATATGGTAGCCTGAGGGTTCGAAACCCCGGCTTAGCACATTGTGACACTAGTAGGGCGTGGCTCGCACCCCGTGGCAGGTGCGGGACTGATTGTGACTGGGGATTGAGACTTGGTTCATCTCGGATATGGAAAATATGCTATTAGTGATGGAAATACGCTGTGTTTGACATATTTATGGGTTGTAAGCCTTGTTTGGGGCCTTGTGCCGACCTGTAGTATCCCTAGAGGATAGTATTTATGTGATAGCTATACTTGCTTAATCATTGATCTCAGTCCCTGGAATTTGAAATCACACTATTGAAATGTTAAGTCACCGGTTTTTGCAAATTAAATAAAAGTTAAAGTACTTTTCATAAATTATGAACTAGGAACCGGAATTAAGAAAAATGAACTGTTTTTGTGACTTATCCGATTTATGTGGACCGAGGATGGATCAGGCTGCACGCCGCAGACGGTTGATATGAGGATCGGGCTGCACGCCGCAATATGTTGATACGAGGATCGGGCCGCACGCCGCATGACAGCATTGCGCTGGGCTGCAGAGAGCCCCTCCGAGTCCGTACACACCCCTAGTGAGCGTCGTCGACGTTAAATGGATCGGGCTACACGCCGTAGCTGGTATGTGCTTTTGCATTGCATCTTTATTTGTTAAATTATTCCGTGGTAG
Organism: Nicotiana noctiflora; assembly: GCA_032618575.1. Lineage (NCBI taxonomy): Eukaryota > Viridiplantae > Streptophyta > Magnoliopsida > Solanales > Solanaceae > Nicotiana > Nicotiana noctiflora. Next base: position 57,348 of record JASVEL010001333.1, on the reverse strand, counting down.
CTGTATTGTACTGTCGATGCTAGTTCGTAGGAGATTCGGACTCGTAGTTAGCTTCATACCGTGGTATTCCGTGGATTTCCTTCTTTCAGCCTGTTTTTATATATTTATTACTCATCGAGTACTTAGTACTCACCTCTACTTCCCGCACCTTTGTGTGCATATTCTGACACATGAGGATAGACGAGCACTCAGACTTTTATCGATATCTATCCGAGTTCGTCGAGGTAGTCGCTGGCGTTCGTGAACCCCGGCTTCTCTTCTTATTCTATTTTTCCTTTGTATATAAATTATTCATACTTTAGTATTTGGTGTAGATGTTGTTATCCGATCTTGTTTAGAGGCTCCAGACTCGTGACCCTAGATCTCTGGGGTTGTTATACAGTTATGCTTTATTGTTGACATAAATGTTCAGGTAATTGATTTGAGCTTCATGCTCGGGATGAGAGTGTAAATGGTCGGGCTTGCCTAGCAGTTGTGTTGGGCGCCATCACGACCGGGATTGGGGTCGTGACAAGTTGGTATCAGAGCTTAGGTTACTAGGCCCCATGAGTCTTGAGCCGGTTGGTAGAGTCTTGTGGATCGATACGGGGACGCCTGTACTTATCCTCGGGAAGCTGCAAACCTTTAGGAAACACTTCACATTTCTTGGAATTCTTATCGTGCGTACTTGATTCAGCTTGAGATATAATTTTTGGAATTCTTTCCACACGTCTATGTACGCTTCGAGCGCTCGGTAATATAATTGCCTTGAGGGTTTGTGATTCCCTGATCGAGGGGCGAGATATAATCTCTACGAGTTCATGGTGGGCCAGTCGGGAGGACTTGAGGCCAGATCTTTGTCTATGACATGAGCACCAAAGTGCTGATTTTACAAAATGGTATTATGAAATTTCGTGTGATCGGTATTGTTCCTAACTGTGGAAATGGAAGCTTGATAATGGATGAGCTGTTAGTTTTTTTACTCTTATTGTAATATGTTGTGTAGCCCCCAGCTATGGGCATGGTGAATATTTATCATATCTCTTAGTTGGAAGGTAAAGTGCCTTACGTGTAGTAGAACGAGTTCAGACTCAGGAAGACTAAAGTGATTATGCTATGTGCATCCTGATGGAAGGTATTGTACTGAAAGGCTAGATTGAGGCAAGGTAGGTGGGTCGATTCTGATGTGTAATTGAAGGGTATTTGATATATGTTATGATTCGAGCGGGTGCAACGCATGTTCAGGTATTAATTGTGATAATATGATTCGTATAGTAATGAGATTTAATGTTGTTGAAATGCATTGTGATGTCTTGTTGAGTTGTGGGTGTATCGTTAGAATGATTTGGTGATTCTCTGGCAGGTGGATAGGCCAATTTACAAAGGAAACTCTGCCGAAATTTTGAAAAAATTTGGGACTTAGAAAAGATGTTGTCACCTAAGGAATGGGCTTAGCTGTTGCGTGTGAATGAATACTAGAATTGCAAAAGAGTTAAGATTTCCGATGATTCGAGTCTCTGCCAAGGCTTGTAAATGACTTGAGTTTAATCTCACTATAACCTTGTGGCATCATTTGAGTAATAATGATATGAGTGGTTAAAAGTGCTTTGATGTATGGCTCCGAGCCAAGTTGGGGAAGTTGTTATTGATTAACTAATTGCACTGTTGTGTGCTATGTTGGTTCTGTCTCTAGTCTGTTGGGAGAATTCGTATAACGGTTATGGTTCTTCGTAGATGTGAAGAAATACTAGGATGACTTGAACTGCTGTTGGTAAAGAATGTTCGATGTATAGAAAAGAAAGATAGCTAATTGCATCTGTATGAAATCATGTTCTGCGAAGTCAGAGTTCTAACAAGGCACGAGTGGTTCTGTTCAATAAGACAGTTGGATTATAATTGAATAAGGGTGAATGACACCCGAGAATGGTTTTGCGGTGTTTAAGATTTTTCTTGTAACAGTCAGGTGTATTAAGATTGTGTATATAGGCTAAAGACGGTGGTTTCGTTAGAAGAAATCAAGACTTGTGTTATGTTATGTGAATGATGGGATTCTATGTATCCGTATTGGGAGGTAATGATAACGAATTTCAAATCGCAGGAAGTTCTTCAAAATAAAGCATTGTAGAATGTGGTATTTCTGGGAAACATCGAGTGAGTATTCAGCGGCCTGTGAGCCTGAGACCGTTTAGTATTATGTATGAGTCTCGTGTGGTAACCTGAGTTGAGGTATTATGGTGCTACAGTAAAGGCTAATATTAAATTAAAGATGAATTAGAAAGGAAATTTAGTAAATGGAACAACTTGTTAATAAACTGAAACGGTATGATAAGGGTACGAATAATTCCTGGTATGTGTTCGAAGTAATGAGACTCGCAGATATTGTGCAACAAAGCTCTTGAGTGCTGGCAGTTGCGTAGCTCGATGTGGGTAAAAGGACTCAGTCCTGGCAGTTAAACTTACGCAATGAATTGGGAGAAAGAGTTTGTGATGTGTTCTACCGTGGTTTGAAAGTGAGTATATTCCTGTCGGTATGCGAAGCATGGGATGTGTAATGACTTTTCGTCTATATGGGAACATGAAGGTCCTTGACTAGTTATGTGCATCGTTGTTTGTGGCGTAGGAAAGGGATAGAAGTTTCCATGTTACCTTAGTGTGGTATGGTATATGCGATGTGTTATGGGAAGCTGATAATGGAATATTTACGGTTTTGAGATCAATTCATAATATACGGGAAGTCATTAAAAATTATTGAGCAGCGCGGGCAGCTGCAGGTGATCTAAGAATCGATCTTTCTGGTGATTAAGGAAAAAAAAAAGGGGTACTGCTATTCTAGTGATTTGGCAGGGTATATGGCCAAAAGGGACAAGGTAATGTAAACTGATAATACCTAGTGGTATTGTGGTATTCTCTTGTTGGATCGATTGTGATGATTTAGTTGTTGATGGCATAGGAAAAATCTCTGAATGACTTTCGTGGTATGAATGAATGTTTGATGTGTGTATGTATTCGTACTATGGAGTGTGGAATCAGGCATAGTAATTCATGTGTTATATAGGTAATGGATACTAGAAGTTCTCGTAATCCGCCTATGCAGTGGTTGTATATCGTGTGTATCGGCACCGTTTAGCGATCATTGGAAGTTGGAAGCCCAAGTGGCTCTCCCTTAGCTCGATATGATGAATTTGAGTTACGATACTTGATTTCAGACTGGTTGTTATAAGTCAGGTCGTCTAGACTAATGTGATATGGACTATGTCGGAAATGGCACAAATTACTTAGCAGAGTGCATCGGAGTATGCTCCAGCAGGGTAGTTGTACCCAGGACTAGCGGACAGCTGGTAGGTATTACTTTATCAATTGGACCTTCGTGGCGGATATCAGTGCAAAGGTTTCTACTATTGATTCAGTTCCGGTATTGGGGAACTTTGTAGGATGCGTTTCGTGTGGCCGAGCTTGAGGCTATATATATGTTTATTGTAATGAGCAATTTGACTCGGTGTGCATTTCTTTTGTGAGATTCATGCGTGGATCGGGTGGCACACCGCCACGAGTTACTTGGATCGGGTGGCATGCCGCCACAGGTATGGTATCTGGATCGGGTGGCACGCCGCCACAGGTAGGTTATTTTGAGCAGGTTGCACGCCGCAACCGTGTGATGTGGAGAATAGCTTTTCTATACGCTACCTTGTGTATAATACTTCGTAGTCTCTGAGGAAAGTCAGTGTTGGGTGTCGCTCGGCAAATGGCGCATCGGTTGTGTCCTTACAAGATTTGATGGTGTATATTAATTGTTTCACCGTGGGTGAGATTGATTGCTTGAGTTTAGACCTAGATCTGTGCGTGGCTATTTTGAGCATGATGAGATGACTTGAGGTGCTTCATGGGTAATAGTGTTTGGATGGAATCATAAGTTGTGGCAAGGCCATATGATGTTATGACCTTTCGAGGAGAATTCAGGTACTCTATTTCTATAATGCGAGACTGGATCTCAGTCCTATGTTACGATGGTACGGAGGAATTGAATTACAGCTCTTTTGTTTGAGTTAGTTGTCATGATTTGAGTATGTTCAGACGTTTCTTATTGGAGCATGCATTGTGCTCGTCGTGGCTTAGGTCGGTGTTGAGGTGTCATATCATCCGTGCGGTGTGTTTTAATCGAAATGATCATTGGAGCCAGTAATGAGTGCGGGCATATGTGTTTTAAGCTGGTTAGAAAGGTAATATCGAGGTTTGGCTCCGAAATCTATGGTGGTATTAGTTAAAAGAGGGATGAATCCATGAATGGATGACCTGAGAGATGGATTCGATATATCGTGTGTTCGGTTGCCTTGGGCAACATACATGAAGGTGTTGAAATAAGACTTTAGCTAACGAGAAAGGTTTTTCGGTAATATTTGGTTATCGTGGGAAATTGTTGTGATTAGAGGGCATCACCTCAAGTGATTGAGTTGTTTGGTACACCATAAGATCTCACCCAGAGTGGCGAGTATGGGCTATTACAGTTGGTTCGAGTGTATTCTGAATATAGACGTGGGATTCAGATTTGGTATATGATTTCGGAGGTGCAATGTGGTTTATGTTTCAGATGGACTGTGAAAGTTCAGCTATATTGTGTTATCAGACTTATGATGGATAGGGTGACGTGGTACCACCCCGCATATATGCTTGGTAAGGTCAGTCAGATATTGGGTTGCTTCTAGTACAACTCTAGGTACGCTCGAGGACGAGCGTTTGTTTAAGTTGGGAGAATGTAACGACCCATCCCGTTGTTACGGGAGTTATCGCCCCATTTTCTCCATTTAATACTTCAATATGCTAACTTATATGTGTTTGGAAAGTTAGAAGCAAATCGGAGGGAATTTAGATAGAAATAAGGCCATAAATCCGTTTTTGAGAAGAATAGGTTGGAAAAGTCAACCGAATGTTGACCGATGACTTTGGCAGCTTGGAATTAAATTCTGATGATTCGACTAGTTTTGGAGGATCATTTATGGCTTAGGAGAGCAATCGGAATCGAATTCGGAGGTCCGGTGAAGTTTTAGGCTTGAATTGGCTAAGGTCGAATTTTGATGAAATTCGAACGGTAAGTGAGATTTTGATCCGGTAGTCGAAATGGAATTCTGATAGTTGCAGTAGCTCCGTTAGGTGATTTGGGATATGCGTGCAAAATTTTAGATCATTCGGAGGTGTTTAGGTCGAGTTTTAGATCAAATGTTAGTTTCGGAAGTTTTTAAAGAACTTAGGCCTGAATCCGATGTGAATTGATGATTCAGTGTTGTTAGGTGTGTTTTGATGATTGGAAAAAGTTTGGATGATATTTTTGGATATGTTGGTGCCTTTGGTCGAGGTTCCGGAGGCCTCGGATGTGTTTCGGGTTGTGATCACGCTCTTAATTAATGTTTCAACGTCGTATTTTTGGACATAAAGGGGTATCATATTGAACAAATAATCACTTATTACTGTTTTGAATGAAGCATTAAATCCAAATCGTAATTACGGACCCATAGCAAAAAGAATCATCGAATTTGGACATCGTATGAGGATTTTATGGCTATTTTACTAAGGTTGCCCAGATTTTCAGGTTAATGACGAAATTGCCCCTGCCGGCGTATTAAAAACCTACACTATTTGCAAATATTAAAACCTACATATCTCCTTCAATATAAGGTCAAATTGAGTGATTCAAAAGCCTAAATTCATTAGAATTTCACAAGGAATCCATTGGAAGCAGTAAAATGCGTGAAAGGTATACCTATAATGAGCAGGTCGAGTTTTCTTCCAACTTTGGAACGGGAAGAAGCTTCTGAGGCAATTTTTAAGAGAGAAATCAATGGGTAATCGCTGGAGGTAAGTTTCTTGACTCAAAAACATGATTTTATGCTAGAATCAATACCAAAATTCCTGAAATTGGTAGAATTTGTGAAGAACTAGGGCCTAAATCATGAAAACGAATTTTTGGGTTTTGAAAGGCCATTCGAACTCCGATTTCGATAAATTTTATATGCACGGACTCGTGGCGAGACGAGGAATCTGTTGGTATGAATTTCGGAATTTTTCAAGAAGCGGGCCCGGGGTCCGGGTTTTACCAACTTTGTGTATTATTGCGTATTTCGTATAAATTGAGTTGGGTTATGTTTCTTTGACCCGTATTTGATATAATTGTTGTGTTTGACTAGATTCTACGCATGAGGTGGCAAATTTGAAGGGAAAAGGTATCGCGGACGAGTCTACGACTGGCTAGAGGTGAGTAGTTTGTGTATATGGTAGCCTGAGGGTTCGAAACCCCGGCTTAGCACATTGTGACGCTAGTAGGGCGTGGCTCGCACCCCGTGGCAGGTGCGGGATTGATTGTGACTGGGGATTGAGACTTGGTTCATCCTGGATATGGAAAATATGCTATTAGTGATGGAAATACGCTGTGTTTGACATATTTATGGGTTGTAAGCCTTGTTTGGGGCCTTGTGCCGACCCGTAGTATCCCTAGGGGATAGTATTTATGTGATAGCTATACTTGCTTAATCATTGATCTCAGTCCTGGAATTTGAAATCACACTATTGAAATGTTAAGTCACCGGTTTTGCAAATTAAATAAAAGTTAAAAGTACTTTTCATAAATTATGAATCGGGAACCGGAATTAAGAAAAATGAATCGTTTTTGTGACTTATCCGATTTATGTGGACCGAGGATGGATCGGACTGCACGCCGCATGACGGTTTATATGAGGATCGGTACCTGCACGCCGCAGCCGGCTGATATGATGATCCGGCTCGCACGCCGCGGTATGCGACTTTGGCTCGTAGGAGCCCCTCCCGAGTCCGAACCCACCCCCATGGAGCGCCGTCGACGTTAAATGGATCAAGCTACACGCCGTAGCGGTTATGTGCATCGCATTGCATCTTTATTTGTTAAATTATTCTGTGGTAGCTGTATTGTACCGTTGATGCTAGTTCGTAGGAGATCTGGACTGTAGTTAGCTTTACTCGTGGTATTCTGTGGATTTCCTTCTTCCAGCAGTCGCTTTTATATATTTATTACTCACCGAGTACTTAGTACTCACCCCTACTCCTCGCACTTTGGTGAGGATTCAGTGCAACGAGGATGGACGAGCACTCCAGCTTTTATCAGTATCTATCCGAGTTGCTGAGGTAGCTACTGGCGTTCGCAGAACCTCGCTTCTCTTCTTATTCTATTTTTCCTTTGTATATAAATTATTCATACTTTAGTATTTGGTGTAGATGTTGTTATCCGATCTTGTTTAGAGGCTCCAGACTCGTGACCCTAGATCTCTGGGGTGGTTATACAATTATACTTTATTGTTGACATAAATGTTCAGGTAATTGATTTGAGCTTCATGCTCGGGATGAGAAGTGTAAATGGTCGGGCTTGCCTAGCAGTTGTGTTGGGCGCCATCACGACCGGGATTGGGGTCGTGACATAAAATTTATCAAAATTGGAGTTCAAATGGCTAACCGAATCCCAAATTAACATAGCATAAACCAAGCCCTAATTTTCTTCAAATTTATACCCAAATTCAGAGGATTGATGGATAAATTTTCAATATAATCATGTATTTGACTCATACAACTTATGTTTAATCGATTCCCAGTCGAAACCCTCTTAATTCCTTGCCAAAAACTCCCAAGCTTGCTAAAAAATGGTGGAAAAATGACCCCAACTCGTGGATGAAATATTTTTAAACATTGTACCCCAGGTCCAAAAATCCTTCATCGCGATCGTGAGCAAGGTCACGCGATCGCGAAGTATAAAAATCTAAGGTCTCCAAATTACTCAATGCGAACGTGACTGAACCATATGCAAACGCGATGCACCACATGACCGACCTTCCGCGATCGCGGACCAACTAACGCTAATGCGTAAGGCATAAATTGTCCTGCCCAAATCCTTCAATTCGAACGCATCATATCTTGTGCGAACGCGAAGCTGTACCATTTATCCTTCCACGAACGCGGACCCCTGAACGCGAACGCGTAGGGAAAATCACCAGCCTCCCAAAAATCTTCTACACGATCGCGACCCCTTACCCGCAATCGTGAAGAACAAATTCTCCGCAACAATGAACCTGCAATTTCTGCTATCTTTTAAAGCCCAAAGTAGTTCGATTGACCATCTGAAACTAACCCGAGGACCTCAACCAAACATGCCAACATATTGCATATAATCATACAAACTTGTTCCAATCCTCAAAACGCATCAAACAATGCTAAAATCATTAAAACACATCGGATTCAAGCCTAGTTTTCTTTAAAACTTCTTAAACTCATATTCGATCAAAAACCTGACCAAACAACGTCCGACTGACCTGAAAATTTGCAGACGTATCCAAATTCACCTAACAAAGCTACTGCAACACTCAAAATTCCATTTTGACCCTTGGATCACAATCTCACCTATCAACCGGAATCCGCCAAAATTCAAACTTCGCCAATTCAAGCTTAATTCTACACCAGACCTCCACATTCAATTTCGATCGCACTATTAAGTCACAAATCATCCCCCCAAGCTAACCGAACAACCGAAAATCTCATCCGAGCCTTCTAAACACATGGTCAACATTCGGTAGACTTTTCTAAAACAAGCATCCTTCTAAGAGGCTATGTGCCTTATTTTCAACCAAAACCAATTCAATTACACCCGATCAACACTAATATTGATGTTGAGACATGAAGCAACACAATAAGGGGGAAATGGGGCAGTAAATCATCTGACGACAGATCGGGTCATCACAAACAAGCTTATCGGTCCTAACTACCCGAACAATAGCATAACAATAGCTACACACGGAATCGTGTCACCTCGTACATACGTAGCCCCCACATATAGGAGAACATAATCAATTATTTCACCTATGGGGACAATTTCCTCTTACAAGGTTAGAAAGGAGACTCACCTCGCTCCGAAGATTCATAACTGGTATTCCACGCCCTTCCAAAGACTCTTCTTGATGCACCACGCTCCAAAACTAGCCAATGGTTAGGCAAATCCATTACTATTTAACCATATATTCATTACAATCTAAATTATAGCAATTCCCAACTCTAATTAAAAAGTTTACCAAAATGCCCTCGGGACCACGTGCGCGGAATCCAAAAACTTTTAAAGATAAAGATTACCCATGATCTTAGGAACTCAAATATATAATTTTTACTAAATTACATATTCAATATCATGGTCAAATTCAAAGAAATGCAATTTTATAGGTTTTCGACCAAAACTTCAAATTTATTTTAATTTCAATGTCTAAATTAATATATAAACTTGTATTCAACTCAAAACCAGTAGAAATCAAATACTCAATGCTTGGTGATAAAAATGGCGCTCAAAACTTGCTCTTAATCGGCTCACATGGAAGAAAACTAAAGTGAAATGAGCCAAAACCCATTTTTAAAATAACACTGCCAAGATAATCCTCCTATGCGATTGCATACAGTGCCCCGCGATCGCATATAACGACCCGGCCCGTCGTTACGGAAATTTCCACACCGTTACCTTGCATTAACATATCTTATGCTTCTATATCAGTATGTTGGTGGTTTTCGTTGGGGTCCCGGGGGCCTCGGGGTGAATCCGGACCATCATCCCGGCATTTTGAACTTGGCAAAATCTGCTGTAAATTGCAGATCACTGTGCAGAAGGCTAAGCCTTCGCGTTCGCGAGGGCAAGGCCCGCGTTCGCGTAGGCTGGGGCACTTTGGTCATCGCGTTCGCGAGGAGGACTGCCGCGTTCGCGTAGAAGGAATCTGGGAAGCATCGCGTTCGCGATGGGGTTAGTCGCGATCGCGTAAGAGGAAATAGTGAAGCATCGCGTTCGCGTGGATGGAGGCCGCGTTCGCGTAGAAGGACCTTCGGATGGTTGAAGAAATGTACATCGCGAATGCGTGGGGGCATGTCGCGTTCGCGAAGGGAAAATGGATCAGCTCATCGCGGACGCGTGATAGGTAACGCGAACGCGAAGAGTAAAATGATGCTGGGCATCGCGAACGCGAGTGGAGTTACGTGAACGCGTAGAGCAAAGGTTCCAGGCAGTAAAGTTAAAACCAGAAACATTTCACTTACGGGTCATATACCCAAAACACCATTTTTGAGCCCTAGAGAGAAGAAATCACGGGAAAACGCTGGGAAATCATCGGGTATTCATCGGAGGTAAGTTTCTTGACTCAAAAACATCATTTTACGGTATAATTAACATCATTCTTCATGAATTTGGGTAGAAATTGTGAAGGATTGTGGCCTAGATATTGAAAACAAAAATTTGGGTTTTGAAAGGCCAATCGAACTCCGATTTTTGTAAATTTATATGTATGGACTCGTGGCGAGACGAGGGTTCTGGAAATATGAGTTTCAAAATTTTTCGAGATGTGGGCCCGGGGCTCGGGTTTTGCAAATTTCGTGATTTTTAATATTTTTCGAGTTCTTTCGATTGGGTGATGTTCCATTAGCCTATTTTGATATATTTGTGCTGATTTGTGCTAGTTTTGACGTGCGTGGATGCCGGTTCGAGGAGCTAAGGCGTCGCGGGCACGAGCTTTCGTCGGTTCGAGGTGGGTAATACTTGTAAATGATGTCCTGAGGGTTAGTAAACCCCGGACTTGCACATCTTAGTGCTGTGTTGAGGTGACTTGCACACCGGATAACAGGCGTGGGGTAGAGCACCATTGGGGACCGTGACTTGGTCCATCCCGCGTAATAAATAATAACACCTAATTGTTGAAATGAATTGGACTAATTATCATGTTTGGGCTTCGTGCCAATTATTTGAATCCTTCGGGGATTGGTATCATTGTTTTGATAACACTGTGCATATTTTATTCTAAATTTAAGGTTTAAAATGGTATTTTTGCTATTCAACATTTTTATAAGGTTATGAAAAACTTGAACAAGGTCTTAATAACATTTTTAGTTGTGAGCTAATATGATATTGTTGCCCGTAGGGCTTTCTTGATTATTTGTTAGACTGATTGAGGCCGAGGGCCATATGTTAGGGCATGACATTTTATGTGAGCATATGCATACACATGCATGGATCGGACTGCACGCCGCAGTGGTATATGGATCGGGCTGCGCGCCGCAGCAGGTGTGATATTGATATTGCGCTTGGGCTGTAGGAGCCCCTCCAAAGTCTGAACCCCCACAGTGAGCGCGGGCGCCTTTGCATGGTTCGGGTTGTGCGCCATAGCGTCATATGCACTGTATGGCATACATACATTGGTTTACGTGTACTACGTGGCATAACATTTAGCACTCATACATTACTGGCACACATACATTATTTGCCCTATTGACCAGATCCCTGGTGGTATTTGTTAAGGAGTGCTGAGCCCGAGGGGCTGATTTGAGTGCAGACCTGCACTGCTTGAGATTGTACCCAGGTATTGGTATGTTATCATGAAAGAAAAAAGCTAAAAATGAGATTTCTAAATAATTTACTCACATATGCTGAAAGGGGATAAAATGATAGTATGTTGAAGTTTAAAGGTAGTTCTGTATTGTGTAGCATGAGATAGTGCTTTGCGTGGTTTCCTTTCGTTCAACATTATTTACTTTTATTACCGCTGAGTTGGAAGCACTCACACCCGACTCCCTGCACCTTGTGTGCAGATCTAGGTACATCACAGTAGAGCTGATTCTATGGCTGCTCGGGAGTGCATTTGGACAGTCGAGGTAGCTGCCAGCGTCCGCAGGACCCGACTCTCCAGTTTATCCTTATTTTGTTCTGTCTATGCCACACTTGTGCACAGTTGTATACACCATCACAGTTTATAAATTCTGGTAGAGGCTCATGACTTATGACTCTTGATTCGGTGGGAGGTTTATACTGGTTTTGGGATATCTATCCCCGATGTACTAGACGTCATTTCATTATATTATTGTTGTTTATGCCTACAAAGGGTAAAGTGAGAGTTGATAGCTCTGTGTTATGAATGGTTGGTCGGGCTATCCTAGCAATATATTGGGCGCCATCACGACCGGGTTGTGGGGTCGTGACAAGTTGGTATCAGAGCCTAGGTTTACTAGGCCTCATGAGTCTTGAGCCGGTTAGTAGAGTCTTGTGGATCGGTACGGGGACGCCTGTACTTATCCTCAGGAGGCTGCGAACCTTTAGGAAACACATCACATTTCTTGGAATTCTTATCGTGCGTACTTGATTCGGCTTGAGATATGCTTTTGAAATTCCTTCCGCACGTCTGTGTATGCATCGAGCGCTCAGTAATATAAGTGTCTTATGTGCCCTAGTCGAGGGGCAAGATATAATCTCCGTGAGTTCATATTGGGCCAGTCGGGAGGACTTGAGGCCAGATCTTTGTCTATGGCTAGAGAACCAAGGTACTAATTTCGCGAGCCGGTATTATGAAGTTCATACGATCGGTATTGATCTCTGTTGTGCAAATGGCAGTTTAATAATGGGAGAGCTGTAAGGTATTCAGTTCTTGTTGTGATTTGATATGTTGCCCTAGTTATGGGCATGAGAAATATGTTCATTGCCTCTTAGCGGAAATCTAAAGTGCACTATGTGTGGTAGTTTGAGTTTAGACTCAAGAAAATTGAATTGTTTGTGCTATGAGTATTGCGGTGAGAGGTATTTGACATATGTTATGATTCGAGCAGGTGCAGCGCATGTCCATGTATCAATTTTGATAATATAACTTGTATAGTGTTGAGATTAATGTTGTTGTTATACATTCCGATGTATTGCTAGGATGGTTTTGGTGATTCTCTGGCAGGTGGATACGCCAAGTTACAAAGGAAACTCTGTCAAAATTTTTGGAAAATTTGGGACTCAGAAAAGATCTTTGTCACCTAAAGAGTGGGCGTAACTGTTGTGTGTGAACGAATGCAAGAATTGCAAAAGAATTAATATTTCTGATGATTCGAATCTCCACCGAAGCTTGTAAATGACTTGAGTTTAATCTAACTAGAACATTGTGGCATCATTTGAGTAAGAATGTTGTGAGTGGCTAAAAGTGCTAAGATGTATGGCTCCAAGCCAAGTTGGGGAGGTTGTTTTTGATTAACTGATTGCACTGTTGTGTACTGTGTTGGCTCTGTCTCTAGGTATGTTGGGAAATTTTGATAAAGGTTATGGTGCTTCGTAGATATGAAGAAATACTAGGATGTTGTGAACTTATGTTGGTAAAGAATGTTCGGTGTATATAAAAGGAAGATAGCTAAGTGTATATTTATGTAATCATGTTCTGCGGTGTCAGAGTTCTAGCAAGGCACGAGTAGTTCTATTCAATAAGACAGGTGAATTACAGCTGAACAAGGGTGAATGACGCCCGAGAATTTGTTTTACAGTGTTCAAGATTTTTGCTCGTAACAGTCAGGTGCCTTAAGATTATGCATGTGGCTAAAGATGGTGGTTTCGTTAGAAGAGATCAAGATTTGAGTTATATTATATGAATGATGGGAGTTATTATGGACCTTTGAAAGGTTATCAGACAAAGTTCAATGTGATCAGAATCGGCTTGAAGTGGATGGATAGATTTAATGTGAATAATGTCTCTATATCAGGCCAGATGTGTGCATTTTGTAATGCAGTCCTCATGAAGGAGTAGTTAGGTTAATGCTTTATTGTCAGATATCTCGCGTAGTGATGCCTTACGTCGTGTGATTTGTGGAAAGGCTCAAGAAATTGTTATGTGTTGAGAATCCGCGTAGGGATGATGTTAGTTGAGCATCTTGGCTACTGAAATTCAATTTTGTATATCGCACATCAGTTGTGCTTGGTTTTGTAGCTATAACGCTAAATACCCCCCAGGGATGATATTATGCACTTAGCATGCTTATGATCGATATTTGGTATTTGGTTATGATGAGCACATTTGGCTCGATGTGTATCTCCTTATGTGAGATCTGTGTGTGGATCGGGTGGCACGCCGCCATGGGTATGTTAACTGGATCGGGATGTACGCCGCAACAATGTGATATTGAGTATAATTTTATATATACTATTTCGTATGCCTTGTTCTTTGTTTTCTAAAGAAAATCCCCATTAATGCGTAGAATTGATAATTCATTCCAGAGTTCGTTTTCTTTTGTATTGCGTTAGAATCGGTAGCCTATTGGCACTTTGGGGCATCATATACGATTTATAGTCATATCTGGAGTGGCTTATTACCCAGACAGTTCGTACTTGGAAAGACGAGATCATTGAAGTTGAGATCAATGCAATATGAGTATGTGAAGTGAAATTATAGTACTAAGACCATTGTTTGGCTCAGAATGAGTTGATAGTTCTTGTAAAGAGTATAGAACGAATAAATTGTTGTTTCAGTAGTAGTTATGAATGTGTTCAGGTCTCATCCACTGTGTCAACATTGTAAGAATTTGAACAAGACATGTGTATGTCATACAAAGCATGTGATGTATAGTGATTCCTTCCAAGTGATTAGTTAAAGAATTAAAGATGAATCAGAAAGGAAACTGGTGAATGGAACAACTTGTTAGTAAACTGGAACAGTATGAAAAGGGAACGAGTAACTCCTGGTGTGTGTTCGAAGTAATGAGTCTTGCAGTAATGGTGCAACAAAGCTCTTGATGTGCTGGCAGTTGCGTAGCTCGATGTGGGTAGAAAGACTCAGACTTGACAGTTAAACTTATGCAACGAATGGGAAGAAATAGTTTGTGATGTGTTTTATCATGGTTTGAAGATGAGTTTTCTTCTATATGGGATCACGAAAGTCCTTGACTAGTTGAGTGCGCCGATGTTGATGCGGAGGAAAGGGATATGAATTTCCATGTTGTCTTAGTGTGATATGGTATACACGATGTGTTATGGAAAGTTGATAATGGTATATTCTAGATTTTGAGATCGGTGCATAATATTTGGGAAGTCAATAAAGATTATTGAGTAGCGCGGACAGCTGCAGGTGAATTAAGATCGATCTTTCTGATGATTTAAGAAAATGGTACTGCTATTCTATTAACTTGGCAGGGAATATGATCCAAAAAGGACAAGGTAATGTAAACTGATAATATCTTATGGCATGGTGGTATTCTCTTGTTGGATCGACTGTAATAATTGAGTCGTTGATGGCATAGTGAAATTCTTGGATGGCTTTAGTGGAACGAATGGGCGCTTGATGTGCGTTATGTATTCGTACGGTGGAGTGTGGAACCAGGTATAGCGATTCATGTGTTACATATATGTTGGAGACTAGAAGTTCTCGTAATCCGCCTATGCAGTGGTTGTATATCACGTGTATCGACATCGTTTGTGATTATTGGAGATCGGAAGTCCTAGAGGCTCTCTCTTAACTTGATAAGACGAATTCGGAATATGATACTTGATTGCTGACTGGTTGTCATGGGTCAGATTGTCTAGACTAATGTGATATGGACTATGTCGGAAAATGGCACAAATTACGTAGCAGAGAGCATCAGAGTATGCTCCAACAGAGTAGTTGTACCCAGGACCAGCGGACGGCTGGTAGGCATAGCTTTGTCAGTTGGACCTTAGTGGCGGATGTCGGTGTAGAAGTATCTACCATTGATTAGTTCTGGTATTGAGGAACTTTGTCGGATGCATTTCTTGTGGCCAAACTTGAGGCTATATATGTTTATTATGATGAGCAACTTGACTCGACACGTATTTATTTGGCGAGGGTTACTTGGATCGGGTGGCACGCCGCCACAGGTATGGTATCTAGATCGGGTGGCACGCCGCCACGGGTTATTTGGATCGGGTGGCACGCCGCCACAGGTATGGTATCCGGATCAGGTGGCACGCCGCCACAGGTATGTCGTTGGAGCGGGTTGCACGCCACAACAGAATATTGTGAAAATATAGTTAGTTATATGCTACCTGGTATACAATACTTCCTCGCTTCTGAGGAAAAGACCGTTTTGAGTATCGCTTGGCGAATGACACATCGGTTGTGTCCTTTCAGGATTTAATAGCATATGTTAATTGTTTCACCGTGGGTGAGGTTGATTGCTTGGGTTCAAGACCTAGATCTGTGCGAGGTTAACCGTTTTGAGCTTAGCAGCTTGAGGTGCTTCATGAGTAATAATGTTGTGATAGAATCACGAATCGTGGCAAGGCCACGTGATGTTATGAACTTTCGAGGAGGATTCAGGTACTCTATTTCTATAATGTGAGACGCGATCTCAGTTCTATGTTATGATGGCACAGAGGAATTGAATTGCAGCTCTTTTGCTGGAGACAGTTGTCATGATTTGAGTTGTCATGATTCGAGTGTGTTCAGATGTTTCTATTGGAGCCTATGTTGTGCTCGTCGCGGCTTAGGCCGGTGTTGAGGTGTCATATCACCAGTGTGGTGTGTTATAATCGAAATGATCGTTGGAGCCAATAATGAGTGTCAGTATATGTGATTCCAGCTAGTATTTGGTTATTGTGGCCAGTTGTTATGATTAGAGACTATCATCTCGAGTGAATGGGTTGTCGATACATCATATGATCTCACCCGGAGTAGTGAATATGGGTTATTGCAGTGGATTCGAGTGTATCCTGAGTATGGGCATGGGATTTGCATTGCGCATATGATTTCAGAAAGTACAATGTGATTTATGGTTCAGATGGTCTGTGCAATTTTGACTACATGGTGTTTTCGGACTTATGTGAGATAGGGTGACGTATGATCGCCTGAAATTATGCTTGGTAAGGTCATTCAGCTATTGGGTGGCTTCTAGTACAACTCTGAGTCCGCTCGAGGACGAGCGTTTGTTTAAGTTGGGAAGAATGTAACGACCCGGCCCGTCGTTATGGAAATTTCCACCCCGTTACCTTGCATTAACATATCTTATGCTTCTATATAAGTTTTAGAACCTATCGAGTGAGTTAGGAGTGAATTGAATTAAAAATGAAGCAAATAGCATGTTTGAAGGAAGTTTGAATATGGAAAGTCAACCTAGAGTTGACTATCGAGTTAGAGTGCTCGAAATCGGATTCTGATGATTCGACTAGTTTCGAGGGATCATTTGTGAGCTAGGAGAGCGATCGAATTGAATTTGGAGATCCGGTGTAGAAATAGGCTTGAATTGGCTAAGGTTGAATTTTGGCGAAATCCGATCGATAGGTGAGATTTTGATCCGGGAGTCGGAATGGAATTCCGACAATTTTTGTAGCTTCGTTATGTGATTTTGGATATGTCTGCAAATTTTCAGGTCATTCGGACGTCGTTTGATCGGGTTTTGGATTGAATGTTAGTTTTGAAAGCTTTGAAGAAACTTAGGCTTGAATCCGTGTGTAATTGGTGATTTTGATGTTTAGGATGGTGTTTTTATGATTGGAACAAGTTCGTATCGTGTTTTGGAGTATGTTGGTGGTTTTCGTTGGGGTCCCAGGGGCCTCGGGGTGAATCCGGACCATCATCCGGGCATTTTGAACTTGGCAAAATCTGCTGTAAATTGCAGATCACTGTGCAGAAGGCTAAGCCTTCGCGTTCGCGAGGGCAAGGCCCGCGTTCGCGTAGGCTGGGGCACTTTGGTCAGCGCGTTCACGAGGAGGACGACCGCGATCGCGTAGAAGGAATCTGGGAAGCATCGCGTTCGCGATGTGGTTAGTCGCGATCGCGTAAGAGGAAATAGTGAAACATCGCGTTCGCATGGATGGAGGCCGCGTTCGCGTAGAAGGACCTCCGGATGGTTGAAGAAATGTGCATCGCGAACGCGTGGGGGCATGTCGCGTTCGCGAAGGGAAAATGGATCAGTGCATCGCGGACGCATGATTGGTAACGCGAACGCGAAGAGTAAAATGATGCTGGGCATCGCGAACGCGAGTGGAGTCACGCGAACGTGTAGAGCAAAGGTTCCGGGCAGTGAAGTTAAAACCAGAAACATTTCACTTACGGGTTCATATACCCAAAACACCATTTTTGAGCCCTAGAGAGAAGAAATCACGGGAAAACGCTGGGAAATCATCGGGTATTCATCGGAGGTAAGTTTCTTGACTCAAAAACATCATTTTATGGTAGAATTAACATCATTCTTCATGAATTTGGGTAGAAATTGTGAAGGATTGTGGCCTAGATATTGAAAACGAAAATTTGGGTTTTGAAAGGCTAATCGAACTTCGATTTTGGTAAATTTTATATGTATGGACTCGTGGCGAGATGAGGGTTCTGGAAATATGAGTTTCAAAATTTTTCGAGATGTGGGCCCGGGGCTCGGGTTTTGCAAATTTCGTGATTTTTAATATTTTTCGAGTTCTTTCGATTGGGTGATGTTCCATTAGCCTATTTTGATATATTTGTGCTGATTTGTGCTAGTTTTGACGTGCGTGGATGCCGATTCGAGGAGCTAAGGCGTCGCGGGCATAAGCTTTCATCGGTTCGAGGTGGGTAATACTTGTAAATGATGTCCTGAGGGTTAGTAAACCCCGGACTTGCACATCTTAGTGCTGTGTTGAGGTGACTTGCACGTCGGATAACGGGCGTGGGGTAGAGCACCATTGGGGATCGTGACTTGGTCCATCCCGCGTAATAAATAATAACACCTAATTGTTGAAATGAATTGGACTAATTATCATGTTTGGGCTTCGTGCCAATTATTTGAATCCTTCAGGAATTGGTATCATTGTTTTGATAACACTGTGCATATTTTATTCTAAATTTAAGGTTTAAAATGGTATTTTTGCTATTCAGAATTTTTATAAGGTTATGAAAAACTTGAACAAGGTCTTAATAACATTTTTAGCTATGAGCTAATATGATATTGTTGCCGTACGGCTTTCTTGATTATTTGTTAGACCGATTGGGGCCGAGGGCCATATGTTAGGGCATGACATTTTATGTGAGCATATGCATACACATGCATGGATCGGACTGCACGCCGCAGTGGTATACGGATCGGGCTGCGCGCCGCAGCAGGTGTGATATTAATATTGTGCTTGGGCTGTAGGAGCCCCTCCGGAGTCTGAAACCCCATAGTGAGCACGGGTACCCAAGCCGTAGCGGTCATATGCATTGCATGGCATACATACATTGGTTTACGTGTACTTCGTGGCATAACATTTAGCACTCATACATTACTGGAACACATGCATTATTTGCCTTATTGACCAGATCTCCTGGTGGTATTTGTTAATGAGTGCTGAGCCCGAGGGGCTGATTTGAGTGCAGACCTGCACTGCTTGAGTTTGTACCCAGGTATTGGTATGTTATCATGAAAGAAAGAAGCTAAAAATGAGATTTCTAAATAATTTACTAACATATGCTGAAAGGGGATAAAATGATAGTATGTTGAAGTTTAAAGGTAGTTCTGTATTGTGTAGCATGAGATAGTGCTTTGCGTGGTTTCCTTTCCTTCAGCATTATTTACTTTTATTATCGTTGAGTTGGAAGTACTCACACCCGACTCCCTGCACCTTGTGTGCAGATCCAGGTATATCACAGTAGAGCTGATTCTATGGCTGCTCGGGAGTGCATTTGGACAGTCGAGGTAGCTGCCAGCGTCCGCAGCACCTGACTCTCCAGTTTATCCTTATTTTGTTCTGTCTATGCCACACTTGTGCACAGTTGTATACACCATCACAGTTTATAAATTCTAGTAGAGGTTCATGACTTATGACTCCTGATTCGGTGGGAGGTTTATACTGGTTTTGGGATATCTATCCCCGATGTACTAGACGTCATTTCATTATATTATTGTTGCTTATGCCTACAAAGGGTAAAGTGAGAGCTGATAGCTCTGTGTTATGAATGGTTGGTCGGGCTAGCCTAGCAATATGTTGGGCGCCATCACGACCGGGTTTTGGGGTCGTGACATCGCATAGGCCAACTATGTTGCCTCCCAAAATTTGCACTATGTGATCGCATAAATGGACCTGTGATCGCATAAAGTCCAGCCTTCCTCTTGTGTGATCGCATTGCACCTCCTACGATCCCATAGACCAATTCCAGCCTCCCTCAAGTCTTTCTCTATGCAATCTCATACCCTCTCTTGCGATTGCATAGAGTAAAAGCCTACTGCACTTACACCTGAAAACCAACAATCCTCACTAGGAAAAAATCGATGTGTTAACCATCCCGAATACACCCAAGGCCCCCAGGACCCCAACCAAACATACCAACCAATTCCAAAACATATTATAGAATTTCTCGAGGCATCAAATCATATCAAACAATGTTAAAATCATGAATTAAACCTCAATTCAAGCTTTATGAACTTTAAAATTTCAAACTTTTATTTCTGATGTTTAAACCTATCAAATCATGTCCGATTGACCTCAAACACTGCACACAAATTATATTTGACATTACAGGCCTAATAAAACTTTCGCAATTGGATTTCGACCATGATATCAAAAAGTCAACCTCCGGTCAAACTTCCCAAAACCCTTCAAATTTCTATCTTTAGCCAAGTGGCTTCCAAATGACCTATGGACCTCCGGATTCACTTTCGATCGCGCTCCAATCTCCAGATTCGCCATACGGAGCTATTGCTAGACTTAAAGTCCCAAAAAGACATTGATAACACTTAAATGAACTTCAGGCCAAACTTAAGAAATTTCTTCCAAACTGCTAACTTCCACAATAGGCACCAAAACGCTCCCGGGTTATCCAAAACCCAATCCGGGCATACGCCCAAGTCCAAAATTATCATACGAACCTGCTGGAACCTTCAGATCTCGATTACCAGGTAATTTACTAAAAATTCCAGTCCTAGTTTATTCTTTCAACTTTAAGCTTCCGAAATAAGAATTCTCTTTCATAACAACTCTGGACTTCCCGAAATTCAGTTCCAATAATGCGTACAAGTCATAACACCTGAAATGCTGCTGCTCATGGCCTCAGACTACTGAATGATGCACTAGGGCTCAAAACGATAGGTCAGATCGTTACATTCTCTTCCACTTAAACATACGTTCGTCCTCGAATGTGCTGAGAACTACATTGAAGTAGTATGAAATCACTGTTTGAACACCTCATACACCATTCTCGTGCCATCACAATTCAGTTGAGCACATTAGCTCGATCAATTCTAAAGATATTCTCTTTTATTCAAGCAACTGTGCCTCAACGTCCAATTCTAACATCCGGAACAAAATTGTTAGGCCTGATGCCAACATACGATCACCATAGCAATCACTACATGTTGTACATAAACACGATTGCATAATTTCCACACTTTGCATTACCTACTCATAGGGCCACAATAACCTTTTTCTGATCAACTTAGTCAAAATCCTATTAATTTGATGCTCCTGTTGCACCCCATGACATATACAGGTCTTACTCTAACATTTACCATACCGCCATGACAGAGGAGATGTACCAACATTGATAATCAACTATCGAGTCAAGAAAATATTAGGTCTATACTCGTGACAAAACCTTCACCTCATTCTGAACCCAATAATGGTCTTATCTCCATAACATGCCTCCTATAGCTGGAATGCACAAAATCTTAGATCAAGGGATCTCGTCTCATCCTATAAAACTGCTCAGGAAATAAGCCATCCCAGAAATTGTTAAATCTCATATAATGCTACCCTACGCCAATAGGCAACCAATTCGAACGCGATGCAAAAGAAAAACGAACTCTGGGAGGAACCTAACTCCCGCAGTACCACAGACTTTCCTTATAAAATAGGAAGCAAAACATACAAAAATAGCATATAGAAACTACACACACATCACACTGTTACGGCGTGCAACCCAATCCACACAGCATAATTATGGCGGCGTGCTACCCGATCCTCACAACATAACTATGGTGGCATGCCACCCGATCCATATAATATACTGTCACGACCCTAGTTCACCAATCATGAACATGTCGTGATGGCACCCAGTCTCCACGACTAGGTAAGCCTAACTCATCGCGGAATACACAAGCTATGAACACTTAAATACGAAACAGCGGAAAAATAACATAAAAAGATATGTAATCCGTGCCGCTTGGCACATACATCCGTCACACAATGAATAAAACACTACCAAGATCCGGAATCCCACGGTAACACAGACTAAAAGAGAATATACAACTGTGGCTCTATGTGTAAAGAGTATCTATCAACGAGATGAAGAAAAAAAATGCCGACTAGTACTACTAGAATAGAAGGGAAGCCTACGAATCCGCGGACGTAGCAGATAATACCTCGAAGTCTCCCAGAAAGCTGCGGAATCACCTAGCACGAGCCTGCTCCGATGTACCTGGATCTGCACAACAAAAGTGTGCAGAAGAGTAGCATGAGTACACAACAGCGGTACTCAGTAAGTGCCAAGCCTAACCTCGATGGAGTAGTGACGAGGAAGGTCAGGGCCCTACTGAGAAGCAATAATATAGTGATAATAACAATAATAAACAGTTTAAATGATCATAATTTCCACAATAACAACAATAAAAATGATTACTACAACCGTCTTACAATTTAGCTAACAACAAATAACCAACTCAATAAAAACAAGTCCAGGACCTGTGGGAATTGAACCCATAGTTCCATTAACAGCACCCTTGGGTCTCCGGGAATCGAACCCGCAGCCCATGTCTCAATAATATCACAATAACTCAGGATCTCCGGGAATCGAACCCGCAGTCCCTACCAATAACTCAGGATCTCGGGAATCAAACCCGTAGTCCCTACCAATAACTCGGGATCTCGGGAATCAAACCCGTAGTCCCTACCAATAACTCAGGATCTCGGGAATCAAACCCGTAGTCCCTACCAATAACTCAGGATCTCGGGAATCGAACCCGTAGTCCACATCTCAATAAATCTCAGGATCTCCGGGAATCGAACCCGCAATCCACATTTCAATAATCTCAGGATCTTGGGAATCGAACCCGTAGTCCACATTTCAAAAATCTCAGGATCTCGGGAATCGAACCCGCAGTCCACAACCACAGCAAGTAAAGGAATACACAGAGAGAAGTATAATATGCTTAACGATAACTTCGCCGATAAACAGCGCCAGCGATTACCAAGAAAACTCAAGTAAGACAATTAGGCAACTAGACAGTTAAATACTATCTAATCATGCTTTTCTAACTACTACCGGGTAGGAATATCGAATTTAACAGCTAAAAATAGGAATATCGCTCATTGAACATTTTGAGTAAAGTATGTGTTCAACAACCAGCGCATGTACATGCCTGTCACCTCGCGTACAAGGCATTTAAAGTATCACAACAATATCCTAGGGGTGAAAGTCCCCCACACGAGGTTAGACAAGCCACTTACCTCGACTCCGGTACAAAACCGCTAAGAGACAACTCTCTTCGCGAATGTCGGCCTCCACAGGTGTAGTATCTGATGAAAATCAATAGAATCACATCAAAATAGGTCAATTGGGCATTACCCAATCAAAACAAATCAAAATACACCAAAACCCACAAGTTGACAAAACCCGACTTTCGGTACGCTTATCGAAAAATCACGAAAATTATAAATTCGGGTTCCTTATCTCAATACGAGTCCATGCATATAAAATTTATCGAAATCGGACTTCGTTTGCCCATTCAAATCAAAGGTTTTCTAAAATTTAGGCCTAGGGCTCAAACCCACCTTTAATCTTCCATTTTCAGTGAAATAATCACGGATTTCATGATAAACCAACAAATTAAGGTCAAGAAACTTACCCCCGATGATTTCCCGATGATAACTCGGCGTTTCCGCTTCAAAATCCTCTATTGGAGCTCAACAATGGAGGTTTTGGGGTGTTAGGCCGCGACTGAAATGTTCTGGACTTAAAGTCTCTGCCAGGCCATTTTACTCTACGCGATCGCAGCACTGGGCTTGCGATCGCGATGCATAAAATATGGGCGGCCTAATTTTCCTCTACGCGATCGCGTGATCCTGGACGCGATCGCATGGCCAACTCAACGACCCTACGCGATCGCATGGCCATCTCCGCGATCGCAGAGAGCAAACTCGTCCGGCTCCCCAAACTACCCTACACGATCGCATAAAACCTCACGCGATCGCACTGCTTCAACCTCCAGACTTACGCGATCGCACACCCCACCTTGCGATCGCAGAGCTCCTGGCTTTTCCCTTACGCGATCGCATCCTAGGCATCAGGATCGCGATACATTACCACCACACCTTACGCGATCGCGGAGAGCAAAATTGCTCTGCAATAATTGCAGCAGAAACAGCAGTGCCTTTTGGCATAAATTGGTCCGTTTGGACCCCCGAATTCATCCCGAGGCTCCCGGGACCCCAACAAAAACCACCAACATACTCCAAAACACGATACAAACTCATTCAAATCATAAAAACACGTCTAACAACATCAAAACCCATAATTCACATCGAATTCAAGCCTAAATTTCTTAAAACTTTCTGAATTGCACATTCGATCTAAAACCCGACCAAACGACGTTCGAATGACCTGAAAATTTGCGGACATATCCAAAATCACATAACGAAGCTACAGAAATTGTTGGAATTCCATTCCGACCCCGGATCAAAATCTCACCTATCGTTCGGATTCGCCAAAATTTCAACCTTCGGCATTTCAAGCCTAATTGAGCTAAGGACCTCCAAAATACATTCCGAACGCGCTCCCGACCCCGAAATCACCCAACGGAGCTAATGGAACCATCGGATTTCCGTTCCGAGATCTTTTTAACACCTGTTCCAGTTACAGACCATTTTCTAACCTTAAAGCTCTCATTTAGGGACTAAGTGTCCCAAAATGCTCCAAATTTCAGAACCGACTCTCCGGCAAACCACAATAGCAGAAATGAACTTAGGGGAACCGTTAAATTGGGGATTGGGGCGTAATTTTCTAAAATGACCGGCCGGGTCGTTACATAACTAAAACACATTGGTGGTTTACGAGCATATAAAACATACCTGGAGTAGTGAAAAGATGAGGGTACTGGCTGCGCATATCCTGCTCGGTCTCCCAAGTCGCCTCCTCGACCGGCTGGACCCACCACTGAACCTTTACCGAAGCGATGTTCTTTGACCTTAGCTTTCTAACCCGCGTGTCTAGAATGGCTACTGGCTCCTCAACATAAGACAGATCCTTGTCTAGCTAAACAGAAGTGAAATCCAACACATGCGACGGGTCACCATGGTACCTCCGGAGCATGGAGACATGAAATACGGGGTGAACTCCAGCTAGACTAGGAGGTAAGGCTGACTCATAAGCAACCTCCCCAATACGCCTCAAAATCTGAAAAGGACCAATAAATCTGGGACTCAGCTTCCCTTTCTTCCCAAACCTCATAACGCCCTTCATGGGCGAGACTCGAAGCAGAAACCGCTCACCAACCATAAAAGCCACATCGCGAACCTTCTTGTCCGCATAACTCTTATGTCTAGACTGGGCTGCACGAAGTCTGTCCTGAATCACCTTGACCTTGTCCATAGCCTCCTGAACCATATCAGTACCTAGCAACCTGGCCTCGCCCTGCTCTAACCAACCCACGGGAGACCTGCACCTCCTACCATATAGGGCCTCGTACGGTGCCATCTGAATACTAGACTGGTAGCTGTTGTTATAAGCAAACTCCGCCAGGGGCAAGAAGTGATCCCATGAACCTCCAAACTCAATCACGCACGCACGAAGCATATCCTCCAAAATTTGAATAGTGCGCTCGGACTGCTCATCAGTCTGGGGGTGAAACGCGGTGCTCAGCTCCACCCGAGTACCTAACTCCTGCTGTACGGCTCTCCAGAACCGTGAAGTAAACTGAGTGCCTCTATCTGAAATGATGGAAACTGGAATACCATGCAGCCGAACTACCTCCCTGATATAGATCTCCGTCAGTCGCTCCGATGAATATGTAGTGCTCACCGGTATAAAATGGGCGGACTTGGTCAGCCGATCCACAATGACCCAAATGGAATCAAACTTCCTAACCGTCCGTGGAAGTCCAGATACAAAGTCCATGGTAATGCGCTCCCATTTCCACTCGGGAATCTCGATCTGTTGCATCAATCCACCCGGACGCTGATGCTCATACTTCACCTGCTGGCAGTTGAGGCATCTAGAAACATAATCAACTATATCCCTCTTCATTCGCCTCCACCAGTAATGCTGTTTCAAGTCCTGATACATCTTCGCGGCTCCCGGATGAATGGAATACCGCGAGCTATGGGCCTCTGCTAGAATTAGCTCTCGAAGATCATCCACATTAGGCACACAGATACGCCCATGTATCCTCATAACTCCATCATCCCCGATGGTAACATCTCGAGCATTATCACGTCAAACTCTATCCTGAAGGATAAGCAAATGAGGGTCGTCGAACTGACACTCCCCTGATGCGGTCAAATAGAGAAGACCGAGAAACCACACATGCCAGAATCCGGCTGGGCTCCGAAAGATCCAATCTAACAAACTGCCTGGCCAAAGCCTGAACATCCATCGCCATAGGCCTCTCCGAAGCTGGTAGATATGCTAAACTCCCCAAACTCTCTGCCCGACGACTCAAGGCATCGGCAACCACATTAGCCTTGCCCGGATGATAGAGAATAGTAATATCATAGTCCTTCAGTAGCTCCAACCATCTCCTTTGACGCATATTCAGGTCCTTCTGCTTAAGCAAGTGCTGCAAGTTCCGGTGATCAGTGTAGATCTCACAAGGAACCCCATATAAATAATGACGCCAAATCTTCAAGGCGTGAACAATGGCAGCTAGCTCCAAATCATGAAAAGGGTAATTCTTCTCATGCACCTTCAGTTGTCTCGACGCGTAGGCAATCACCCTACCGTCCTGCATCAATACCGCGCCGAGTCCAACTCGTGAGGCATCACAATATACGGTATAGGACCCCGTACCTGTAGGCAACATCAATATAGGGGCCGAAGTCAAAGCTGTCTTGAGCTTTTGAAAGCTCGTCTCACACTCGTCTGTCCACTGCAAAGGGGCACCCTTTTGGGTCAATCTGGTCATAAGTGCTGCAATCGAAGAAAACCCCTCTTCAAAACGACGGTAATAGCCCGCCAAACCAAGGAAACTGCGAATCTCAGTAGCGGAGGAGGGTCTGGGCTAAATCTGCACGGCCTCCACCTTCCTCGGATCTACTCGAATACCATCACTCGACACCACGTGGCCCAAAAAATGCCACTGAACTCAACCAGAATTCACATTTAGAGAACTTGGCATAAAGCTGCTTCTCCCTCGGAATCTGAAGCACTATCCTCAAATGCTGCTCGTGCTCTTCCCGGCTCCGGGAATTTACTAGAATATCATCAATGAAGACAATCACGAACAAGTCCAGATAAGGCTCGAACACACTGTGCATCAAATGCATAAAGGCTGCTAGGGCATTAGTCGACCCAAAAGACATCACGAGGAACTCATAGTGACCATACGGGTCCTGAAGGCAATCTTCGGGATATCCGGCTCCCGAATCTTCAGCTGGTGATACCAGAGCGCAAATCAATCTTAGAAAACACATGTGCGCCCTTGAAGTTGGTCAAATAAATCATCAATGCGAGGCAGGGATACTTGTTCTTCATTGTTACTTTGTTCAACCGACGATAGTCAATACACATACGCATAGAACCGTCCTTTTTCTTCACAAACAATACAGGAGCACCCCAAGGCAAAACACTGGGTCGAATAAAACCCTTGCCCAGTAACTCCTGTAACTGATCCTTCGACTCCTTCAACTCAGGAGGAGCCATACGGTACGGTGGAATAGAAATGGGCTGAGTGCCCGGCAACAAGTCAATAGCAAAGTCAATATCTCTGTCGAGCGGCATGCCCGAGAGATCAGCTGGAAATACATCAGCAAAGTCACGTACCACATGAACAGAATCAATAGAGGGAGTGTCAATACTGACGTCCCGCACATAGGCTAGATAACCAGCACACCCCTTCTCAACCATATGCTGAGCTCTGAGACAAAGACCTTCCTCAGCTACAGAGATTCGGAGTTTTCTCGGCTTGGCAGGCTATTATTGTCACACCTCCTTTTTTCACACACATATCGTAAAAACGTAATAATGTGCCACTGTTTACTACTACACCCCGAGAAGGGATATAATAATAATCAGTGAAGGAGTTTTTCCATTTAAAGGAAAATCGGAATAGGATCAATTTATTTAATTATTCAGAGTCGCCACTTGGGAAAATAATGGTGTCCCAAGTCACCGGTTTAATCCCGAACCGAAGAAGTTTATGACTCTGTATACAGTCTGCGAAACTAAACACCTGGATAAGGAATTCTGTTAACCCGGGAGAAGGTGTTAGGCACTCCCGGATTCCATGGTTTTAGCACGGTCGCTCAACTACAATTTTTGTTTTTATCTGATTTCTTTATATATTTTAACTATGTGCTATTATGTTCCGCCTTTCAATTTTAGAAGAATTGCGACGTCACGAAAACACATTTCGAGTCACACCGCAACCAGTACGCCTGTGACTTTAGTGTATTTCAGTTTCGCCGAGAGTAAGATTTGGGTCACATAAATGCGCATCCGTATTTAGGAAGGTAATATTATTAACTAACGCGTATAAAGTAATTTCGCGTTTGTACTTTGCGAGGGCCATGGAATTCGCTAAATGACATGCCTCGAAATCTAAGGATTGAAACATTAACTAAACGAGGATCATGTATTTTAAGGATTTGTTTGGCACGGCACTAACAACAAAATATTTCTACTAAAAGGGCACAGATAGAGATTACAAGCATACAAACAAAAAATTGGATTTGGAATCGACGAACTATTGCCCAAAAGGAAACTTTCGCTCACTTAAGTTTTACAAAGCACAATCATAATATTAAACTTTATGGATAAGGTGAGAACCATATTCCTTCTTCTCAAGATTTAGCAAACCAAACAAACATCCAACATTCATTTTTTTTGAACTTGCGTTTCTCATTTCTTCCAGTATCACGTTCATTCCACATGGAACATAATACTTTCATTACAAAAAGGAATTAAAGAGATCTTAAAAAAACTATATGAACAATATGCCACAATTCCTATTTACTGTTTCCAGTCAACTTAAGCATCAATACTGTCACAAGGTAAGTATTCAAAAATCTTAACATCTAAAAACAATTCAAACAACACTCAGCTCAAACAAATCCGAAAGGCAACATCCACAAATCATCTCAAAATAACAATATTGGCATGTATGGAAAAGAAGCACAATCAATTACCGGAAGATGAACCAAAGAAACAGAATAAATGCGAAGAAATGAACCTTAGGATTCTTCCTTTTATATTGAAAAATAGAGCTTCACATCAAGTGTATATCAACCGTTCTTCGAGCTTATGGATCCGGATCGGAAATCTCGGACGAACTTTGATGTACTTGCCTCCAAGCACAGATTAAAGACCTCACCATATGCTCAAGGGCTCAACACCTCCGGCAACCTCGAATTTGTTTGAACAAGTAATTTTTGCAAACTGTTACAAACCCATCAGAAAAGATAACTTCCATCCTTAATGTTCGTCAAAAAACAACAGCAACTATTTAACTTATTCAGTAGCCAAGTGTTGTTGGTCAAGACCTTTTCCTTTGTATATTTACATTTTTTATTAGACAAATGTTGTTGGCTTCTCTATTTCAGAGTTGCGGCCATGAGGTCTTTTGATTTTGTTATGAAAGTTGTTTGGATTGTTTTTTTATGTATGGTTTTTGGGTAGATCTCTTAGGAGGGATGGGTGCTCGTTTTTGTTTCTGAGGGTCTGAAGAAGAAGAACCGCCGAAAAGAGTTCCCCTCTCTTCCGTTTTTGTTTTTCTTTTAATCCCAAAGAATCCCCCCAAAGCTTACCTCTCCTCTCCTATACGTCCTTGTTTGCCATTTAATATGAAACCATGGATGATGCTCCTTTCTTTCTTTGTCTTTTTGTATTTGTCCCTTTTCTTTTGTCTTTTTCTTCTTTTTATTTTTAATCATTCTCCCATCCCTCCCCCTTAGTGTAGTGTCGTGTGTGTAGTGTGTATGTATGGGTTCTTTTTGTCCGTGTTACCCATGTGGTGGACTCGGATTATTACGGGCTAGGTCCGAAAAATTATAAAACCGGGTAGTTTGAACCCGAATATTATTCTTCGCCCGGTACCGAGAATGGTGTTATTTAATTAAGCCTAGGGAATCAAAATAACCATAATACTCATAATTAAAATAAAACTATTTTTTTATATTTTTCAAGTTTAAAATAACTACAAAATATTAATGAAACTATTTTTTATTATTTTCGTTTTTATAAAAAGATAAAAATATAAAGTACTATTTTTGTATTTTTCAAGTTTAAAATGACTACGAAACCTTAATAAAACTATATTTTTGTTATCTTTCATTTTAAGGTAAAAATAAAGTAAAAGAGTCAAATTTAGCTAAAATAGCTATATTAAAACTAAACTAAATATTTTACGCTAAAAATATAAAAATCTCGGGTAGGGGCAAAATCACGCATCTACACATACCTCTTTGACTGAAAACACAAAGAGTTTTCAGACAAAGAACGACTAGATAAGTGTTTTGACCCGACCCTTATTCAGAGAGACTAAACTAAAAATAAGAGGATGTGACCGAGCCCTTGTATCTGAGCTGCCTACATATCCTTGGCTATAAAGGAATCAGACCACGTGTAGTTCAGAAGTGAGTAAGAATATGGAGTAACCGAGGTGGAGAGCCAGTCGAGGTGTCGTTCCGTCGAGGTTCTGTTCCATCGAAGTTCCGGTCCGTGGTCCTGCTATTACATCAAAAATCAAAACATGAGAAAGACTAACTAAGCCTATCACCTACTAGTTACAAGATTCCTATCTATAAGTCTTCTGAAGCTTGATCTTGAGTATTGGTTGGTGCTTCATGCGGACACTAAATTTGAACCTTGATACTTGCTAGTTGCAGGTGCTGCTTTTCGGATCAAGACCAGGTATGCAGTGCTTGTGACCTCGGCCATGTCTTGAGCACACCACATCTTTCATCAACTTCTGCACTTAGATTAACTCCTTGCCTTTTTTTCATTATGACTAACTTCTGTTGATCATCTCGGACTGTTGACTCGCATTCTGGTCGCAAGCTTCTTTTGTTGCTAACTTGCATTGCACTTTGAAGTGAATTCCCTTACTTGTGATCTTCGAGCTATTCTCCTCCGAAGTCTGAATCTATCTTTTCTGATCCTTGTTGCCTTCCTTCTGATTCATGTTGGGGATTTCCGTTACACTCTACCACTTTTCGATTGTTCACTATCCTTATCAAATCTTGGAAACTGAGACGCCGTTCTGCTTTTCTGGCGGGCTTCTGACTCTAACGACAAACTCTAATCATAAATCGCCATTCCATTCTTCAGGCGGGATCCCTGACTTCAATCATCAACTTTGAAAATAAATTGCCATTCTTCTCTTCAGGCGGGCTCCTGACTTCAACATCAACTTAGAAAATAAATCGTCATTCCTCTCTTCAGGCGGGCTCCTGACTTCAACAACATCTTTTGAAAATAAATCGCCATTCCTCTCTTCAGGCGGGCTCCTGACTTCAACATCAACTTAGAAAATAAAACGCCATTCCTCTCTTCAGGCGGGCTCCTGACTTCAACATCTTTTGAAAATAAATCGCCATTCCTCTCTTCAGGCGGGCTCCCGACTTCAACAACATCTTTTGAAAATAAATCGCCATTCCTCTCTTCAGGCGGGCTCCTGACTTCAACAACATCTTTTGAAAATAAATCGCCATTCCTCTCTTCAGGCGGGCTCATGACTTCAACAACATCCTTTGAAAATAAATCGCCACTCCATTCTTCAGGCGGGCTCCTGACTTCAACAACATCCTTTGAAAATAAATCGCCACTCTATTCTTCAGGCGGGCTCCCGACTTCAACAACATTTTTTGAAAATAAATCGCCACTCCATTCTTCGGGCGACTACAACAACATCCTTTGAAAATAAATCGCCACTCCATTCTTCGGGCGGGCTCACGACTTCAACAACATCCTTTGAAAATAAATCGCCACTCCATTCTCCAGGCGGGCTCCTGACTTCGACAACATCTTTTGAAAATAAATCGCCACTCCATTCTTCGAGGCGGGCTCCCGACTTCAACATCAACTTTTGAAAATAAATTGCCATTCCTCTCTTCAAAGCGGGCTCCTGACTTCAACATCAACTTTTGAAAATAAATTACCACTCCATTCTTCAGGCGGGCTCCCTGACTTCAACAACATCTTTTGAAAATAAATTGCCACTCAATTCTTCAGGCGGGCTCCTGACCTCAACAACGTCTTTTGAAAATAAATCGCCACTCCATTCTTCAGGCGGGCTCCTGACTTCAACAACATCCTTTGAAAATAAATCGCCACTCCATTCTTCGGGCGGGCTCCTGACTTCAACAACATCCTTTGAAAATAAATCGCCACTCCATTCTTCAAGCGGGCTCCTAACTTCAATAACATCCTTTGAAAATAAATCGACACTCCATTCTTCAGGCGGGCTCCTGACTTCAACAACATCCTTTGAAAATAAATCGCCACTCCATTCTTCAGGCGGGCTCCTGACTTCAACAACATCCTTTGAAAATAAATCGCCACTCCATTCTTGAGGCGGGCTCCTGACTTCAACAACATCCTTTGAAAATAAATCGCCACTCCATTCTTCAGGCGGGCTCCCTGACTTCAACATCAACTCACTAACTCCATCCCATCCATGTCGCCTTCCTTTGCTTCTTGCACCACTTTCTTCTTCCTGCATCGCTTCTTGGGCCATCCTTTCTTCTGAATTACCTTGTTTTGGAATTGCTTTCCTCCTAGGTCGTGTTATTTTTCTCTTGACTGCTGGGGATATCTTTGGAACTAATTACTTACCTGCTGGGGTAATGCTTGCTGGGGAAATCTTCTTTATTTCCTCTTTTTCTACTTCCTTCAAAACCTTTATTCTCTCCCGGGATCGTTGGGGATTGAAATGTCATCAGCTGGGGATTACACTGTCGGGGGATCCCTTTTCCTTTTTCCTCTTTCCAAACCTCATTCGGGACACGCGCTTGGCTCCCTTGAAAAACTTATAGGATATAATGCCGCCGGAGAAATCTCGAAATCAGTGTTTCATTTTTCCGAGAACTGCTGAGGATGATACCGACTTCTTGCCTTTCTGAACGCAAGCTTCCTCGTTTTGTCTTGTCTGCTTGGGGTATAATTTCCTCTATCACAACTTGTTGTTGTTGTTTTTTTCTTTTTTTTTTTCAAAGCTGCTGGGGATAATCGGGTTCAAAGATCATTTCCTTGCGTTATCTGGTTTCTTTCCCCAACCGGGTATTTGGTTTAGAGAAAATTTTCGCAACGGGAGAAAATTTTCTGCCCCAGTTTGAGAATCTTCTCCGAGGCATGCTTTTCTACCAACAACCCCTCTTTTTCCTATTTCAAATCAAAGAAAAATTGGTTAGTTTTAAAATGTGGTGGCTGGTTGCGGTACTCCTGCTGGGGATGGTTCTCCTCCTCTTTCCCTGCTCTGCGTTTCATTGTCAGACCCTACTGGAGATGTTATCATTTGATGATATTCATGCTGGGGATAGCTTTCTCCTTTCTTGCTTCCCCGCCTTCCTTGACGACTCTTTATTCGCGAGCCTTTCCATGTGGTTTTCCACTGGTATCCTGACCCCCCGAATTCCTATGAGAGTGACCCTGCGTGAAGACCTTGCATGTTTTACTGGTGAACCATTTCCTTTGGTCACCCTTCTCACTGAAAATACCTTTCTGATGGGGATATCTCTCCTTCTTTTGCGGCATATCTAAGGACTGGGCATTTCCCAACCTTTGAGTCTCATTAACCTTCCTTGAGGTCATTAACCTTTCTTGAGATATCCTTATTGACATCAATCCCTCCCTTTGTCATTTTCCTATTGCTGGGGAATATCTCTCTGGACACTGGCCTTGCGCTTGATCCTTCCTGACTTATACCACTTGGATGAACCAATCAAAATCCCGTCTTGCGTAATTGGAAAGTTGATGGAACATTTCGCAGTCATTTCTTGCAAACAGACTCTATTGGGGAATTTTGATGAAAGGAGAAAGATAAGAGGAAACAGACTAAAAGACAAAAAGGAAGATGACTCTCTAAAAAGAAAAAAAGAATTACAAACCTATCAAACGTGGATACCAACTCTAATGGACATGACATGCACATATAGCCTATCCTCCATCGTTAAACCGCCTTTTGTAATCTTCGCATGGGGCTTTCCCATCTGATTTCCAATCTCCGTTCGACTTGTAGTGCCCGAGGGGTTTTCACTACCAAGCCTCTCTCATTTCGGTTTTTCTCTCAGCTTTCATTGCCTTATGGTGCATGTGAAGGTTTTCACCGCTAAGACTCTCTCATTTGTGTTACATTTCCGCTGGGGATTGGTGGTGTTACTGCTAAGACTCTCCTATTTTTTGCTGGAGATCGGAGTCTTTCTGCCGGGAATCAGAGTGTTATGTCCCGATGAAACTTCTCTCATTTGCCTAACTCGGCCTCTTTTGAAAATTGGTCAAAAGGTCTTTCTTTGGACCGTAATGTGGGTTTGGACAGGGCTAGAAAGAAAGGGTAATAAAGGCTCAAAACAAATTAGTTCTGGGTTCAAAATTTACAACCTTCAGACCTAAATTTATTTATAATAAACACAATTTTTCTTTGCCCCAGTTTCTTACTTGGGGATTTATATTTCTTTATTTACACTATGACCGAGTCGTGAAGCGCCTACGTATCCTCTTTGAGGAATCAGGGTCAAACGTAGTTCCCATATCCTCGTTTTTCTAGCTTTCCTTTTCAACATTTTTCATTTTTTTTTTCGTTCCTTTTGGTTGTTTTTGTTTTTCTCTTTTTTTTCTTTTTTCTTTTCTTTAACTTCCCCATTTGTGTTTCTAATTTTGGTATTGATTCCGAATGAGGGGTATGAAGGAAATTAAAATAAGGCTCGAAGGGTTAACGAAGGATAAAGTGTTTGGGTAGCAGAACAAAATGCCTTCGTCATTCCAATCTTCAAAACATACCAAGTGCAAACAACATGATTAACATTCGTCATATCTTTAAAGCGCACTTGGACAACCCTCTCATTTTCATTATTATGAACGACCCCACGTCGATTTGGCAACTTGCCTTTGACTGTTTCGTTTTTACTTGCCCCGGTTTCACATGACTCAGGATCCAAATAATCTCAAATTGTTTTTATTTCCTTTAGATGACCCGATCATCTTCCAATTGCTTCATGATTAACTTTTAGAATTAAGCCACAATTATGTATGCGCATGTCGTGTCACTAGATTCGGTGTTTGAGCACAAGACAAATCTAAAGGGTAAAAAGAACTAAACAAATAAAATGACCGGAAGTAACAAAAGACCGAAAGCTTCATTAAACTAATGACGAAATGGTTCAATGACAAAACAAACCAGAGTACTGCCAACAAAACTGGGCAAGACCAAAGCAAACTGCTAGGACAAAAGGGTTTGACCACAAGAAAACCCTGAAAATAACTCGGACAACAGAAATGACAACAAAACGAACCACCAAAGCTCCATCTAGCTGACCAAAAGATGGAGTGTCTTCCCAATTACCAAGCACGACGCTTTAGCCACTAAGTTCTGCATCAATATTGTCGAGGCTGCCATCTACTTCAACATTTTTAGCTTCAGTCAATACACCCCCCAGAGGATTCGTGTGCTCCCTGTCATCGTCATTGATCACAATCAACCACCCTTTTTGAATCATTCTTTCTATTTCC
Organism: Nicotiana noctiflora; assembly: GCA_032618575.1. NCBI lineage: Eukaryota > Viridiplantae > Streptophyta > Magnoliopsida > Solanales > Solanaceae > Nicotiana > Nicotiana noctiflora. Next base: position 21,778 of record JASVEL010001333.1, on the reverse strand, counting down.
TTTTTCAAGGTACGACAACTCTCAATATCGTGCCCTCTGACATTGGAATGGTATGCACATCGTGCAGTAGGATCGAAACTTCTTGCACGTGGGTCGGGAGTATATCCGGGGAGCGGTGTAATCAGGCCGACATGCTTTAACCTTTCAAACAGACTTGCATAGGATTCTCCGATAGGGGTAAGAGCCTTTTCTCGCTTCAGCAACCTCTCCTCCCTAAACGCCTTATTTGGCCTGAAACCTGACCCAGGGGGTTTCCGGTAGGTTCGTGGGGGTTGGTAGGCTTTTTGTGAAGCTGGGTAACTGGAAGGTGAAGTACGATTTTGGGTGTCCCGGGGAGAGTAGTGGTGTTGGGGACGGGAGTAGTGTTGTGAAAACATAGCTGGGGGACGAGCAATTGAGCTACTCGAGTGGCTGGAAAAGCTGTGGTAGGTGGCTGGAAGGCTGCGATAGGCAGGTATATTTGGCATCGGGTTCAGTGTACGTGTAAGACAGGGTCCATGAAACTAGGTGGTGGTGGGGGTGGTGCTTTTCCATCCATCCACGCCCGATACATTTCAGCCACGTGTTGTCTTAATATTTTGACTTCTTCTGCTAACTCGTGGTTCCGTTCAACCAGCTGTTGTCGGGTACCGGTACCAACCCACTCAGCCTTGAGATTATCTGCCATTGTCCTCTGACTTTGTCTTACGGGGAAGAGTTATTTTAGAACCACAACCAACCACCTTTCTGTAAATGGACACAACAAAGCGAAGTCATCACGTTAGCGTTAGGGCATTTTGACAGACAGGTGAACGCACATTAGGGATGCAATGAACCTAGGCAGTTAAACCTTTCTATCATGCATTTGCTTCAGTTTCATGTGTCATTCCAGCTTCTCATATATGTGCTTTCCCAACTTTCCTTTATTTTCTAAATTGTTTTTGTTATTTTTCTATTTTTCTCTTTTTCTCTTCTTTTTTTCTTTTTGTAGTTTTTCATTTTTTTTTCTTTTGGTTATGGATATGGTCGAATTCTATGTGGATTGCCTACGTATCATGACCCCGCATGAATCAGACCGAGCGTAGTTCTTGCAAATTAATGCAAGAAATAAAGAGATGTTTATTTTATTTTACTTTTTTTTTAAAGAAAAATTGTAAAAGCCGACTCCAACTACAAACTCCGATGAAAAACTTTCACACCTTGTGCCAGAGATTTCTACAAGAATAAGAATATTTTTAGCGCCAATTATGACTATTTCTACAAAATTAGCCATGTAATGGCTTATTTGGCAAAAATAGCTATTTTTGCAAAATTTATTTAATAAAAAGATAAACTTGAAAAAAAAAATTCTCCTGTGGCTCATGGGGGCATCGTTCGGCATCGCCATAAGCCAACACAAGACTGAGAAGTTTCTAATGTCAATTGACTATTTTTACAAAATTGGCCATGTAATGACTTATTTGACAAAGCGGCTATTTTTGCAAAATTTTATTTAAGAGACTACAAATTCAAAATTTTTCATCTTAGAGCCCATGGGGCATCGTTCAGCATTGACACAGGCCAACACAAGACTGAGAAAGTTTAAATGCCAAATGTGGCCATTTCAATAAAACCATATGTTGTTTTTTTTTTGCAAAGTTGAGTGATGACTCAAACTTAATTTTGCGGATACGGCCTTTTAATATTTCCACGATGGAATATTTCCAGGCTGTGCCCAAAAATCATTTACAAAGACTCAATGGCTATTCTTGCAAAAATAGCCTTCTGGCGTCCTTTTGAGGAACATTCGGCTTATTTTAAACAAGAATAGCATCACCCGATTTATTTATAATAAAATCAAAAATTTGACACTTTTTTTTAATTTTGCAAAAGGGGTGTGAACCCGGACTTGATTTTGCGGCTATGGCCTTGCAACATTTCCACAAGGAATGTTTCAAGGCTATGCCCGTAAATTAAAAATGACTCAAAGTGACTATTTTTGTAAAATCAGCCTTCCGGCGTCCTTTCGGAATATTCGGCTATTTTGAAACAAGAATAGCACCATCCGACTTATTTATAACAAAATAAAAAATTTGACATTTTTTTTTAAAAATTTTATAAAAGGGGGTGTGAACCCGGACTTGATTTTGCGGCTATGGCCTTGCAACATTTCCACAAGGAATATTTCAAGGCTATGCCCGTAAATTATTTAAAATGACTCAAAGTGGCTATTTTTGCAAAAACAGCCTTCCGGCGTCCTTTCGGAACATTCGGCTATTTTTAAAAACGGTATCACTTTGATTTTATTGACAAAATTAAACACACAATTTTTTTTGATTTTTTTTTGAAAGGTGTGGTAACCCAAACTTGATTTTGCGGCTACGACCTTTCAACATTTCCACGAGGAAATATTTCAAGGTTGTGCCCAAAAATTATTTACAATGATTCAAAGTGGCTATTTTTGCAAAAACAACCTTCCGGCGTCCTTTCGGAACATTCGGCTATTTTTCAAAATGGCATCACTTTGATTTTATTGACAAAATTAAACACACATTTTTTTTGATTTTTTTGAAAGGTGTGGTTGGACCCGATGAGGGTTGCCTACGTATCCCACCTAATGGCGAGAATCAAACCAAAGTTGTGCCCAAAAATTATTTACAATGATTCAAAGTGGCTATTTTTTGCAAAAACAGCCTTCCGGCGTCCTTTCGGAACATTCGGCTATTTTTCAAAACGGCATCACTTTGATTTTATTGACAAAATTAAACATACATTTTTTTTTGATTTTTTGAAAGGTGTGGTTGGACCCGATGAGGGTTGCCTACGTATCCCACCTAATGGCGAGAATCAAACCTGCGTAGTTCGGTCAGATTATTTTATGACCAATTATTTCAACAAAATTGCTCTTCCTATTTTTCAAATTTTCAAATTTTCGACAGCATTTCATCAATATTTTTGATATTTTTCTATTCCAAAATTCTATTTCTTTTTTTTTGTTTTCAGGAATTTAACCAATCATAATAATACATGATAAATAAATGCAACATATAATATGCTCGGTCTTTGATTACCGGGTCACCTGTCCTAGACGGACCCAACCCCTGTGTTGAGTCCCCTAAGTCAAATGCAACGTGATGCAAATAAGCGTTTCCTACTAGGGATCCGGCATGAAGTCATGTTATTCTAAGCTCAGAACCTCGGTATGTGATCTAGACTGTGTACCCAAGCGGACAACTCGGGCCGAGGAAGGAGCTCCTTTCCGGGAACCAAAAGGCCAACCGACTTAGAAACTTTCCGAGCCTCTTTATTATTTCGGGGTATGACACTAACAAAATAGGGAGTCTCAACCAGTGAGCACATCCCCATAGGTGAAAGCGGTAAACATATAGCAGTTTGTATATATAGTTCAGATAGTATCAAAACGGTAAACATATAGCAGTTTGTATATACAGTGCAACTAGTATCAAAGCGGTAGACATATAGCGCATTAATTAAACATATAATAAAATCAGATATAGACAAAAACAACAATTTAACTGAGCTCGAATTCTTAAACCCTTGAACCGTTCCGGCAAGGGACATAATAATTGTCACACCTCCTTTTTTTCACCGCACATAATGTATAAACGTAAATGTGTTGTTGTTTACTACTACACCCGAGAAGGGATATAATAATAATCAATGAAGGAGTTTTTCCACTTAAAGGACAGTCGGAACGGGATCAATTTATTTAATTATTCAGAGTCGCCACTTGAGAAAATAATGGTGTCCCAAGTCACCGGTTCAATCCCGAACCGAGGAAATTTATGACTCTGTAATACAGTCTGCGAAACTAAAAACCTGGATAAGGAATTCGGTTAACCCGGGAGAAAATGTTAGGCACTCCCGGATTCCGTGGTTTTAGCACGGTCGCTCAACTGCAATTTTTGCTTTTATCTGATTTCTTTATATATTTTAATTATGTGCTTTTATGTTCCATTTTTTTAATTTTTAGAAGAACTGCAACATCACGAAAACACATTTCGAGTCACACCGCAACCAGTACGCTCGTGACTTTAATGTATTTCAGTTTCGCCGAGAGTAAGATTTGGGTCACATAAATGCGCACCCGTATTTAGGAAGGTAATATTATTAACTAACGCGTATAAAGTAATTTCGCGTTTGTACTTTGCGAGGGCCATGGAATTCGCTAAATGACATGCCTCGAAATCTAAGGATTGAAACATTAACTAAACGAGGATCATGTATTTTAAGGATTTGTTTGGCACGGCACTAACAACAAAATATTTCTACTAAAAGGGCACAGATAGAGATTACAAGCATACAAATAAAAAATTGGATTTGGAATCGACGAACTATTGCCCAAAAGGAAACTTTCGCCCACTTAAGTTTTACAAAGCACAATCATAATATTAAACTTTATAGACAAGGTGAGAACCATATTCCTTCTTCTCAAGATTTAGCAAACCAAACAAACATCCAACATTCATTTTTTTTTAAACTTGCGTTTCTCATTTCTTCCAGTATCACGTTCATTCCACATTGCTAGGCAAGCCCGACCATCTTATCCAATTAAACCAGCCAAGTATAATTAATACTGATTAATCGGCATGATTAGCCTGTTTTCATAACAAATTAAGAAGTGTATAAATGAAATACAAGAACACAGTCCCAACCAAATCGTGGTGTCACAAGTCCGAGCCTCTACAAATGAGATCTACTACACAATCAAGTCTAACCAGAATGGGGACGACAAAATGATAAAAAGAAAGAGGTCAGGTACTGCGGACGTCGGCAGCTACCTCGAAGTCTCCAGGGAATGGGGATAATAAAGCAGTTGCGATGGCTCAACTGCCCTCCTGAACCTGCATATCTGCACAAAAAGTGCAGGGGAGTGGGGTGAGTATATTTCAACTCAGTGAGTAACAATAATAAACAATAACTGGAAGTAAGAACTCCTGTACTGTCACTAAACAGTTCTAAGGCAAACCCCCACAGGTAAGTCATCACTACAATGAGATCTCCGATCTCCAGTCCATATCCATCTCAACTAGGTCCCACACTGACCACATCCTCACTCGTACCACTACAGTGTACAACCATCTCAATATATAGAGACATATACATATGTCTATAACAACTAAGTATTTACGTACTTATAAGGATATTAATAAGTATAATGCTGCGGGCGTGCAGCCCGCTCCAATACATATACCGCCGCGGCGTGCAGCCCGCTCCATTAACGTCGACGGCGCTCACTGGGGGTGTATACAGACTTCGGAGGAGCTCCTGGGGGTGTATACAGACTTCGGAGGGGCTCCCTAGGCCCAAGCGCTACGGTGCTATGGCGTGCAGCCAGGTCCACCATATATCACCGCGGCGTGCGTCCGACCCAATATATATACATATATATATACATATATAATTATACTACCGCGCGTGCGGCCCGATCCCATAATATACCGCTCACCGGAATGTGTGCGCACTCGTACTCCGAAGCGGCTCCCGCTGCACCCAAGCGCAACTAATACACGCGGCGTGCGTCCGTCCCATATGTATATTACATGTATATTACATGTATATTACTGCGTCGTGCATGTATATTACATGTATATTACATGTATATTACATGTATATTACTGCGGCGTGCAGTCCGATCCAATATATATACTGCTGCGGCGCGCAGCCCGATCCAGTATAGGTATATATATATATAATACCTCGTAACGGTCCTCGACCCTATCCCAGTCAAAATGTGCTTGGCCTCTCAGGCCCAATATAATATGTCACAGTGGGTCCTAGACCCTGTCTCAGTCAATATAGACTTGGCCTTTCAGGCCCACTCAGCTAGAACAAGGAATTCCACCCTAGATAATCTCTCTCAATGTACACATCTAGTACTGGCTCATATTATGCTATACAGCTAGAGCTACGGCTGAGTGTATGTTTCCAATCATGATATAAGGGTCACCTAGCTCTATAGGTTCCCTAATACTCTACAGGCCGGCACAAGGCCCCAAACATGGCTATTAGCCCAATTGTACAGTTATAGTCTCCGTAACAGTCATACAACACAATGTTCTATTAGCCGGGAAGGACTAAGTCCGAACCCCTAATCACAATGTCACCACGCCCGTTATGGAACGCGCGTCTCATCTCAATATAGCACTGTGAAGTGCTAGTACGGGGTTTCAAACCCTCAGTACATTGTTTACTACTACCACTCACCTCGAACCGATAGAAGCTTCAATCCGCCTTGCGCTTGCCTCGCAAATCAATCTCCTCGGGTGCCAAATCTGCTCAAAATCATAGAGAATGCATCAATATACGCTAATTTCACGAAATTCATTCGAAATAACCCAATTTATGTCAAAACCCACAAGTTGTCAAAACCCGACTTTTGGTACACTTGTCGAAAAATTACAAAAATCACATATTCGGAATCCTCATCTCGATACGAGTCTAGGCATATAAAATTTACCAAAATCGGACTCCATTTGCCCACTCAAATTAGTGTTTTTCTTTAATTTAGGCCTAGGGCTCAAACCCACCTTAAATCTTCCATTTACAAGGATTTAACCAAGGATTTCATGTTAAAATGATGTAATTAAGCCACAAAACTTACCTCCAACGAATCCCCGATGAATTACCAGCAATTCCCGTGAGTTTCTCTCCCTAGAACTCAAAAATGGCGTCTTGGGTATATGAACCCGCGACTGGTTCTGTTCTGGTTTTAATTTCACTGCCAGAATTATTTCTTCTACGCGATCGCGATCTTCTTCACGCGATCGCGATGCTCAAAATCTCGGCCTCACGCGATCGCGACATCCTTCACGCGATCGCGATGCACAATCCCCTTGCTTCACGCGATCGCGTCCTTCATCCCTGCGATCGCGTAGTACATATTTGCCTGGACCCATTTCTCTTCTACGCGATCGCGTAGATTCACCTGCGATCGCGATGAGCCCCCTTTTAACTCTACGCGATCGCGACTGCTTCCCCTGCGATCGCGATGCTCTAGCCTCCAGCTCTACGCGATCGCATCCCCCTCCCCGCGATCGCGGAGAGCAAATGTCTGCTGCGTTTATGACAGCAGCCAGCTTTTCTCTTTTCTTCCAAAAATGGTCCGTTTGGACCCCCGGATTCATCCCGAGACCCCCGGGACCCCAACGAAAACCACCAACGTACTCCAAAACATGATACGAACTTGTTCCAACCATAAAAACACCATACTAAACATCAAAATCACCAATTATCCACGGATTCAAGCCTAAGTTTCTTCAAAACTTTCAAAACTAACATTCAATCCTAAACCCGATCAAACGATGTCCGAATGACCTGAAAATTTGCAGACATATCCAAAATCACATAACGAAGCTACAGAAATTGTCGGAATTCCATTCCGACCTCCGGATCAAAATCTCACCTACCGTTCGGATTTCGCCAAAATCCAACCTTAGCCAATTCAAGCTTAAAACTACACCGGACCTCCGAATTCAATTCCGATTGTTCTCCTAAGTCATAAATGATCCCCCGGAACTAGTCAAATCATCAGAATCTGATTTCGAGCACTCTAACTCAATAGTCAACTCTAGGTTGACTTTCCATATTCAAACTTCCTTCAAATATGCTATTTGCTTCATTTTCAATTCAATTCATTCCTAACTCATCCGATAGGTTCTAACACCGATATAAAAGCATAAGATATGTAAATGCAACATAACGGGGTGGTAATTTCCGTAATGACGGGCCGGGTCGTTACATTCTCCCCAACTTAAAAAAACGCTCGTCCTCGAGCGGACTCAGAGTTGTACTAGAAGCCACCCAATAGCCGAATGACCTTACCAAGCATATATCCGGGTGATCATACGTCACCCTATCTCACATAAGTCCGAAAACACCACATAGTCAAAATTTCACAGACCATCTGAACCATAAATCACATTGTACTTTCTGAAATCATATGCCAAATGCTAATCCCATGCCTATACTCGGGATACACACGATCCAACTGTAATAGTCCATACTCGCCACCTCGGTGAGATAATATGATGTGTCAAACCACCCGATCACTCGATACGATAGTCTCTAATCACGACAACTGGCCACAATAACCAAATACTAGCAGAAAGAACCTTTCTCATTAGATAGAGTCTTATTCCAACACCTTCATATCCTGCCCACGGCAACTGAAGCACGCGATATACCGAACCCATCTCTCGGGTCAACCATTTGTGAATCTATTTCCCTTTTAAAACTGATACCACAATAAGTTTCGGAACCAAACCTCGATATTACCTTTCTAACGAGCTGAAATCATATATGCTCGCTCTCATTAATGATTCGAACGGTCATTTCGATTATAACACACCGCACTGGTGATAAACACCTCAACACCGGCCTAAGCCACGACGAGCACAACATAGGCTCCAATAGAAACGTATGCACACACTCGAATCATGACAGCTCAATTCATGACAAATGTCTCCAGCAAAAGAGCTGCAATTAAATTCCTCTGTGCCATCATAACATAGAACTGAGATCGCGTCTCGCATTACAGAAATAGAGTACCTGAATTCTCCTCGAGAGGTCATAACATCACATGGCCTTGCCACGATTCGTGATTCTATCCAAACACTATTACTCATGAAGCACCTCAAGCTACCAATGCTCAAAACGGTCATCCATACACATATTTAGGTCTGAAATCAAGCAATCAATCACACGCGGTGATACATTTAGTATATGCTATCAAATCCTGAATGGACACAACCGATGTGCTATTCCCCGAGCGATACCCAATACGGACTATTCCTCAGAAGAGAGGAAGTATTGTGTACAAGGTACATATAGGAAGCTATATTTCCCACATCACGCTGTTGCGGCGCGCAACCCGTTCCAATAGCATACCTGTGGCGGCGTGCCACCCGATCCAGATACCATACATGTGGCGGCGTGCCACCCGATCCAGATACTATACATGTGGCGGCGTGCCACCCGATCCACGCATAAATCTAGAAAAAGGGAATGCACATCGACTCAAGTTGCTCATTGCAACAAACATGTATATATAGCCTCAAGCTCGGCCACATGAAACGCATCCGACAAAGTTCCTCAATACTGGAGCTGAATCAATGGTAGATACCTCTACACTGACATCCGCCACGAAGGCCCAACTAACAAAGCAATACCTACCAGCCGTCCGCTGGCCCTGGGGTACAAATACCCTGTTGGAACATAATCTGATGCACTTTGCTATGCAATTGTGGCATTTTCCGACATAGTCCATTTCACATTAGTCTAGACAACCCGACTTATGACAACCAGTCTGCAATCATATATCATTATTCCATTTCATCATATCAAGTAACGAGATAACCACTAGGGCTTCCAATTTCTAATAACCGCTAAATGGTGCTGATACACACGACATACCACCACCGCATAGGCGGAGTACGAGAACTTCTAGTCTCTAACACATATATAACACATGAATTGCTATGCCTGATTCCACTTTCCACCGTACGAATACGTAACACATATCAAGCATCCATTCATACCACGTACGCCATTCAGAAATTTCCATATGCCAACAACGACTCAATCATCACTGTCAATCCAACAGAAGAATACCACAATACCACTAGATATTATGAGTTTACACCACCTTGCCATTTTGACGATATACTCTGCCAAAACACTAGAATAGCAGTACCATTTTCCTTAATCACCAGAAAGCTTGATTCTCGGATTAACTGCAGCTGCCCACGCTGCTCGGGGATTTTAATGACTTCCCATATATTAAGAACTGATCTCATAACCATGCATATGCCATTATCAACTTTCCATAACACATCGCCTATACCATACCACACTCAGACAACATGGAAATTTATATCCCTGTCCTCCGCCGCAAACATCGGCGCACTCAACTAGTCAAGGACTTTCATGATCCCATATAGAGAAAACTCATTACACATTCCACGCTTCGCATACCGACAGGAATATACTCATTTTCAAACCATGATAAAACACATCACAAACCTTTTCTCCCAATTACATTGCATAAGTTAAATTGCCAGGACCGAGTCCTTATACTCATACCGAGTTACACAACTGCCAATACTCAAAAGCTTTATTGCACAATATCGGCGAGACTCATTACTTCAAACATATACCGGAATTAATCGTATTCCTTATCATACCGTTTCGGTTTATTAACAAGTTGATCCATTTACCCAATTTCCTTTCTGATTCATCTTTAATTTAATACTAGTCTTTACTGTAGCACCACAATGACTCAACCCGTATTACCACACAAGACTCGCACATAAGACCATACGGTCTAAGACCCATAGGCCACTGAATACTCTCTCAATTGTTTCCCAGAAATACCACATTCTACAATACTTTGTTTTGAAGAACTTCCTGCTATTTGAATTTGTTATCATTACCTTTCAATATAGATACATAGAATCTCATCATCCACATAACATAACAAAAGTCTCGATTTATTCTAACGAAACCACGGTCTTTAGCCACGTGCACAATCTTAAGACACCTTACCGATACAAGCAAAATCTTGAACACTGTAAAAACAATTCTCGGGCGTCATTCACCCTCAACCGGTTATAATTCAACCGCCTTATTGAACAGAACCACTCGTGCCTTACTAGAACTCTGACATCGCAGAACATGATTACATTCAGATACAATTAGCTACCTTTCTTTTCTATATACCGTACATTCTTTACCAATATAAGTTCAAAACACCCTAGTATTTCTCATATCTACGAAGCACCATAACCTTTACAAAAATTCCCGACGTACATAGAGACAGGATCCGCATAGCACACAACCGTGCAATCAGCTAGTCAATAGCAACCTCCCCAACTTAGCTCGAAGCCATATACGCCAAGGCACTTTCAGCCACTCATAGCATTCTTACTCAAATGATGCCACAATGTTCTAGTTAGATTAAACTCAAGTCATTTACAAGCTTCGGCGGAGATTCGAATCATCACACATCTTAACTCTTTTGCAACTCTTGCATTTATACACACACCACCAATAAGCCCACTCTCTTTAGGTGACAAATCTTTCTAAGTCCCTAATTTTCCAAAAATTTTGGCAGAGTTTCCTTTGTAATTTGGCCTATCCACCTGCCAGAGAATCACCAAAACCATCCTAACAATACATCAACAACCAGACGGAACATCACAATGTATATCAACAACATAAATCTCAATACTGCACAATTATATCATCAGCGTTAGTACATGAACATGCGCTGCACCTGCTCAAATCATAACATATGTCATATACCTTTCACCACCATATTCATAGCACGACCAATTCAGTTTCCTTGAGTTTGAACTCATACTACCACACGTAGTGCACTTTACATTTTCCGCTAAGAGGCATTGAACATACTCACCACGCCCATAGCTAGGGCTACGTAACAGATCACAATAAGGATTGGATACCTTGCAGCTTACCCATTATCAAACTGTCATTTCCACAATTAAGATCAATACCGATCGTATGAATTTCAAAATACCGGCTCGCGAAAGTTAGCACCTTGGTGCTCAAGCCATAGACAAGGATCCAGCCTCAAGTCCTCCAAACTGGCCCAACATGAATTCACAGAGATTATATCTCGTCCCTCGATTGGGGAATCATAAACCGTCAAGGCAAGTTTATCACTAAGCACTCGAGTGCGCGTATCCGTGTGCAGGAGAAATTTCAAGAATTACATCTCAAGCTGAATAAAACACGCACGATGAGAATTCCAAGAATTTGAAACTTTCCTAAAGGTTTGCAGCCTCCCGAGGATAAGTACAGGCGTCCCCGTACCGATCCACGAGACTCTACTAAACCGGCTCACGACTCGCGAGACCTGTTAACCTAGGCTCTGATACCAACTTGTCACGACCCAAACCGTGGTCGTGATGGCGCCCAACACATTGCTAGGCAAGCCCGACCATCTTATCCAATTAAACCAGCCAAGTATAATTAATACCGATTAATCGGCATGATTAGCCTGTTTTCATAACAAATCAAGAAGTGTAGAACTGAAATACAAGAACACAGTCCCAACCAAATCGTGGTGTCACAAGTCTGAGCCTCTACAAATGAGATCTACTACACAATCAAGTCTAGGCAGAATGGAGACAACTAAATGATACAAACAAAGAGGTCAAGTATTGCGAACGTCGGCAGCTACCTCGAAGTCTCCACAGAATGGGGATAATAAAACAGTTGCGATAGCTCAACTGCCCTCCTGAACCTGCATATCTGCACAAAAAGTGCAGGGGAGTGGGGTGAGTATATTTCAACTCAGTGAGTAACAATAATAAACAATAACTGAAAGTAAGAACTCCTGTACTGTCACTAAACAGTTCTAAGGCAAACCCCCACAGGTAAGTCATCACTACAATGAGATCTCCGATCTCCAGTCCATATCCATCTCAACTAGGTCCCACACTGACCACATCCTCACTCGTACCACTGCAGTGTACAGCCATCTCAATATATAGAGACATATACATATGTCTATAACAACTAAGTATTTACGTACTTATAAGGATATTAATAAGTATAATGCTGCGGCGTGCAGCCCGCTCCAATACATATACCGCTGCGGCGTGCAGCCCGCTCCAATACATATACCGCTGCGGCGTGCAGCCCGCTCCATTTAACGTCGACGGCGCTCACTGGGGGTGTATACAGACTTCGGAGGGGCTCCCTAGGCCCAAGCGCTATGGTGCTATGGCGTGCGGCCAGGTCCACCATATATCACTGCGGCGTGCAGTCCGACCCAATATATATACATATATATATACATATATAATTATACTACTGCGGCGTGCAGCCCGATCCCATAATATACCAGCGCTCACTGGAATGTGTGCAGACTCAGACTCCGAAGGGGCTCCTACAGCCCAAGCGCAATAATACTGCGGCGTGCAGTCCGTCCCACATGTATATTACATGTATATTACATGTATATTACTGCGGCGTGCAGTCCGATCCAATATATATATTACATGTATATTACATGTATATTACTGCGGCGTGCAGTCCGATCCAATATATATACTGCTGCGGCGTGCAGCCCGATCCAGTATAGGTATATATATAATACCCCATAATGGGTCCTCGACCCTATCCCAGTCAATATGTGCTTGGCCTCTCGGGCCCAATATAATGTATCACAGTGGGTCCTGGACCCTGTCTTAGTCAATATAGACTTGGCCTTTCAGGCCCACTCAGCTAGAATAGGGAATTCCACCCTAGATAATCTCTCTCAATGTACACATCTAGTACGGGCTCATATTATGCTATACAACTAGAGCTACGGCTGAGTGTATGTTTCCAACATGGTATAAGGGTCACCTAGATCTATAGGTTCCCTAATACTCTACAGGCCGGCACAAGGCCCCAAACATGGCTATTAGCCCAATTGTACAGTTATAGTCTCCGTAACAGTCATACAACACAATGTTCTATTAGCCGGGAAGGACTAAGTCCGAACCCCTAATCACAATGTCACCACGCCCGTTATGGAACGCGCGTCTCATCTCAATATAGCACTGTGAAGTGCTAGTACGGGGTTTCAAACCCTCAGTACATTGTTTACTACTACCACTCACCTCGAACCGGTAGAAGCTTCAATCCGCCTTGCGCTTGCCTCGCAAATCAATCTCCTCGGGTGCCAAATCTGCTCAAAATCATAGAGAATGCATCAATATACGCTAATTTCACGAAATTCATTCGAAATAACCCAATTTATGTCAAAACCCACAAGTTGTCAAAACCCGACTTTTGGTACACTTGTCGAAAAATTACAAAAATCACATATTCGGAATCCTCATCTCGATACGAGTCTAGGCATATAAAATTTACCAAAATCGGACTCCATTTGCCCACTCAAATTAGTGTTTTTCTTTAATTTAGGCCTAGGGGCTCAAACCCACCTTAAATCTTCCATTTACAGGGATTTAACCAAGGATTTCATGTTAAAATGATGTAATTAAGCCACAAAACTTACCTCCAACGAATCCCCGATGAATTACCAACAATTCCCGTGAGTTTCTCTCTCTAGAACTCAAAAATGGAGGTTTCATGAATGAAACCCGTAGCCCCTCTGTTCTGTTCTGGTTTTAATTTCACTGCCAGAATTATTTCTTCTACGCGATCGCGATCTTCTTCACGCGATCGCGATGCTCAAAATCTCGGCCTCACGCGATCGCGACATCCTTCACGCGATCGCGATGCACAATCCCCTTGCTTCACGCGATCGCGTCCTTCATCCCTGCGATCGCGTAGTACATATTTGCCTGGACCCATTTCTCTTCTACGCGATCGCGTAGATTAACCTGCGATCGCGATGTGCCCCCGTTTAACTCTACGCGATCGCGACTGCTTCCCCTGCGATCGCGATGCTCTAGCCTCCAGCTCTACGCGATCGCATCCCCCTCCCCGCGATCGCGGAGAGCAAATGTCTGCTGCGTTTATGACAGCAGCCAGCTTTTTCTCTTTTCTTCCAAAAATGGTCCGTTTGGACCCCCGGATTCATCCCGAGACCCCCGGGACCCCAACGAAAACCACCAACGTACTCCAAAACATGATACGAACTTGTTCCAACCATAAAAACACCATACTAAACATCAAAATCACCAATTATCCACGGATTCAAGCCTAAGTTTCTTCAAAACTTTCAAAACTAACATTCAATCCTAAACCCGATCAAACGATGTCCGAATGACCTGAAAATTTGCAGACATATCCAAAATCACATAACGAAGCTACAGAAATTGTCGGAATTCCATTCCGACCTCCGGATCAAAATCTCACCTACCGTTCGGATTTCGCCAAAATCCAACCTTAGCCAATTCAAGCTTAAAACTACACCGGACCTCCGAATTCAATTCCGATTGTTCTCCTAAGTCATAAATGATCCCCCGGAGCTGACCGAATCATCAGAATCTGATTCCGAGCACTCTAACTCAATAGTCAACTCTAGGTTGACTTTCCATATTCAAACTTCCTTCAAATATGCTATTTGCTTCATTTTCAATTCAATTCATTCCTAACTCATCCGATAGGTTCTAACACCGATATAAAAGCATAAGATATGTAAATGCAACATAACGGGGTGGTAGTTCCCGTAACGACGTGCCGGGTCGTTACACTTGCGTTTCTCATTTCTTCCAGTATCACGTTCATTCCACATGGAACATAATACTTTCATTACAAAAAGGAATTAAAGAGATCTTAAAAAAAACTATATGAACAATATGCCACAATTCCCATTTACTGTTTCCAGTCAACTTAAGCATCAATACAGTCACAAGGTAAGTATTCAAAAATCTTAACATCTAAAAACAATTCAAACAACACTCAGCTCAAACAAATCCGAAAGGCAACATCCACAAATCATCTCAAAATAACAATATTGGAATGTATGGAAAAGAAGCACAATCAATTACCGGAAGATGAACCAAAGAAACAGAATAAATGCAAAGAAATGAACCTTAGGATTCTTCCTTTTATATTGGAAAATAGAGCTTCACATCAAGTGTATATCAACCGTTCTTCGAGCTTATGGATCCGGATCGGAAATCTCGTACGAACTTTGATGTACTTGCCTCCAAGCGCAGATTAAAGACCTCACCATATGCTCAAGGGCTCAACACCTCCGGCAACCTCGAATTTGTTTGAACAAGTAATTTTTGCGAACTGTTACAAACCCATCAGAAAAGATAACTTCCATCCTTAATGTTCGTCAAAAAACAACAGCAACTATTTAACTTATTCAGTAGCCAAGTGTTGTTGGTCAAGACCTTTTCCTTTGTATATTTACATTTTTTATTAGACAAATGTTGCTGGCTTCTCTATTTCAGAGCTGCGGCCATGAGGTCTTTTGATTTTGTTATGAAAGTTGTTTGGATTGTTTTTTTATGTATGGTTTTTGGGAAGATCTCTTAGGAGGGATGGATGCTCGTTTTTGTTTCTGAGGGTCTGAAGAAGAAGAACCGCCGAAAAGAGTTCCCCTCTCTTCCGTTTTTGTTTTTCTTTTAATCCCAAAGAATCCCCCCAAAGCTTACCTCTCCTCTCCTATGCGCCCTTGTTTGCCATTTAATATGAAACCATGGCTGATGCTCCTTTCTTTCTTTGTCTTTTTGTATTTGTCCCTTTTCTTTTGTCTTTTTGTATTTGTCCCTTTTCTTTTGTCTTTTTGTATTTGTCCCTTTTCTTTTGTCTTTTTCTTCTTTTTATTTTTAATCATTCTCCCATCCCTCCCCCTTAGTGTAGTGTCATGTGTGTAGTGTGTATGTATGGGTTCTTTTTGTCCGTGTTACCCGTGTGGTGGACTCGAATTATTACGGGCTAGGTCCGAAATATTATAAAACCGGGTAGTTTGAACCCGAATATTATTCTTCGCCCGGTACCGAGAATGGTGTTATTTAATTAATCCTAGGTAATCAAAATAACCATAATACTCATAATTAAAATAAAACTATTTTTTTTATATTTTTCAAGTTTCAAATAACTACAAAATATTAATGAAACTATTTTTTATTATTTTCGTTTTTATAAAAAAGATAAAAATATAAAGTACTATTTTTGTATTTTTCAAGTTTAAAATGACTACGAAACCTTAATAAAACAATATTTTTGTTATTTTTCATTTTAAGGTAAAAATAAAGTAAAAGAGTCAAATTTAGCTAAAATAGCTATATTAAAACTAAACTAAATATTTTACGCTAAAAATATAAAAAATCTCGGGTTGGGGCAAAATCACGCATCTACACCTGGCATAGCCAGCGTGACGGTCTTAGCGTGACAATCAAGAATAGCATAATGGGGCGACAACCAGTCCATGCCCAGAATAATATCAAAATCGACCATCCCGAGCAACAATAGATCCGCTCTGGTCTCAAAATCACAAATGGTAACCAAACACGACCGATATACACGGTCCACGACCAAAGAATCACCCACCGGAGTGGAAACATAAATGGGGGCACTCAAAGAATCCCGAGGCACACCCAGATGAGAAGCAAAGTAAGAAGACACATATGAAAAAGTTGAACCAGGGTCGAATAGAACCGATGCCTCCCTGTGACTAACCAGAATAATACCTGTAATAATAGAATCAGATGCAACAGCCGCGGTGCGATCGGGAATAGCATAGAATCTAGCATGTCCCCCCTCTCGAGGGAGGCCTCTGGCACCCTGACCCCCGCCCCTGGCTGGCTGGGTGGGTGGAGTGGCAGTTGGAGCTGGAATGATAGCTTGCTGGCCCTGAGAACCACGCGGATGCTGTGATGACTGATGAGGGGTTCCTCTCCTGCGCCTGGGGCACTCCCTAACCAGATGGCGAGTATGACCGGCCTCACCCCCACTAGTCTGACCCCTGGAAGGGCCCCGCGCAGGAGGTGCACTAGAAACTAGGGGAGCATAATAAGGCTCCTGAGGTGCTGGAAGAGCTGGAGTGCTACCGGCTGCTGGTAAAGCTGAGTGAACTGGTCGACCGGAATAACTCCTGCCAAAACGACCGGCTGCTGAAGTGCGGGCACCAGAGAAATGGCCCGACTCACGAGACCTCTTGGCCTCTCTCTCTCCCCGCTCTCTAGGGAGCATACTCTCGATCCTCCTGGCAATGCTAACTGCCTGCTGATAAGATATATCTGTCTCCAGCTCTCTGGCCATGCTGGATCGGATAGGCGGAACAAGGCCCTCAATAAATCTCCGCACTCTCTCCCGAACCGTGGCTACCAAAGCCGGTGCATGCCTGGCTAGACGGGTGAAACTGATAGCATACTCCGATACCGACATGGAGCCCTGTCGCAACCGCTCAAACTCCAAGCGCCAAGAATCCCTAAGGCTCTGTGGAACAAACTCCCTCAAAAACAGATCTGAAAACTGCGTCCAAGTTAATGAAGCAGACTCCTCTGGACTATCCAACTCATACGTGCGCCACAAATCATAAGCGGTCCCACGAAACTGAAAAGCATTGAAGGAAACCCCGCTGGTCTCCACAATTCCCATAGTACGAAGAATACGATGACACTCCTCTAGAAAACCCAATGCATCATCTGAAGCCAAACCACTAAACACTAGAGGGTCATATTTCTTGAACCTCTCCAATCTACGCTGCTCGTCCTCAGAGGCAGCTGGTCCACCTCCTGGTTGTGCTGGGGCGGCAGGAGGCATAACCAAAACATCCGGAACCTGTCCCACTGGCACACGCTGCTCCGGTGTAACGGCTGCGGGAGTCTGGGCCCCTCCCCCGGCCTGAGATGTAGCTGCGATAAGAGGAAGCAGTCCTGCCTGAGCTAAAGTGGTATACATACTCATGAACTAGGCCAGGGTCTCCTGTAGTGCTAGAGTAGTAGCAGTTGTAGTCGGTGTACCAGGTGCCTGCGCTCCAACCTGGTCTACCTATGGCACCTCGGCGGCAACGCACGCGGGTGCCGTGGCGGCACCTCGGGTGCATCCGTCGTCCTCTACCACGCCCGACCTCTCACGGCGATAACAGAGGGCGCGGTACTCGATCATCGCGAGTAGCTCGTGTCATCACCATCTGTGAGAGAATAGAAAGCGATAGTTTAGATTTGATGCCAAAAATGTCGCACGACAAGGAATCCAAAAGAAATGAAGAGTTTCCTAAACAGTTACATAGCCCCTCGTAGATAAATACGGACGTCTCCGTATCGATCAGCGAGACTCTAAGTAACCGGTCTGTGTCCCGTGACTCCTATGAACCTAGAGCTCTGATACCAACTTGTCATGACCCTAGTTCACCAATCATGAACATGTCGTGATGGCACCCAGTCTCCACGACTAGGTAAGCCTAACACGTCACGGAATACACAAGCTATGAACACTTAAATACTAAACAGCAGAAAAATAACATAAAAAGATATGTAATATGTGCCGCTTGGCACATACATCCATCACACAATGAATAAAACACTACCAAGATCCGGAATCCCACGGTAACACAGACCAAAAGAGAATATACAACTGTGGCTCTATGTGAAAAGAGTATCTATCAACGAGATGAAGAAAAAACAATGCCAACTAGTACTACTAGAATAGAAGGGAAGCCTCTGGATCCGCGGATGTAGCAGATCATACCTCGAAGTCTCCCAGAAAGCTGCGGAATCACCTAGCACGAGCCTGCTCTGATGTACCTGGATCTGCACAACAAAAGTGTGCAGAAGACTAGCATGAGTACACCACGGCGGTACACAGTAAGTGCCAAGCCTAACCTCGATGGAGTAGTGACGAGGAAGGTCAGGGCCCTACTGAGAAGTAATAATATAGTGATAATAACAATAATAAACCGTTTAAATGATAATAATTTCCACAATAACAACAATAAAAATGATTACTGCAACCGTCTTACAATTTAGCTAACAACAAATAACAAACTCAATAAAAACATGTCCAGGGCCTGTGGGAATTGAACCCACATTTCCACTAACAGCACCCCTGGGTCTCCGGGAATCGAACTCGCAGCCCATGTCTCAATAATATCTCAATAACTCAGGATCTCCGGGAATCGAACCCGCAGTCCCTACCAATAACTCAGGATCTCGAGAATCAAACCCGTAGTCCCTACCAATAACTCAGGATCTCGGGAATCAAACCCGTAGTCCCTACCAATAACTCAGGATCTCGGGAATCGAACCCGTAGTCCACATCTCAATAAATCTCAGGATCTCTGGGAATCGAACCCGCAGTCCACATTTCAATAAATCTCAGGATCTCCGGGAATCGAACCCGCAGTCCATATTTCAATAAATCTCATGATCTCCGGGAATCAAACCCGCAGTCCACAACCACAGCAAGTAAAGGAATACACAGAGAGAAGTATAATATGCTTAACGATAACTTCGCCGATAAACAGCGCCAGCGATTACCAAGAAAACTCAAGTAAGACAATTAGGCAACTAGACAGTTAAATACTATCTAATCATGCTTTTCTAACTACTACCGGGTAGGAATATCGAATTTAACAACTAAAAACAGGAATATCGCTCATTGAACATTTTGAGTAATGTATGTGTTCAACAACCAGCGCATGTACATGCCTGTCACCTCGCGTACAAGGCATTTAAAGTATCACAACAATATCCTAGGGGTGAAAGTCCCCCACACGAGGTTAGACAAGCCACTTACCTCGACTCCGGTACAAAACCGCTAAGAGACAACTCTCTTCCCGCGAATGTAGGCCTCCACAGGTGTAGTATCTGATGAAAATCAATAGAATCACATCAAAATAGGTCAATTGGGCATTACCCAATCAAAACAACTCAAAATACACCAAAACCCACAAGTTGACAAAACCCGACTTTCGGTACGCTTATCAAAAAATCACGAAAATTATAAATTCGGGTTCCTTATCTCAATACGAGTCCGTGCATATAAAATTTATCGAAATCGGACTTCGTTTGCCCATTCAAATCAAAGGTTTTCTAAAATTTAGGCCTAGGGCTCAAACCCACCTTTAATCTTCCATTTTCAGTGAAATAATCACGGATTTCATGATAAACCAACGAATAGGTCAAGAAACTTACCCCCGATGATTTCCCGATGATAACCCGGCGTTTCCCCTTCAAAATCCTCTCTTGGAGCTCAACAATGGCGGTTTTGGGGTGTTAGGCCGCGACTGAAATGTTCTGGACTTAAAGTCTCTGCCAGGCCATTTTACTCTACGCGATCGCAGCACTGGGCTTGCGATCGCGATGTACAAAATATGGGCGGCCTAATTTTCCTCTACGCGATCGCGTGATCCTGGACGCGATCGCAGTGCACAACTCAACGACCCTACGCGATCGCATGGCGATCTCCGCGATCGCGGAGAGCAAACTTGTCCGGCTCCCCAAACTACCCTACGCGATCGCATAAAACCTCACGCGATCGCACTACTTCAACCTCCAGACTTACGCGATCGCACACCCCGCCTTGCGATCGCAGGAGCTCCGGGCTTTTCCCTTACGCGATCGCATCCTAGGCATCGCGATCGCGATACAATACCACCACACCTTACGTGATCGCGTGGCCATCTCCGCGATCGCGGAGAGCAAAATTGCTCTGCAATAATTGCAGTAGAAACAGCAGTGTCTTTTGGCACAAATTGGTCCGTTTGGACCCCCGAATTCATCCCGAGGCTCTCGGGACCCCAACGAAAACCACCAACATACTCCAAAACACGATACGAACTCATTCAAATCATAAAAACACGTCTAACAACATCAAAACCCATAATTGACATCGAATTCAAGCCTAAATTTCTTAAAACTTTCCGAATTGCACATTCGATCTAAAACCCGACCAAACGACGTCCGAATAACCTGAAAATTTGCGGACATATCCAAAATCACATAATGAAGCTACAGAAATTGTTGGAATTCCATTCCGACCCCCGGATCAAAATCTCACCTATCGTTCGGATTCGCCAAAATTTCAACCTTCGGAATTTCAAGCCTAATTGAGCTAAGGACCTCCAAAATACATTCCGAACGCGCTCCCAACCTCGAAATCACCCAACGGAGCTAATGGAACCATCGGATTTCTGTTCCGAGATCGTCTTAACACTCTTCCGGCTACGGACCATTTTCTAGCTTTAAAGCTCTCATTTAGGGACTAAGTGTCCCAAAATGCTCCAAATTTCAGAACCGACTCTCCCGACAAACCACAATAGTAGAAATGAACTTAGGGGAACAGTTAAATTAGGGATTGGAGCGTAATTTTTCTAAAACGACCGGTCGGGTCGTTACAGGTTAGCTGGGTAAGAAGG
>JASVEL010001332.1:0-97032 GCA_032618575.1 Nicotiana noctiflora | reverse complement strand
GTGATTGATTTAACAAATATCGTCGATTACTTATGAAGTCCTGTTTAGAACAGTATGACAGTAGTGTCTAAATACTGAGTAATGCCATCATTGAACCACTGTTGATTCGAAGCTTGAATTGTTTATCATTAGGGAGATGAATTGGTTATAAATGTATAAAATAGAAATCATAGAATCATCAGGGGATACGGTTGGGACAGTAACCTCAGTAGATTAAGGGGTAATTTAGGGATTAGTTAAAATCTGAATCATTAGAAATTAAACTAAAGGCTGCTATTAGGTAAGTGGGAACAAAACATAGTGGAAAACATCACTAATACTGATAATAAGGGCTGCTAGTTGATAGAGGTACACTACTTAAATTTTATAATAGCACTAGGCTAATTGAAAATTGAAAAAAAAATGAAAATGTTAGGGAGGCGTGCACTAATGGTATGCCTATTTAAAGGCTAGAAATCAGAGTTGACAGGACAGACTATCATTTTTGAGGTTTTGAGGATCAGTTTTCTTGAAAGCTTTTAAAGTTGCAATTCTTCTACACTTGGAAACCTTAAGAGTTTGGGAGAGTGCTTTAGACAGTAAGCTCTCACTGTTACATTGATTTTAAAAGCAGGAACAGTTTCAATTTCTCTGTTTATGTTCTGTGCTTGGGTGTTCAGGGCCTTTGAAAATGTTGAGGTGATTTATTTGACGTTTGCTTGGGTATTATATGATTGCTGAAAAATGTTCTTGACTGCCTGGTCAATTTTCTAGTATATTCACTGTTTGGTTAAGCTTCTTTCTTCCTGGGCATTTGACTGTGGTTTGGTTTTGAACTTGGCTCTATTTGATGCTGCTGACTGTCTGCCTGCTGCTGTTGTATTGTTGCTACAAGACTTCTCCTTGTCCTTTTTCTCTTTCTTGACTTCAAGCTCAGGTACACACATGAATTCAACATTAATGTAACTTGGAGATTTGAGCATGAAAAGCTAAACAATGTTTGGGCATTTAATTACTGGATGTTGTATATGTGGGGTAGATGTAAATGATAAGTATCATATACTCAAATTTGACCCTTAATTCAATGAAATGTCAACTGTTAAGTTAGTACCTAATTGGGGCTGTTTTAAAACTGTAACTTGTAGTCATCAGTTGTAGATTCGATTTAATCATTTTATGTTTAACATTTGCCTATTTACAATTTCAAAAAAAAAATCAGAAATAGTTTACACTTGCAACTAAGTTGAAATTAGTTCTTTGAGTATATTATTTTGGGACAAGCGTTGACAATTCTTGCTCAATGATTAGTTTTATTTTCCATCTTAGTAACAACAACAACAACAACAACCCAGTATAATCCCACTTAGTGGGGTCTGGGAGGGTAGTGTGTACGCAGACCTTACCCCTACCCTAAGGTAGAGAGGCTGTTTCCAAATAGACCCCCGGCATCCTTCCCTCCAAGAACTTCCCACCTTGCTCTTGGGGAGACTCGAACTCACAACCTCTCGGTTGGAAGTGGGGGTTGCTTACCATCAGAGCAACCCCTCTTAGTAAATAGGTTGAATATGAGAAACGGATTAGTAGGTTCTTTATATGGTTATTTTGGAAAACAGAATATTGATAGACGTGAGCTCCTAAGAATTAAAACCAAATCGGCAGGCTTATTAATTGACAATTGTTTAAGATGTATTACAACCAGGGTGCAATTAGTCAAGTGGAATTCCCTGTTTAGAATTAATATATTGCACTGAAGTTGAAATACTGCTGGGTTCGATCTCGGATCGGGGCATCACAGTCGCTTGGGCTTCCCTTTCGTTTAAACCAGACGGCTTCGATACGAATGTAAAGCATCCCCATCGTTCAGACCTACCCACTAGCGATTGGGCCGGATATAAAAATTTCGATATGTAGTTTAACATAGTATAAGTTTGGGCCTTCGAGTTAGGTAGCCAATTTAAATTAAAAGGTTCGTCCTTTTATTTGTATCCGGACTTGAGCTTGAAGCCTGATTTTGTCATATTAATTAATTAGGAGTTTCTCTTTTATTTATAGAGGCAAACAAAGTAGAAAATTATAGATTGTTTTAGGTTTTGCCTTTCAAACAACAAAGTGAGACGGGACTCGCCAAGGTAAATGTTTAAATTGCGGGGCCACCAATAATTGGTTGTAATAATTGCTTAGACTTCGGGATGGGCCGTCTAGCGAATTTCATGGCCTTTCCAAAAGATAATAACGTGTTAGTTTCTTTAGGCACGTGTTTAATAATTTTATCTTCTTAAATTCGGGTGCATATTAATGTGACCCAAATCTAAATTTCAACTTAGTCGAAATTGTGTTGACAACCACGGGCGTACAGATACGACGTACTTTGAGACACATTTTTGCGACATTGCACTTCTTATAAAATAATAATAATCAAAAACGGTTGAAAGTTAAAAATTTGCAGATAAGTTTAAAGCATGTTTGAGTTCAAATTGTTAAGTAGTTAGTGTAAAATCCATGTAAAGGTTATCAAAATTCGTAGCAAGCCTTTAAGGCCGTCTAAACATGATTGTGGTTGCGTATGCGTTCGCGTAACATGACCACGATCCTAAATTAATTTGGAGTATGCGTTAGCGCAACTTCGACCAACCTTCCTTAATAATAAAATAGGTTACATTTTTTTTTTAATTATTTTAATTCTTCAAATTGCATATGGTCTTGTATAAAATTCTTATAGGTTAAACTAATACTTTCTAGGATATCCTTTAGGACCATTTAAAATACGATTGTGGTTGTGTATACGTTCGCGAAACATGATCACAAATCTAAAAATCAATTCAAAGTATGCGTTTGCGCAACTTTAATCAATCTTTCCTTAATACTAAAATGGGTTACGAGTTATTAACTAATTTTAGTAGTTTGAGGTGTGCCATTCACTATTAAATCACATATGGACTTCGTGTAAATTTCACAACCAAGATGTAAAAACGAATAATATTTCGTATAAAATCATTCAGGGCCGTCTTAAAATACTATCTTAATTTGGTATATGTTCGCGTAACATGATTACGATTTAAAAAAAAAAATTGAGTATGCGTCAGCGAAAATTTGGCCAAACTATTTCTTAGTAAATAAACAAAACGATATTAATTATGGACACGTTCGCATGGCATAATTTGACGCGTAAAAAAGAATGAGTATACGTTCGCGTAATTCAATTCTTTAAATGCGAATAATTCAAGTAATTAAAAGCGGTAAAAAGATAAATGCACATAGGTTTTAAAATCGGTAATTAATTATTTTTAATAAGCCAAGTATGATCAAACCGACAGTGCTAGAACCACGGAACTCATTCTTTTCCTCGATTCGGGATTCAACCGCTGACTTGGGACACCATAAATCTCCCAAGTGGTGACTCTGAATTAATTAAATAAATTTCGTTTCGATTGTCCTTTAATTGGAAAAACTCCCTCGCACCCTCGCGGGTTTGCGGCAAAAAGGAGGTGCGACACATATAAACAACTTTCAAAAATTAATCAAGGGCTTCCAAGGTTTATTATTTATTATCTTATCAATTTATCTCAAGCCATGAAGGGAAAATTTCACATTTGAAAATCTCCAAATGACAAGGAACATGCGCAAATCACACCGAGGCGATAGCCCGATCCAACAGGAATGGAAATTGTGCACTACCGAGGCTCGAACGGCCCGAACCAATAGATGTATCTATTTAATCTGTCGAGGCGTTCGTCCCGTTCCATAAATAAAGACATACCCTGCTCGCGAATCATGCATGCGGCGCAAGTACACATAAAATACATGCTCAAATAGCCAATTAAGAATTCATCAGGGGATATTTATCCAATTAAGAAAATTTCTCTTTTTAACAATTCAGGAAATGATGTTTAATCTCTTTTTAAATTCATTTACTAATCAAAGGTAATTTAAACAATTCAAGCTATTAATGGATTCATAATTAATCCAAGTATACATTGTCACAACCCATAATTCATACCCGGTCGTGATGGCGCCTCTCGTGAAGACAAGGCCAGCCAACAATCCTAAATCCTCTTTTAACAGCTATTAAGCATAAATGAATAGAAATACAACTTATTGGCATTTAATTAATGATTTCATACCAATAAAACCCGACCGGGATGTCACAAGTTACGAGCATCTAAAGAGTAGGAACACTACCATTGGGCCAACAAAGTATATATATACACGATGAAACTGATGTTCAAAGGTAGGATGAGGTGCCGCGAAGGCTGGCGGACACCTTGCTCAACTATCACAATATGGCCTTCAGTCCTGCTAATAAATTGTTACCGGGCGAACAAAATCTGCAACTGCATGCAAGGTGTAGGGAGTAAAGTGAGTACTTCCAACTCAGTGGTAATAAGAGAGAATAATAACTGAGCGATAAGAAAACACGTAAGAGCACACCAAAATGCTATAAAAAGAGGGTACAAACCTTTGAGAAGAACCATAATACTGTGAAAAATCCTTGTGAAAATTTCAAGATCAGTTAAAAATCTCTTTACAAATATCTCTTTTATTTCAACAGACAAGCATATAAATGCTATATCAGATAGAGCAAGTCAGCTCATAAATCGGCCCCTCGGACACAACGCTCCTTAACATATAATACCAGGTTATCTGATCAACAAGGCAAGTAACAATATGTATGCTGATGATATAAGAGTTCTAAATGTCATGCCACGTAGTACAAACAAGAGTAAATGCATGAATGCAGTGCAATGTATATGACCATTGAGGCGCGCAGCCCTATCCATTTGGGTACTCGCGCTCACTGTGGGGCTACAAACTCCGAGGGGCTCCTACAGCCCAAGCACAATATTAATATCACACCGTTGCGGCGGGCACCCCGATCAATGCATGTATATGCATACGCTCATATAACACTCGAGGCCTGAAAGCCTCCTCACATCACTCTCCATGCCCTCACATACGGCCCTCAGCCCCAATCAGTCCAAAAATAGTCAAATAGCCCCTCGGGCATCAGTAAAACAATAAATCTCAGCTCAACCATACTTCAAATATTAGTTAAAACTCCAAGTTTGAGTAAAAATGTAGTTGAGTACATAAAACAGTGTAAATCCCACGGACTGAGTTTAAATAATTTTCAAATAGTAATGAAAACAGTGATGACAGTTCATAAAGAATTCAAATAATCGACAATAAGCCCAAAGTATGGCAATGAGCCCAAGTCATAATGATAACAACAATACAAATGCAAATACGCGATAAAAACCAACAACCAAGACGGACCAAGTCACGATCCCCAATAGTGCTCTACCCCATGCTCAGGTCTAGCATGCAAGTCACCACAATATAACACTAAGATGTGCATAACCGAGGTATCAAACCCTGAGGATATCATACCCAAGTATTACTCACCTTGAACCGGCAAAATCTCAAGCCCGCGATGCTCCTGCCCCTCAAATCAGCCTCCACGTGCGTCGAAACTAACCAAAAGCAGAGCGAATATATCACAATATGCAAATGGGACAATACCCAATCGAAAATAATCAAATTATAGCAAGAACCTCGAAACTAGCAAAACCCGAGCCCTGGGCCTGCTTCTCGAAAAATGACAAAACTCACATTTTCGGATTCCTCATCTTTCCACGATCCCGTACATATAAAGTTTATCAAAATCGGAGTTCAAATGCGTCACCAAATCCCAAATTTACATAGCAAAAACCAAGCCCTAATTTTCTTCAATTTTATACCCAAAATTCAGAGGATTAAAGGATCAATAATCAATATAATCATGTATTTGACTCATAAAACTTACTTCCAACGGATTCCTTGTTGAAACCCTCTTAATTCCTTGCCAAAAGCTCCCAAGCTTGCTCAAAAATGGTGGAAAAATGACCCTAACTCGCGGATGAAAGGTTTTTAAACATTCTAACCCATGTCCAAAAATCCTTCACCATGATTGCGACCAAGGTCACGCGATCGCGAAGTACAAAAATCTAAGGCCTCCAAATTACTCAATGCGAATGCAACTGAACCATATTCAAACGCGATGAACCACATGACCGATCTTCTGCAGTCGCGGACTAACTAACGCGAATGCGTAGGGCATAAATTGACCTGCCCAAATCCTTCAATGCGAACGCGTCATATCTTGTGCGAATGCAAAGCTGTACCATTTTTCCTTTCACGAATGCAGACCCCAGAACGCGAATGCATAGAGAAAATCACCAGACTCCTAAAAATCCTTTACGCGATCATGACCCCTCACCCGCGATCGTGAAGAACAAATTCTCTACAACAATGAACGTGCAATTTCTGCTATCTTTTAAAGCATAAAATGGTCTGATTGACCATACGAAACTCACCCTAGGCCCTCGAGACCTCAACCAAACATGCCAACATATCTCGTAACATCATACGAACTTGTTCCAATCCTCAAAAAGCATAAAACAACGCTAAAATCATTAAACACATCATATTCAAGCCTACTTTTCTTTAAAAATTCAGAACTCATATTCGATTAACAACCTGACCAAACAACGTCTGAATGACCTGAAAATTTGCATATATATCCAAAATAACCTAAAGATGCTACTACAACTCTCGAAATTCCTTTCCGATCCTCGGATCACAATCTCATCTATCAACCGGATTCTGCCAAAATTCAAACTTCGCCAATTCAAGCCTATTTCTATATCGGACCTCCAAATTCAATTCTGATTGCACTCCTAAGTCACAAATCATCCCACAAAGCTAACAGAACCACAAGAAATCACATCTGAGCCATCTAACCATATAGTCAACTTTTGGTTGACTTTTCTAAAACAAGCTTTCTTTTAACAGGTTTTGTGCCTTATTTTCAACCAAAACCAATTCAATTACACCCGATCAACTCTAATATTGATATTGAGACATGAAGAAACACAATAAAAGGGAAACGGGGCAGTAACTCACCTGACGACGGATCGGGTCATCACATCCTCTCCAACTTAAACAAACGCTCGTCCTCGAGCGTACCCATAGTTGTACTAGAAGCAACCCAATAGCTGAATGACCTTACCGAGCATATACTCAGGGTGATCCCACGTCACCCTATCTCTCATAGGTCCGATAACACAACATAGTTGGAATTTCACATTCCATCTAAACCATAAACCACATTGCACTTCCCGAAATCATACACCTAATCAGAACCCCACATCCATACTTAGAACAAACCCGAACCAATTATAATAACCCATACTTGTAACTCCAGGTGAGACCATATAATATACTACACAACCCAATCACTCGAGATAATGGCCCCTATTCACAGAAATTGCTCACAACAACCTAATACTGATAGAAAAACCTTTTTATTAGCTAAAGTCTTATCCCAACACTCCCATATACTACCAACGACAACTGAAACACGCAATAAATCGAACCCATATCTCAGGTCAACCATTCATGAATCCATTTCCCTTTTGACTAATACTACAACAGATTTCCGAGCTAAACCACGAGATTACCTTCCAACAAGCTGAAACCACACACGATCGTATTCATTAATGACCCCAATGATTACCTCTAGTCCAACACACCACTCGGGTGACATGACACTCTAACACAGGCCTAAGCCACAATGTGCACAACACAGGCACCAATAAGAAATGATCTGAACACACTCGAATCATGACACTCAAACGAAAGAGCTGTAATTCAAATTCCTCAGTACTGTCACAACACAAAACTGAGATCTCATCTCACATCATAGAAATAGAGTACCTGAATCATCCTCGAAAGGTCATAACTCCACGTGGCATTGCAACAACGCGCGATTCTATCCAAACACTATTACCAATGAAGCACCTCAAGTCACCATGCTCAACACAGACAGTCAAACACAGATTGAGGATCTGAGACCAAGCAATCCATCACACGTACGGTAAAGCAAGTAATATATGCTATTCAATCCTGAAAGGACACAACCTATGCATTATTTGCCTAGCAACACCCAATACAGACATTTCTCAGAAACCAGAAAGTAATGCATACAAAGTAACATATTAAAAACTATTCTCCACATCACACTATTACAGCGTGCAACCCGCTCCAGATAACATACCTGTGGCGGTGAGCCACCCGATCCAGATACCATACCAGTGGCGGCGTGCCACCCGATCCACACATATATCTCTAAAAATGGGATGCACATTGAGACCAATTTTTTCATTACAATAAACACATATTGTCTCATGCTCGGCCACAAGAAATGCATCCAAACAAGTCCCTCAATATCGGAACTGAATAAATGGTAGAAACCTCTGCACAAACATCCGCCACAAAGGCCCAATTACAAGAAATACTTGCCAGCCGTCCGCTGGTCTTTGGAATACAACTATCCTACTATAACATAATCTAATGCACCTTTCCATGCAAATGTGGCATTTCCCGTCATAGCCCATGACACATTAGTCTAGACAACCTGACATTGGGACAACCAGAGTGCAATCTATTATCAACCCAAATTTAATGTACCAAGCAAAGAAAGATCCACTCGGACCTCCAATTATCAATAACCACTAGACGATATCGATACACACGATCTACAACTACTTCATAGTCGGATCACAAGAACTTCTAGTCTCCAACACATATAACGCATGAATCACTGTGCCTGATTCCACACTCCGTCGTACAAATACATAACACACATAAAGTATCCATTCATGCAACGAAAGATATTCAAAAATTTCCATTGCCCTTCAACAACTCAAATATCCGCAGTCAATCCAACAAGAAAATGTCGCAATACTATGAACGTATCATCAATTTACATCATCTTAATTCCTTCGAAGATCTATTCTTTACTCGCCTGCAGCTACCCGTGCTGCTCAGGAATTTGATGATCTCCTATTATGAACTGAACCAAAACCTTAAAAACGCAAATCACAATTCCCATATCATAACGCATATATATAGACCATACCATACCAGGATAACATGAGGACTTCCATCTCTCTCCTGCACTGCAGGCATCGACAGACTCAACTAGTCAAGAACTTTCATGACCCCATATAGGAGAAAAATTATTACAAACTCCATGCTTCTCAAACCCTTAGGAAATATACTCATCCTCAAATCACGGTAAAACACATCAAGAACTCTTTCTCCCAATTCCATTGCACAAGCTAAATTGCCAGGACTGAATCGTTTTACCTAAACCAAGCTAAGCAAACTACTAGCACACAAGAGCTTTGCTGCACAATACCTGAAAGACTTATTACCTTGAACACATACAATGAATTACTCATATCCTTATCATATTGATTCGGTTTATTAACAAGCTGTTCCATTTATCCAATTCGTTTCTGATTCATCTTAAATTTGATATTCTCCATTGCTGTAGCACCAAAATACCTCAACCCAGGTTACCATACGAGACTCGCACATAAAACTATATTGTCTAAGATCCATAGGCCACTGAATACCCTCTTAAACATCATCCTAGAAATACCACATTCCAGACTACTTTACCTTGAAGAACTTCCTGCGAATCTGAATTTGTTACCATTACCTACCAAATACGGATATATAGAACCCCATAATTAACATAACATACCACAAGTCATAATCTCTTCTAATGAAAACACAGTTTCTAGCCACATACACAAACTTAAGACTCCTGATTGTTACGTGCAAATCCTTGAACACAGTAACACCATTCTCAAGAGTCATTCATTTTTAAACAACTGTAAATTATATGACTTAACGAACAGAACTATTCGTGCCTAATTAGTAGTCTGACACGACAGCACATGATTTCATACAGATACAAACAATCATCTTTATTCTCTATACACTAAACATTCTTCATTGATAGCAGTTCAAAACATCCTAGTATTTCTCAACATCTACAAATCACCATCCAACCTTTATCAAAATTTTCCTTCACACGTGCCATTCTCGGCTCAATTTCTACGACCAGACCTGATCTGCCAACATACCTAGAAATAGAACCAATTATAGCACACATCAGTGCAATAAACTAATCCATAACAACCTCCGCAACTTGGCTCGAAGAAATATACTAGGACACGCTCAATAATCCTTAATACTTTCACTCTACTAAAATCACAACATTATAGGGAGATTTAAACTCAAGTCATCTGCAAGTTCATGAAAACACAGATCAACTAGTATCGTAATCCTCCACACCTCTTACATTCATCTCTACCACAGTTGAATCCACTTTCTTAAGCGTCCCAAATTCTCAAATCACAACACATACCCTTCAATTACACATCAGACATTTTAACACACACATAAGGATCATACCGCTCAAAAACACTCTGCAGGAGATAACCCACCTGCTTTACCTCATTTTAATATTTCAACATGCCTTCCACCGTCATCTACGTTACACAATCATTTAGTCTTTCTGAATCTGAACCCATATCGCCACACATAGTGCACCTTACTTCTCAACTAGAGAATACAAAATATTCTTCACAAGCCCATCACTCGGGGCTACACAACATATCACAATAGGAAACAAACACTTAATAGCTTATCTATCATTCAACAGACTCTTTCCTTACTACCAAGCACCCCACAGTACTAACATATTCATCACATGGATATCCAGCCGCCATTCTAGCTAATAAGAATAACACTGAACATATAAGTTCAAAATACTTGCTCACACAATCAGCACCTCTGTGCTCAAGCCATAGGAAAAGATCTGATCTCAATACTTCTAGACTGGCCTAACATAAACTCACGGAGATTACCTCTCATCCCTTGATCGGGGAATCACAAGCCATTAAGGCACATATGCTACTGAGCGGTCACGTGCGCACATAGACGTGTGGAAAGAATTTCAAGAATTATACCTCAAGCTGAATCAACTACGCGCGATAAGAATTTCAAGAATGGGAAGTTTTCCTAAAGGTTCTGCAGCCTCTCGAGGATAAATACAGATGTCTCTCGTGAAGACCTAGTAACCTAGGCTCTGATACCATTTTGTCAAAACACATAATTCATACCTAGTCGTGATGGCGCCTCTCGTGAAGATAAGGCCAGCCAACAACCCCAAATCCTCTTTTAACAACTGAGTCAATTCAGCCAACAACCCCAAATCCCATGTTTGAGTAAAAATGTAGCCGAGTTCATAAAACACTGTAAATCACACGGACTGAGTTCAAATAATTTTTTAAATAGTGAGGAAAACAGTGATGACAGCTCATAAAGAGTTACAATAATCGGCAATAAGCGCCACGTATGGCATGACCCCAAGTCATAATGATAACAACAATACAATTGCAAATACGCGATAAAAACCCACAATCGGGACGGACCAAGTCATGATCCTGAACAATGCTCTACCCCACGCTCAGGTCCAGCATTCAAGTCACCACAGTATAGTATTAAGATGTTCAAATCCGGGTTTCAAATCCTCAAGATATAATTCCCAAGTATTACTCACCTCGAACCGGCAAAATCTCAAGCCCGCAATGCCTCTGCCCCTCAAATCGGCCTCCACGCACGTCGAAACTAGCCAAAAACAGAGCGAATGCATCACAATATGCAAATGGGACAATACCCAACCGAAAACTATTAAATTATAGCAAGAACCATGAAACTAGCAAAACTCGAGCCCCGGGACCACTTCTCGAAAAAAATTACAAAATTCATATTTTTGGAATCCGTGTCTTGACACATGTCCGTACATATAAAATTTATCAAAATTGGAGTTCAAATGGCTCACCAAATCCCAAATTAACATAGCATAAACCAAGCCCTAATTTTCTTCAAATTTATACCCAAATTCAGAGGATTAATGGATAAATATTCAATATAATCATGTATTTAACTCATACAACTTATCTCCAATCGATTCCCAGTCGAAACCCTTTTAATTCCTTACCGAAAACTCCCAAGCTTTCTAAAAAATGGTGGAAAAATGACCCCAACTCGTGGATGAAATATTTTTAAACATTCTACCCCAAGTCCAAAAATCCTTCATCGCGATCGTGAGCAAGGTCACGCGATCGCGAAGTATAAAAATCCAAGGCCTCCAAATTACTCAATACAAACACGACTGAACCATATGCAAACGCGATGCACCACATGACCGACCTTCTGCGATCGTGGACCAACTAATGCTAATACGTAAGGCATAAATTGTCCTGCCCAAATCCTTCAATGCGAACGCATCATATCTTGTGGGAACGCGAAGCTGTACCATTTATCCTTCCACGAACGCGGACCCCTGAATGCGAACGCGTAGGGAAAATCTCCAGCCTCCCAAAAATCTTCTACACGATCGCGACCCCTTACCCGCAATCGTGAAGAACAAATTCTCCGCAACAATGAACCTGCAATTTCTGCTATCTTTTAAAGCCCAAAGTAGTCTGATTGACCATCTGAAACTAACCCGAGGACCTCGGGACCTCAACCAAACATGCCAACATATTGCATAACATCATACAAACTTGTTCCAATCCTCAAAACGCATCAAACAATGCTAAAACCATTAAAACACATCGGATTCAAGCCTAGTTTTCTTTAAAACTTCTTAAACTCATATTCGATCAAAAACCTGACCAAACGACATCCGACTGACCTGAAAATTTGCAGACGTATCCAAATTCACCTAACGAAGCTACTGCAACACTCAAAATTCCATTTTGACCCTCGGATCACAATCTCACCTATCAACCGGAATCCGCCAAAATTCAAACTTCGCCAATTCAAGATTAATCCTACACCGGACCTCCACATTCAATTTCGATCGCACTCTTAAGTCACAAATCATGCCCCCAAGCTAACCGAACAACCGAAAATCTCATTCGAGCCTTCTAAACACATGGTCAACTTTCGGTAGACTTTTCTAAAACAAGCATCCTTCTAAGAGGCTATGTGCCTTATTTTCAACCAAAACTAATTCAATTACACCCGATCAACACTAATATTGATGTTGAGACATGAAACAACACAATAAAGGGGAAATGGGGTAGTAAATCATCTGACGACAGATCGGGTCATCACAAACAAGCTTATCGGTCCTAACTACCCGGACAATAGCATAACAATAGCTACACACGGAATCGCATCACCTCGTAAATATGTAGCCCCCACATATAGGAGAACATAATCAATTCTTTCACCTATGGGGACAATTTCCTCTTACAAGGTTAGAAAGGAGACTCACCTCGCTCCGAAGATTCATAACTGGTATTCCACGCCCTTCCAAAGACTCTACTTGATGCACCACGTTCCAAAACTAGCCAATGGTTAGGCAAATCCATTACTATATGCCCAATTATTCATTACAATCTAAATTATAGCAATTCCCAACTCTAAATAAAAAGTTTACCAAAATGCCCTCGGGCCCACGTGCACGGAATCCAAAAACTTTTGAAGATAAATATTACCCATAATCTTAGGAACTCAAATATATAATTTTTACTAAATTACATATTCAATATCATGGTCAAATTCAAAGAAATGAAAATTTCTAGGTTTTCGACCAAAACTTCAAATTTATTTTAATTTCAATATCTAAATTAATATATAAACTTGTATTCAACTCAAAACCAGTAGAAATCAAATATTCAATGCTTGGTGATAAAAATGGCGCTCAAAAGTTGCTCTTAATCGGCTCCCATGGAAGAAAATTAAAGTAAAATGAGCCAAAACCGATTTTTAAAATAACACTGCCAAGATAATCCTCCTATGCGATTGAATACAGTGCCCCGCGATCGCATAGGCCAACTATGTTGCCTCCCAAAATTTGCACTATGTGATCGCATAAAGTCCAGCCTTCCTCTTGTGTGATCGCATTGCACCTCCTACGATCGCATAGACCAATTCCAGCCTCCTTCAAGTCTTGATCTATGCAATCTCATACCCTCTCTTGCGATTGCATAGAGTAAAAGCCTACTGCACTTACACCTGAAAACCAGCAATCCTCACAAGGAAAACATCAATGTGTTAACCATCCCGAATACACCCAAGGCCCCCGGGACCCCAACCGAACATACCAACCAATTCCAAAACATATTATAGAATTTCTCGAGGCATCAAATCATATCAAACAATGCTAAAATCATGAATTAAACCCCAATTCAAGCTTTATGAACTTTAAAATTTCAAACTTTTATTTCCGATGTTTAAACCTATCAAATCATGTCTGATTAACCTCAAACATTGCACACAAATTATATTTGACATTACAGACCTAATAAAACTTTCGGAATTGGATTTCGACCATGATATCAAAAAGTCAACCTCTGGTCAAACTTCCCAAAAACCTTCAAATTTCTATCTTTAGCAAAGTGGCTTCAAAATGACCTACGGACCTCCGGATTCACTTCCGATCGCACTCCAAACTCCAGAATCGCCATACAGAGCTATTCCTAGACTTAAAGTCCCAAAAAGACATTGATAACACTGAAATGCACTTCAGGCCAAACTTAAGAAATTTCTTCCAAACTGCTAACTTCCACAATAGGCACCAAAACACTCCCGGGTAATCCAAAACCCAATCCGGGCATACGCCCAAGTCCAAAATTATCATACGAACCTGCTGGAACCTTCAGATCTCGATTACCAGGTAATTTACTAAAAATTCCAGTCCTAGTTTATTCTTTCAACTTTAAGCTTCCGAAATAAGAATTCTCTTTCCATAACAACTATGGACTTCCCGAAATTCAGTTCCAACAATGCGTACAAGTCATAACACCTGAAATGTTGCTGCTTATGGCCTCAGACTACTGAATGATGCACTATGGCTCAAAATGATAGGTCAGATCGTTACATTCTCTTCCACTTAAACATACGTTCGTCCTCGAACGTGCTGAGAAATACATTGAAGTAGTATGAAATCACTGTTTGAGCACCTCATACACCATTCTCGTGCCATCACAATTCAGTTGAGCACATTAGCTCGATCAATTCTAAAGATATTCTCTTTTATTCAAGCAACTATGCCTCAACGTCCAATTCTAACATCCAGAACTAAATGTTAGGCCTGATCCCAACATACGATCACCATAGCAATCACTACACGTTGTACATAAACACGATTGCATAATTTCCACACTTTGCATTACCTACTCATAGGGCCACAATAACCTTTTTCTGATCAACTTAGTCAAAATCCTATTAATTTGATGCTCATGTTGCACCCCATGACATATACAGGTCTTACTCTAACATTTACCATACCGCCATGACAGATGAGATGTACCAACATTGATAATCAACTATCGAGTCAAGAAAATATTAGGTCTATACTCGTGACAAAACCTTCACCTCATTCTAAACCCAATAATGGTCTTATCTCCATAACATGCCTCGTATAGCTGGATTGCACAAAATCTTAGATCAAGGGATCTCGTCTCATCCTATAAAACTGCTCAGGAAATAAGCCATCCCAGAAATTGTTAAATCTCATATAATGCTACCCTACGCCAATAGGCAACCAATTCGAACACGATGCAAAAGAAAAACGAACTCTGGGAGGAACCTAACTCCCGCAGTACCACGGACTTTCCTTATAAAAAAGGAAGCAAAACATACAAAAATAGCATATAGAAACTACACACACATCACACTGTTACGGCGTGCAACCCAATCCACACAGCATAACTATGGCGGCGTGCCACCCGATCCTCACAACATAACTATGGTGGCATGCCACCCGATCCATATAATATACCCATGGCGGCGTGCCACCCTATACACACGTAGAACTCACATAAGGAGATACACATCGAGCTAAATTGCTCATTACAATGAATTATTGAATCTCGGTCACCAGCACTCTAAGTGTATAGTACCATTACCTAGGGAACATATAGCGCCATAAGCTACAAAACTCAAGCATAACTGCGGTGTGATACCACATCTATAACTGCGGTGTGATACCACATCTACGTTGTACATAAATACGATTGCATAATTTCCACACTTTGCATTACCTACTCATAGGGCCACAATAACCTTTTTCTGATCAACTTAGTCAAAATCCTATTAATTTGATGCTCATGTTGCACCCCATAACATATACAGGTCTTACTCTAACATTTACCATACCGCCATGACAGAGGAGATGTACCAACATTGATAATCAATTATCGAGTCAAGAAAATATTAGGTCTATACTCGTGACAAAACCTTCACCTCATTCTAAACCCAATAATGGTCTTATCTCCATAACATGCCTCGTATAGCTGGATTGCACAAAATCTTAGATCAAGGGATCTCGTCTCATCCTATAAAACTGCTCAGGAAATAAGCCATCCCAAAAATTGTTAAATCTCATATAATGCTACCCTACGCCAATAGGCAACCAATTCGAACACGATGCAAAAGAAAAATGAACTCTGGGAGGAACCTAACTCCCGCAGTACCACAGACTTTCCTTATAAAATAGGAAGCAAAACATACAAAAATAGCATATAGAAACTACACACACATCACACTGTTACGACGTGCAACCCAATCCACACAGCATAACTATGGCGGCATGCCACCCGATCCTCACAACATAACTATGGTGGCATGCCACCCGATCCATATAATATACCCATGGCGGCGTGCCACCCTATACACACGTAGAACTCACATAAGGAGATACACATCGAGCTAAATTGCTCATTACAATGAATTATTGAATCTCGGTCACCAGCACTCTAAGTGTATAGTACCATTACCTAGGGAACATATAGCGCCATAAGCTACAAAACTCAAGCATAACTGCGGTGTGATACCACATCTATAACTGCGGTGCCATTTTGCTCACATAACATCATTGCCACGCGAAACCTTAACACACAAAAATTTACCAAGCCGTCTCACAACTTATACGGTGCAATACATCCTTACCTAGAATAGCTGATGACAAAATAACACCCTGATTGTCCCTCCCTAAGGTACGCTCGCTGAAACATATACAACTGGCTTGTTATAAAGCCCTGTTCGCATACAAATCAATCCACTGATCTCAAGTTGATTTATGATTGGACCAACTTGGCTAGTAACCTTTCAAAGGTCCATAGTAACTCCCTTTCCCTCATTACACTTAAGAACAACCATCATAACCGGAGCAACCTCAATAGTTCATAACCCAATAAACAAAGTGCCCTCAGGGCATAATTTTCTCAAATTTTATGACATTACCACAATCCTCATACTCTATTTAAATATTTAATCAATCGAGTGACTACATGTCACACCTATGCAATCTTCCCGTGGGGCACGATCCCATAATCTCCCAAAATAAACAACGAGTCTGCACACCTAAACCACCAGTCGCACTAACGATGAAAAGCGATCAAGAATCCTTAACAGGGATGCAAGGCCTTTTACACAAAACATCGATCTCAGGTGTGGCTGAAGACAATACCAATTTACTTTAATCACTCAACCCTTTCCTTGCTCATCCGAGCCCGTGACATCATTGTCAACCCCGAACCGCAACCTTGATCCTCACTTTGTATCTCCATGCTACCCATTTCACCCAACATGCCAACATATGATAGAACACGATTTCATCGTAACTTTGGAATCATTAATATTTTAACA
Source organism: Nicotiana noctiflora (assembly GCA_032618575.1). NCBI lineage: Eukaryota > Viridiplantae > Streptophyta > Magnoliopsida > Solanales > Solanaceae > Nicotiana > Nicotiana noctiflora. Next base: position 79,488 of record JASVEL010001332.1, on the reverse strand, counting down.
TGTCATTACATAAGAACTTTTTACTTAACTAATTTTAGGAGAATCATAGCAACACACAGGTAAATTCCTATAACCGTAGGATATGCAAATCTCTAAGTAGTGGTCCAGGCCACCATAGTCCTTTCGGAATCCGTTTTCACTTAACAAGTCATAACAGAAGAATGCTTCTGAATAACATCAATTATGGCGGCCGACAAACCTCATTCGTACCGCCAATAATCATATGGATAACTCGATCACGCTAAATAAACTGATCACAGACCCCAACATGCCAAATTCAACTATGCCTAATCAATCCCTTTCCTTCCAATTTATCCTTGATTGCCTTGAAGATAATGCCAACCCTCTTCAACACATACATACTCCCTCTACACTCACACCGAGTGGCCTTGAGTCACGAGACCATGTTGCCTCAAATCCCTCAAGCTATTTCATATTTCTCAAATGCTACACCACAAGTCAAAATATCATAGAACATCTTGGGGATCTTCTCATAAATAGGTACAAAGCTTGTTTCTTACATGTACTCATAGGCTTGAAATTATTGGGCACCACATTTTAGCCCGTATGATCTACTAGGACCGTTGCTGAGAGCCACCTACTCTAACTTAGTCCCAGATATAATCAACTACATGAATCTTCTAGCACATTAATACCCTCTCACTGAAGCACCTAGCGGAATTACTCCCCCTTAAACCCGCTTCTATATAAGGCATAAACCCTGAATTCTTTCCCAAGTTCGAACATGAACCCATAAAGCCAACCGTAGCAAATCTTTAATAATTCTTCTACTCAATTCACCACTTATGGCATTCTCCGTAGCTGAGATAGCCCATCAAGATATTAATAACTGGAAACCTCGCAAGTAGCTAACCATGCAACCCAAATAACAAGCGGTGGGACTCTCCCATTTAGCTTGAAGCCATTATTACTAAATTCTGGAGTTCACTAGGATTCTTAATCTCTTTTTAACATAACCTTGCACAATCAATCACCAGCATTCTCGATACCCTACCATAGAAACCTAATTTGATACTCTAAATTATTAAAAATATTCAAACAACAGTATCCTTTACTACATAACCCGTAGAACTCTTCGCATAAGCCTCACCAACCACGTAACTGCTAAACTATTCATAGGAAATGACCCCCTGGGTCCAAGCTCTCTCCCTAGCTGTGCCAGTCCATTTATCCCTCGTAGACGTCCATTAAATGTGCGACAACATCATTCCACTTCAAAGTCATGCTACATATTTCTTCATTTCAAGCAGCTCCTTTTCGTCATACCAAATCTCCTGCCGCATAATAACCCCATGCTTCAAATTAAATCTACAGACGTCCATTGCCCGTCGCTGAAATCCCAAATCTTCCCAAACTATCCTTAGACACATTTTTATCCTACTACTAGGCCCTATACATCTCCACCACTCTCCCACTTTGGGAAACCTCATTCCTTTAATCAATTGTTCGGCATGTGCTCCCTATTCCTGGCCTTTTAGAAGTTTAATACTCCGCCTGACACTTCCCACATGTTTTCTCATCTTTTTATACTAAGTTGTTGCCTTAATATAATGTATCTTCTTGGAACTTGAATCCACAATTTGTTACTGACTTTAAACTTTTCCGAAGGTCATCTTTCTCGAACTGCCAACATTTAAAATATAAATTCAATCATAAACCACCGTGCCATGCGATATCTGACGGTTGTATCGTCAATAACATTTCATAATATCTCGCCCTAAGGCGAATTGTAGTAGATTACAATATTGACAAACTTAGAGCATTCAGTTAGGACAACAGCACCCCCATATAGAGGAGAACTCCACCACACTTGCAATTACCATGTTTCATTACTCCCACCAGTCCACACTTGACCATCCTTAGTTCGTTTTCCTTTCCCTTGTCGGGAATAGATACTGGATCACTTTCATTACATACCAAGAAAACCTCTTTTCAATTCATTCACTGCTCCGACACGTGGGCAACCACCCTACCTTTGCAACAACACTGTGGAAAATTGCTCACAAGCATTACGGAAACATGTGCCTATCCTCAAGGCTCTTAGAAGTTCCGTTACTGAGCTGAAACAATAGAATCTCCCTTCGAAATACGACTATAATAGTCCAATAAACTATATAGGGAAAATCATCCCGCACCATATTGGTAGTGCCATTACCATCCTTCAAATTTTTATTTATAAAAAGCACTAGCGTCGCACAAGCTTGAGAGGGAAGGAATCAAAGGCATAAGCCTCAAAGGAATTGAACTGCACGATAAGGGAATCAAGAAGGGAAGTACTCCTAACAGCCCTATAGCCTCCAGAGGATAAATACAGACGTCTTTGTACCAATCCGCGAGACTCTACTAGACTTTCTCATGACCCGTGCGACCGACGAGAACCTAGTGGTCTAATACCATATTGTCACGACCCAAAATCCGTGCAAGCCAACTGGAATACTTAATTAAATTCTCATTATAATAATTTTGAAAACCTTTCTTTCATAAAATTTTAACAAGACTCAGTATATTCTTCCGAATAAATAATGAAATATTTAAACATCTTTTAAGATTTCCAAATACATCCCCAGAACCCGGTGCACGAGTGCATGAGCAACTATCAATAAAGAAAATAAAATACAACCTTTGTTAGAAATACGATGGATAGGGAATAAATAATAAAAATGTTGAAGGGAACTATACTAGATGCGGGTCGTCTCGAACAAATGCATCACATCTAGTCTCAGAGTCATTCGGGTTGCTACGCCAAGTAGGCTGCTAGAGGTAAATACACACGTGCAATAAAAATGCACAGAAGTTTAGTATAAGTACGTAATCAACGTGTACTCAATAAGTATCCTACCTAATATCGAAGAAGTAGAGACGAGATGGCCAACTTCGACACTCACTAGAGGTCAATTAACAATATTCTATAAATGTGAGGACAATCATAGATTTATATAGTAGTTCTAATTCGCGGAGCCAGAAAATAGGTAAACACCTTCTAACAATTAATCAAGGGCTTCCAAGTTTTATTCTTTATTATCTTATCAATTTATCTCAAGTCATGAAGGGAAAATATCACATTTTTAAATTTACAAATGACAAGTAACATGCGCAAATCACATCAAGGCGACGGCCCAATCCAACATGAATGTAAACTGTGCACTATCGAGGGTTGAGTGGCCCGGACCAATAGATGCATCTATTTAATCTACTGAGGCATTCGGCCCGTTCAATAAATAAATACATACATTGCTTGCGAATAACGCATGCGACGTAGGTACGCACAAAATACATGCTCAAATAGCCAATTAAGAATTCATCCAGGATATTTATCCAATTAAGGAAAAAATTTCTCTTTTTAACAATTCAGGAAATGATGTTTAATCTCTTTATAAATTTATTTACTAATTCAAGCTATCAGTGGGTTCATAATTAATCAAAGTATAACCTGCTTATGGGTCCTAACTGCCCCGACAATAGCATAATAGTAGCTTCACACGGACTCTCATCACCTCATGTGTACGTCGCCCCCACATATAGGAGAACACAATCAATATTTCACCTATGGGGAGAATTCCCTCTTACAAGGTTAGAAAGGAGACTCACATCGCTCTGAAGACTCATAACAGGCATTCTACGCTCTTTCGAAGACTCTACATGATGCACCACGATCCAAAACTAGCCAACCGTTATGCAAATCCATTAGTATATGCTCAATTATTCATTACAATCTAAATTATAGCAATTCCCAACTCCGATCGAAAAGTTGACCAAAATGCCCGCGTGCCTGGAATCTAAATTTTTCAAAGATAAAGACTACCCATGACCTTAAGAACTCAAATATATAGGTTTTCCACCAAAACCTCAAATTTACATTAATTTTACTGTCTAAATCTGTATATAAACTTGTATTTAATTCAAAACCAGTAGAAATCACTTACCCAGTGCTTGGTGATTAAAATGGCGCTCAAATGTTGCTCAAAATCAGATCCCATGAAAGAAAAATGAAATGAAATGAGTCATAACCCGTTTTAAAATAACATTGTCGAGAAAATCTTCCTATGCGATCGCATAAAGTGGCCCCGCAATCGCATAGTCCAACTATGCTGCCTCCCAAAATTTACACTATGCGATCATATAAAGTCCAGGCTTCCTCCTATGCGATCGCATTGCACCTCCTGCGATCACATAGACCAATTCCTGCCCCTCTCAACTCTTGCTCTATGAGATCGCATACCCTCTCTTGCGATCGCATAGAGTAAAAACATGTTGCACTTGTACCAGAAAACCAGCAATCCTCACAAGGTAAAAATCGGTCTGTTAACTATCTGGAATCCACCCGAGGCCCCCGGGACCCCAACCAAACATACCAACCAATCCCAAAACATATTATGGACTTGCTCAAGGCTTCAAATTGTCTCAGACAATGCTAATATCATGAATTACACTCCAATGCAATCTTTATGAACTTTAGAATTTCAAACTTCTATTTTTAAACCTATCAAATCACATCTAATTGACCTCAAATTTTGCACACAAATTATTTTTGACATTACGGACCTACTCCAACTTTCTAAATTGGATTCTGACACCAATATCATAAAGTCAATCTCCAGTTAAACATTCCAAAAACCTTAAAGTTTCTGTCTTTAGCCAAATGGCTTCAAAATGACCTACGGACCTCCGAATTCACTTCTGATCGCACTCCACTCCAGAATCACCATACGGAACTATTCCCAGAATCGGAATCCCAAACGGCCATCGATAACACTAAAATGCACTTCAAACCAAACTTAAGAAATTTCTTCCAAACTGCTAACTTCCACAATGGGCGCCAAAATGCTCCCGGGTTATCCAAAACCCAATCCGAGCATAAGCACAAGTCTGAAATCATCATACAAACCTGTTGAAACCTTTAGATCCTGATTCCAAGGTCGTTTAATCAAAATTCCAATCCTACTTCATTCTATCAACTTTGAGATTCCGAAATACGAATTCTCTTTCCAAATCAACTCTAGACTTCCAAAAATTTAATTTCGACCACGCCTAAAGTTCATAAGACCTGAAATAAAGCTACTCATGGCTTCAAACTACTGAATGACGTGCTGGGGCTCAAAACAACCGGTCGGGTCATTACTGTATGCCTCATTATTTTCTGAATCTGCTACACCAAAATGTAGAGGAAAGATATGATTGTTTGCATCTGTTTATACATCAACAACTAGAACATCACGATATTTTGACTTCAAAAATATTGTATCTACTGCAATGACGGTTCTACAGTAGGACCAACAAGCTACTGATACCGTATGAGCAAAGAATAAATAAAAAAATATGTACATTGAAACACAAAAAAATAAATCATAAGGTGTGAAGATTCCGAATAGTAACATTTGAAACTTTAGGCTGATGGTTAGTATTGTTTTGCTTACCTATTCTGTGCATCTCTTTTTATGATTGTGTACGTTCCTGGCTTTTTGGCCACCATCATGTGTAGGTATGAATGAAGACTCTGGAAGTTCTCTTCAGGTGCTCCACTTAGGCAACAATAGCTTTTTGAATAGAACGACATGCTTTGTGATAATCAATGTCAATTCCAAATTTCTTTTTCATTTCATTTTCTACAAAGGCTGGTGTAACCTCTATCTTTTTGTCTCGAACATGTTCTATAATTTGTTCGCTAATAAAATTTGATGTATCATGCTTCTGATCTTATTTTCTTGCATCAACTGAGCATTCATGGATGTTATGATATTTATCACCCTAAACAGTGTGGAATTTTTTTATTCTGATAGCACATACATTCCAACCACATTTGTCCATGATGTACTTCAACTCGTATCTCTTGGAACATGATCTAACAATAGTGATTTTCATTTATCTCCTAGCTGCAGAAATATTTAGTCATGTTTTGTATGTTCTCAATGATTGATCCAACTCTTACTTCCTCAGGCAACGCATTGTGCCTAAGTATTTTACATAGTGCAGATTCTTTCACCTTTCTCCTCACTCTTTTTCTTGATATCTAAGAAACACAACAACTTTTAGCAATTTCTTTAATTATATGTGATGTTATCAGTATAAGCTCCATGTTTACTTCATCTTCATTGTTGTTTATCATTGCAGAAAGTGAAAAAAAGCTTTGTTGGATTGTGTGTTGTCAATTTGCATTATTAGTTGTACTTCTTCTTCTTGGTCATCGACAAACGCGTATGAATTTATTGGAGGATTGAGTAATTGTTGCAGCATTATGTATTCTGAAGCAGCTGTAACGTTAGAAGGTTGTTTCCCTTTGTCAAATTCTGTTATTGGTTGTCGTACTTCATGTTGATACTCAGCAAAAAGCTCTTAATCTATTGCATATGCAAGAGATTGGTTGAATGCTACTGATTCTGAAGGTTGTTTTTTCGATGACGAAATGGCAATTCTTGTAGGCTGAATCAATTGTAAGAAAATGTATACATGTATTGAGTTCTTCATTTGAAGTTACAAGCATTCCTTGTTTTGTGTTTAGTTTGATATCAAACCATAGTTTTAATACATATCTGGTTGAATCAATATTTGCAACTTCACTAATTTTTTCAGGAAAGTATTGAATGATATGTCCTTATTATGTAGAAGATGTTTTGTATCATGATCAAAGTATTTGAAATCAGGAGTCCAACTCTCATTGAAAGTTATAACAACACAAATCAAACTCATCCTACAGATTCATGTTTAGTGGCAAATATTAGAAAAGTGAACAAAAGAATTTTTAGGTTGTTTGTGCTGAAGTTTTTACAAATGAACTAATCACTTAGGCATCTTCTACTGAATTTTTTTTGGAAAAAGATGTATGACATAATTAATGAATCTTGTAAAGAAAACTTCAGCTTATAAGTGCTAAATTTTTAGAGATAAGCTTAATAACTTCAGCATATTAGCTGAAGTTTTTTATGATGGTGATTCATCAATGCAGGGGAAAAAATCTTCAGAAGGTAAGTGCTAAAGATTTTAGAAATGAACTAAAAAATTTCAGGACATTAATTTGAAGTTTTTTTAACATAAAATGACAGCATGTTTCAGCACTAATTGCATAGTATACAACAGTAACCTACACAATTAAAGTAGTAATTATATTGCATTTGGGGGTATGTGTTAGTGTAATAAATATATTCCTATCATATTCATGCACGCTTTTCATTAGACAACCTTTAAAATTCCTTTTTTCTTTTTCATAAACCATGCAGATATTTTTTCCCGCTATATAAGCATGCTATTTCTTGTGAGTTTATTCACTCAAACACATATATTTTAGCAGATATAAAATACAAAAAGGAGAAAAGTGGATGCTATCATTAGGCAAATAGTTGACGAGATCAAGAAAGACAACATTGAGGCATTTGAGTTGAAGCTTGATGAGGTCATAGAAAAGTAAGACAGAGAGCTTGAAGAAATTAACAAAAAGCTTGATACGCTTGTGATGTATGCAAGATTTGATAATCTTGCTAATTAAGATGCTCGTCCATCTGGAAGTGACGATAATGATGATGATGATGGAATGGACGATTAATTTTAATTTTTTTTATTTATGTAATTTCTTTTTATATTTTATTATATTTCAATGAAATATTAAGTTTTTGTTATAACTTTTTTCTGCATTTTTTTAATATTAATTATATTGAAATTCGAAAGATAGTAGAAGAAATGAACTGTATAACTTTAGCAGGAATTAACAAAAATTAATCTGATTATTAATAATTTTTTGATATGAAGTTTTTTGTACTAATAATAATAATAATAAAATACACAGTGCTTGATGAAACTTCAAGCATCAACTAAAAATTCTTTTTAAACTTATAAAATAACAGAACAATTAAAAAAACTTAATCTGAAAATTACATATTGATCAACAAAATATTTAGCAGATGAACAAAAAAAACTTCAGCATACAAAAAATTATATGAAAAATATTTTAATTCCTGAAATCATAAGCGATTTTTGTTATGAAATTTTTTGAAAAAATATTAATAAAATATTTAGTGCTGACATTTTTTGTATAAGCATGAACTAAAAATTATTTTTAAAGTTATAAAATAACAGAACAATTAACAAAAACTTATCTAAAAATTAAATACAGAAAAAACTTCAGCATACAAAAAATTATATAAAAAATATTTTACATATTCCTGAAACATAAGCATTTTTTTGTAAGAAATTTTCGAAAAAATGATAATAAAATACTTAGTGGAGGCATTTCTAAGTTCAAGCATGAAGTTTTAAAATAATAACTAAAATACTACAACACCTATACCAAAGTTGTTTTGGTGCAATATGAATTTTTAATTTACACAGTGTAGGAGAAAAACTTTACCTCCTCGTGCTGAAGTTTTTAAGTAAAAACTAAAAAAATTTAGCTCCTAAGTCGAAGTTTTTTTGGTGCAATATGATTTTTTAATTTAGGTAGTGTAAGAGGAAAACTTCAATCTCCTGCTAAAGTTTTTAAGTAATAACTAAAAACTTTAGCTCCTAGGCTGAAGTTCTTTTGGTGCAATGTGATTTTTTAATTTAGCCAGTGTAGGAGGAAAACTTCATCCTCCTGCTGAAGTTTTTAAGTAATAACAAAAAAACTTCAGCACCCACGCTGAAGTTTTTTTGGTGCAATCTAATTTTTTAATTTAGCAAGTTTAGGAGGAACACTTCAGCCTTCCTACTTAAGTTTTTAAGTAATATTTAAAAAAAATTAGCACCCAAGCCGAAATATTTTTGGTGCAATATGATTTTTTAATTTAGCCAGTGTAGGAGGTAAAGTTCATCCCTCCAGCTTATATTTTTAAGTAATAACTAAAAAACTTCGGCAACTACGCCGAAGATTTTTTGGTGCAATATAATTTTTTTAATTAAGCAGTGTAGGAGGAAAACTGCAGCCCTCCTACTTAAGTTTTTAAGTAATAAATAAAAAACTTCAGCACTTACGCCGAAGTTTTTTTGGTGCAATATAATTTTTTTAATTTAGCTAGTGTAGGAGGAAAACTTCAACCCCGCTGCTTAAGTTTTTAAGTAATAACTAAAAAACTTTGGCAACTATGCCGAATTACCCAGTGTACGAGAAAAACTTCAGCTTTTAATTATTGACAAAAAAACTTCAGCAATAAAACAATCATATAATATTTTAATGTAATTTCTTCTTCGTTGTGTTATTTGTCAGCTCGTTAACTAAGTGCTTCAGCATAGAATGTTAGAATTCATTGTCAAATATATTTGGAATTCATCATATCAGTGAAGTTCGTCAAACAACTTCGATCAATTAATCATAAAATATATAATTCAAAAACTATTTTAAATTCAGGACATGAATTTGAATACTTAAAATGTATTTGAATTTGATTTTGAATTTGGATTTGAATTTGAATACAAAATTTGAATGCGAGACATGTTCTCAGGAGAGACAAACTGATCGAGGAGATACGGAGGAGATCTGAAATTTGAATATGAGAATACGATGGAGAGATGCACTTTTATATATTTTGGAAGGGGTATAATGGTCATATTAACACATATTTTTTTAGTTGGTTACGAAATCTATAGTTTATAAAAAGAGGGTATAAGTTAAAAGGTGACATAAAAATGGGGTATGGTTGCATATCGGCCCGTTACATTTGCATAGGTGTGAAATTGTCACGACCCGAGTTCACCCTCCATGAACATGTCGTGATGGCACCTAGTCCCTACGACTAGGTAAGCCTAACAATTATGGAAGATAACCAAATTTGCGGAAGCAAGCAAAACAAACGAAATTAGAAAAATAAAATGGTGCTTAAGGTGCCGCTTGGCACGTAGCATAACAAATTCAAAACTGACGACAATTCCCAAAACCCGGAAACTCACAAGTCCTAAGATAAACGGATACATAAGAGGCTCTAACTCAAGAATATCTGTACAAGAAGAAATAGTCAAACAACTACACTTTTTATAGAAAACTAGAAAGGGACTCCTCGCTATGCGGACGTAGAAGATATACCTTGAAGTCTCTATCGGTATGCTTCCTTTCAAGGCTGACAGAACTGAACGAAAGTACCTGTATCTGCACAATAAAAATGTGGAGAAGAGTAGTATGAGCACACAACGACGGTGCCTAGTAAGTATCAAGACTAACCTCGATGGGGTAGTGACGAGGAACAGTCAGGACACCTAGCGGTCAATAAACTATATAACAGAAAAAAATGAGATGTTATGTGAATATGTAAGGACTATCCGGATAAATAAGAACACAACAATTTAGAATGAGGGCTAATGAGTTGGTATTTTACCAACTCATCTTATCTTTAAATCTATACTTTTGCTATGTTGAGCAATAAAATCGTGTATTTGATGCCATTTACTTCTATTTTACAGGTTGTATGTGATTTAGAAGTAATAGTGAAGAAACCAAGTGAAAATATGCCAAAATGAAGAAAAAATGGACAAATTGTGCTGCTCTGTTAATCACTCTATGCGATCGCAAAAGGTTACATGCGATCGCATATGACAAGGAATGAATATTATGCGAACGCACCAACACATTGCGAACGCATAGAAGAAAAGATGGTCTGGTCAGCTGCTAGTCGACAAGCCTATGCGAACGCAGTGGACCTTATGTGATTGCATAGTTTGAGAAACCAGCTCTATGCGATCGCAGTGGACTTTATGCGATCGCATAGTATATTTTCTGGGATGTTTCGGGCAGAATTGGAATTTCACAAATTTTTACCCCAAATCAATTATATGCTCGCCCAAACAGACACGGGAGGGATCTCTCTGCATCTCCCATTATTTTCTTCACTCTTGGAACATCTTTTTATTGTTTTGGCTTAGAGAGAACAAGTTTGGAGGCTAGGGTTTTGCACACACACTTGGGTCTTGAAGATTAAAGCTTGTGTTAAGGATTTCTTACCCATTTATGTTTATTTCTTCATTTCCTTGCTTTGTATTGTATATCTAAGTGTGTAGTATTTATTTCCAACACTTGAATCTTGTTTATGGGAATATTCATATTTAAAGTGTGGATTAAATACCTTGTTGTGCTTATGTATTGAATGATTTTTAAATATTTATGAAGTGAGTTATTGTTACTTTAATTATTCTTGTTCTTTAATGTTTCCAAAGAGAATAGCTAACTCTAGGACTCGCCCATTTACTTTGAATTAATTTTGGGAAAGATAATTCGGAGTTGGGAAAGATTAATTAACAAGAACTTGAGGCGTTAACCCTCACTTTATAGATTCAACCTAGGGATAGGATTGAACAACTTGGAGCCTATCGAGTGTGCTTAATCTTCTAATTGTGATTAGGGATAATTCAATTAGGAAGTCTTGTTAGTCTTCAGAAGAAGCTAATTAAGAATTATTATCCGTGGCTAATTAACATAAACTCGCTCATATTTGTAAAATCATGAAATACATTGGATCGTTACTTGAGTGTAATTCCCGATGCATTCATACTTGTAGCCATTGATCAATTTATTTGCTTTCTAGGTTAGTTTACATTTTTGCATTTAGATATAAACATTTTCCAAAACCCAAAATCTTAAGTGTTTTGCTTAGCGCGACTAGCGATAATTTTCTTGCACTCCTAATCACCTACACATTGTTCTCTGTGGGATTCGACCCTGACTCATACTTGGGTTAATATATTGCATACGACCGTGTCTATTGCTTTTTAGCGGTGGAATTGGACATTATTAAAAATGGCGCCGTTGCTGGGGAACAATTTGGCGTAATTTAGGTTGTTTGAGAAGTAAGCGAAAGAGCTTTGGTCCAAACCTGTGAATATTTGTGTAATTATTTTTCTTACCTTGGGTCTATTTTTAGTGTTTGTTTCTTGTTTATTTTCTTATTTTTGAAAAATGGCATCATATAATGAAAATTGGTCGAATGGTAGTTGTTCATATTTTGATGATCCTTGTCCTTATTGTGGAGGACCACACTCGTGGCAAAATTATTTAAATTCTCCCGGGGGTGGATTGTGCACACAATTCCAAACCCATGAGTGGAGTATTTGTGATAAGTGTGGTTTCCAATATGGTCATTGGGATGATTGTGCTTATTTGTTATTCCCTTCCCGAAGCCCCTACTATGATGGTTCTATTTGTTTTGATGATAATTATAGGGCTATGAAATTGGAAGAAGTGGAGCATGGCCAAAGTGGAGAGTTCAAGCTCATGTTTGAGTGTCTACTTGAAGAAGGAAACAAGGAGCAAAGTACCTTGGAACATCTCTTGGAGACTAGTCTCCAAAATGATTTTGCACTCCAAGGATTACACTCACAAATGGATGAACATCCGTCAACCAACTCAATGAGTGTTGTTGATGCCGGCAAAAATATGGAAGTGGAGTCAACCGGTGTAAATGCTAATGTGGTTGTTGTTGACTCTAATTCGGGGGAAAAAGAGGATGTCAACATAGAAGAATTGCAAAGTGTAGGCTAAAAGTCACATTCCAAGCATTTTTCAACCTTGGAATTGTGTGGTGACACGGGAGTTTAACCACATGAATCAATGGAGGAATGCGAGGAGGAACAACTTTGGCCATACATTTTACAGTTTGAGGAGGCAAGAAATTAAAACGACATTCCTCACTTGAAAGCCAAGAAGTGGAAACTGAAAATTTTAAGCATTGGCTCGAGCATCCAATTACCACCCCCCATCGCTCGTGGTAATAAGCTTGATTCCAAGCTAGGGGCCCAATTCATATCATCCAAGTGGCGAGAAAAATGGTAATGTTGTTTGCGTCGTGCCACGACGTTAAATGCGGCGCTTGGTGGGAGGCAACCCATTGTTTTTTAAACTTTTTGTCATTTTTGAAATTTTCTTTTTTTAGAATAGTTTAGAATATTATTTTTACTAATCTGCCAAGTTTCAGATTTTTTTGGAGTTGATTTGAGTAGGTCGGCGTGACCCGTATGGCAAAAACCAATAGCTGGTGAAACGATTGCAGTGCAGCAAACTGTTGCACTATGCGATCACATTAGTGCTACGTGATCGCATAGTTGTAATTCATAGACGTACTATGCGATCGCAAAGTTTGACCAGTCAACTGCTAGGGCCCACAATTTTACACTATGCGAACCCAACACAGCCATGCGATCGCATAGTGTCAGGTATGACTTAAACTCCCAAAAGCTGTAAAAAAAAACGGAACAATTTCCCCCTTCTCATAACACAATAGGCCCCTCATCCCTAACCTCCCAAATAATTCAATGTGCCAAAACTCTTTAAGATTCTTGCAAATTTTTCATCTCAATCCTCAAGGTATGTGATTTCTTCGCTCTCCTCTTAAATCTTTCATCTTCTTCTTGGTGTCATTTGAGAAATAGAAGATCACCCATGGTTGGTTGGTCATTATTGCTTACAAATGTTTAGTGTTAGGTTGCAAATTAATGCTTAAAATTTTTGTTTGCTTGCTGGGTGAGTTTGGCTGAGAGTGAGTGATCCTTTTGAAGAAAATTTTGGTTGAAATCTGTGGCTCCATTGTCTGAAATTGAGCACACAAATTCGGGCTCACAACATGTTTGTGAAAATGTCCAAAAGAATAAAATCTGGGCAGAACTGAAAAACCCTATGCGATCGCATTGACTGTTCTACGATTGCATAGCACTATAAAATGGGACTTTGAAATTGCTCTATACGATCGCAACAGTGCAATGCGATCGCATAGCTTTAAGCCAAGCAGTGCCAAAAATAGTAGCTTCGCAGAATTTTGCCCGAATGCTTTCTACTCTTTTTCTTTGGCCTAAATGCATTACTATACAGTGAATAAAGTACTCGTTCATGCGTTTAACAATTGGTTGCCATTTGTAGGTACTTTGTGCACAAAATGGCCTCGGAAAATGTTGAAAATGTGCAAGAATATGCCCTCCCAGCTCCGGAGGAAGAGTATTTTGATGCGACAAGATTCTTCGCTGCTGACTGTGAAAGGAATTATGACAAGCTCATGTCAAAGAGCATTGTCAAAGAACGAGGCATTCGCTTGGACACTGTTGAAGACAAAATGCCGGAATCCATCAAAAGACTGACGACAGTGGATGGATATGTTTTGCTCCTGAACCAGTCAAGGCGAACTACATAATAGTTCGTGAATTTTATGTGAATGCCATGAGGACTAACTTCCAGGGGGAGGTATTCACTATTGTTAGAGGCAAGCGGGTCAACTTTGGCCCCGAGGTGATTAATGCACACTATGGGCTTCCAAATGTTGATGATAAGGTACACCGAGCTGTAAGAAGAGAGAGGGGAGCAGAGTGGTTGATAGAAAAGCTTCATGGCGGGGTGGTTCCGACTATGGCAAGAGTACACAAAGGGGTTGATTCACATGAGTTCATTGGGGAAGCCAAGACTTGGCTATCCTTTATCTGTGCCAGGGTTGTGCCAGCTCGAAATGAAACTGAAGTGACCCTTGAGAAGGCATGGATGATTGCTGCCATTATGGATGGCTTGCCCATAAATGTAGGCCAGCACATTGTAAATAAAATAGGGGAAGCTTGCAACGGAAGGACTAGAAGCTTATTCTTCCCTTCATTGATCACTCAATTGTGCTATGTTGCCGAGGTGCCTACAGACCCAAATGATGTTGAGAAAGACCCCGCCATAGCAATTTATCCATTGCTTCGCCGAGGGGCATCTAGCAAGAAGAAGAAGAAGAGAAGGATTGATGTGCTATCTCCTTCATTTGGGCAGTTTGACGGTTCGGCCGAGGGATCCGGAGGCGACCCCACAACTACAACAGGATTTCATGACCCCGTGGGACCACTCTAGTCAGGCCCTCACACCATGCACCACATTTCCCAGCAGATATATGGTGTTGACACCCACATTCGACAGCTTGTTGCAGGTCTCCCCTTAGGTCCATCTGGTGAAGGCACTTCGACTAGGTCTGGCTCATCGAGAAAACAGCCACTGACCTTGGATTATATAGTGAAAGAGCAAAAGGGAATCAAGACTAGGTTAGAAGACTTGAGTAGGAGACAAGGAAAGATTGAAAGGCGACAGGTGAAATTCAAGGAGCACGAAAAGAAGAAGAGCAAGTTGCTTTCGCAAATGATGCACAAGCTGAGTTCACTTTGTGGCTCACAAGATTCTGACGATGATGATGAGGAGGACATGGAGCTCAAATTTCCCACTACCTCTGGCTCCGAGTGACGCAGTATTCAGGGAGCACTTTCAACCATTTTTATTTATCATTTTTTGTTGCATTGGGGACATTGCAATATCTTTGGTTGGGGGTGGCTTCTTGTATGACTGTTGTTTTGGCGGATTGGTATAGTTGTTATTTTCATGTTGTTTCTAGTATATTCTCATGTCATGTGTTATATTAGTTTGTTTATATGTGTTTGTTTTTCATGTTGTTATTAGTATATTTTCATGTGACATGTAATATTAGTATATTTAGTTACTAAATTTTTATTATCTTTTTAAATTTTTTTTAGTATGTTGTATAATAGTGGCAATATCCTTGGTTTTCTTTATACCACGGTTCTTTTTCCAAGGATGCCAATGTTCTTCTTGAACCGGGTAAATTTTTGTTGACTTTTCCCGATGATGGATAGATTGACAACTTTCTTAAGGGAACTAGTCTTGTAATTAGGAGTAGCTTTTGTTAAAATTAGAAAAATAAATGGTTTGGAGTTAGGATTTGTGTCCATTGGCCTAGTTGTGGCTTTCTTGGTACCAACATACTTAAACCTCGGCATATGAAGTTTTACTTGTTGAAAAAGAAAAATGATAGAAGTAAAGATGTCATGACTTTTAGACTCAACTTTTGGCTCTTTAGTTGACTAAATAGCTTCCTTTATGCTATAAGTGACCTCTTTGAGTCATTTGTATCAATTGGATTTTGGATTTGTATTCCACGTGAGTTTTCATGTGCCATGTGTGGTGAGATTTATTTGTGAGTTCTTTTGTATTACTTGTGGTCTAGAACTTGCCCGGAATGTGCTTCAAGGCGAAAACGTAGACTAACTTGGTTTGAAAAATGATATTAGGCCTTCCTTGGACCGTTAGCATGCCTTAAAAATTCGTACCCGTAAATATTTTCCCTAGTCAACCCATTTTGAGCCTTTAACCTTATTCTTTGGCAACCGTATTAATTGATCTAGCTTTTGGCACCCTACCTCCCTAAGTGCTTTGAAAGTATAAGGATTGGCTAAAAAGCCTTAGTTTAGGGGTGAAGGTTGGAATTTGTTATATGTAAGTTGCTTGAAAATGGTGGAAGGTAGAACAAAATGAAAAGAAAAGAAAAAAAAATATATAGAATAAAGTGATGAGAAATTGTGAAAAAAGGAAGACTAGGTGTGAAATGAAAAAGCGAAGAAAGGATGGAAAATACTTTTGAAGGAAAGAGGCTTTAATTGTAAATATTATAGTGCTTTGGGAGGTTTTGAGTCACTTCAACCGAAATTTTGCCTTACCTTAACCAAAAGCCTAAACTACAACCCTTAAGTCCTAATTGATTTTGAACCAAGTTGTCTACATTAGTGGAGGAATACATGAAGGGCAAGCCTATGGTACTACTTGTATGCATTTGAACATATTTTTTAGAGAGAGTGAATTCTTTCCATTTGATGTCCCATTTTTTTTGAAATTAAGATTCATGAGTGTGGAATTATCTCTTAAAAGTGAGGGCACATGAGATTTGAGTTGTGAATTTAATCTCATTTTCAATTGGAAAGAATAACCAAAGAAAGTTGATTGTGATAGAGAGGCATATTTTGAAGCTTTAGTTTCATGACTTGATTGTTACTTTGATTTGCATTAGTGGTTGAGCACTTGAAATACAATGAAGTTTATGTGAAATGCTTGATAATTCATATGCCTTGGAGTAATTGTTGGTACCAATTGAAGTCATGCATTTATGCTTAAAGTAGACTTTCTTTTTGGCTTGGTATTATGGAGATGCATTGTTGAGTTAACCACTTGGGAAGAGATTTTGTTGCTTTTGTTGCTTGAGGACAAGCAATAGTTCAAGTTTGGGGGTGTGATGAGTTGGTATTTAACCAACGCATCTTATCTTTAAATCTATACTTTTGCTATGTTTGGGCAATAAAATCGTATATTTGATGCCATTTACTTCTATTTTACAAGTTGTATGTGATTTAGAAGTAATAGTGAAGAAACCAAGTGAAAATAGGCCAAAATGAAGCAAAAATGGACAAATTGCGCTACCCAGTTAATCACTCTATGCGATCGCAAAAGGTTACATGCGACCGCATATGACAAGGAATGAATATTATGCGAACGCACCAACACATTGCGAACGCACAGAAGAAAAGATGGTCTGGTCAGCTGCTAGTCGACAAGCCTATGCGAACGCAGTGGACCTTATGCGATCACATAGTTTGAGAAACCAGCTCTATGTGATCGCAATGGACTTTGTGCGATCGCATAGTATATTTTCTGGGATGTTCCGGCAGAATAGGAATTTCACAAATTTTTACCCCAAATCAATTATATGCTCGCCCAAACAGACACGGGAGGGATCTCTATGCATCTCCCATTATATTCTTCACTCTTGGAACTTCTTTTTATTTTTTTGGCTTAGAGAGAACAAGTTTGGAGGCTAGTGTTTTGCACACACACTTGGGTCTTGAAGATTAAAGCTTGTGGTTAAGGATTTCTTACCCATTTATGTTTATTTCTTCATTTCCTTGCTTTGTATTGTATATCTAAGTGTGTAGTATTTATTTCCAACACTTGAATCTTGTTTATGGGAATATTCATATTTAAAGTGTGGATTAAATACCTTGTTGTGCTTATGTATTGAATGATTTTTATATATTTATGAAGTGAGTTATTGTTACTTTAATTATTCTTGTTCTTTAATGTTTCCAAAGAGAATAGCTAACTCTAGGACTCGCCCATTTACTTTGAATTAATTTTGGGAAAGATAATTCGGAGTTGGGAAAGATTAATTAACAAGAACTTGAGGCGTTAACCCTCACTTTATAGATTCGACGTAGGGATAAGATTGAACTACTTGGAGCCTATCAGGTGTGCTTAATCTTCTAATTGTGATTAGAGATAATTCAATTAGGAAGTCTTGGTAGTCTTCGGAAGAAGCTAATTAAGAATTATTATCCGTGGATAATTAACATTAACTCGCTCATATTTGTAAAATCATGAAATACATTGGATTGTTACTTGAGTGTAATTCCCGATGCATTCATACTTTTAGCCATTGATCAATTTATTTGCTTTCTAGGTTAGTTTACATTTTTGCATTTAGATATAAACATTTTCCAAAACCCAAAATCTTAAGTGTTTGGCTTAGCGCGACTAGCGATAATTTTCTTGCACTCCTAATCGCCTACACATTGTTCTCTGTGGGATTCGACCCCGACTCATAGTTGGGTTCATGTACTGCGTACGACCGTGTCTATTGATTTTTAGCGGTGGAATTGGACGTTATCAAGGGTAATAGACAATAAGAAAAATCAAGATACAATAAATGATAATACAAAAATGACAGTAGAAATCACTACCCAAGTCCTGTAATCACAACATAACGAGACCAAACAAATCACTAAGTCGCTATTCTGAAATGATGCTTACATAAAGCCTTTCCAACTCTTTCCTCAATGCTACCACAACTCTCAGATTAGCCACAACTCATGGAAATACCCAGAATCTGAAATATAATAGCTGGCATCTCGCGCCAATCAATAACACGTCAATGCTAGCAATTATCTAGTCAACTAGAGTCACTTTCATATATATGATGGATGAACGACGTCATATCTCTACTCATAGTCAAATCATAAGGGATTCATTCAAATAGAAGGGTCGAGCTATGTGTATGCTTGTGCAAGTGTATCTAACAGGAATCCTGCCAACTAGTAAGTATAAGAAATGGGAACAATTAGCACCCGGATCATTCGCAACGGATAGATACAATAAAACTATCAGTCATATCATATTGAGTTTAAGGGAAACTTCCGGGAATCGAACCCGTAGACCGGCATAACAATAATGAGAGGATCTTGTCACGACCCGGATTTTCCCCCAATATCGGGATCGTGATGGAACCTACTCGTAGTAGTTAGGCAAGCCACTGTATTCATACTATCCTGTGTTTAATAATATTTCATAATTAATTTATCAACAAACCTTAACTTTAATTAAATAAGTGCGGAAGACTTTATCGAAATAGAAATAACCAGTTTCAAGGTAAAATCATACTGAAATCCTCTACCCAAGACGTGGAGTCACCAACTCACGAACAACTACTGAATACTACACATAAAAGTCTGAAAGAAATATAGCATAATCTGTTTGTCTTGGAACAAAGAGACTACAACTAATAACATAAGTAAAGGGAGAGACGCCGGGCTTGCGGACGCCTGCAAGCTACCTCGGTCTCAAAGTGTTCAACTCCCACGCAAAAGATTTATTGCTGCTGCTCCTGATCGTAACCTGGACCTGTCCAAAAACGCACAAAAGTGTAGTATCAGCACAACCGACCCCATGTGCTGGTAAGTGCCTGGCCTATCCCGGCGAAGTAGGACCAGACACCCACATAAACCTGTGCAGTTCAATATATATGTATACCACAAAATAACGAGAATTAACCAAGTAATAACACAATAAGGAATATCTCAAAAGAACTCAACAATTAACAACAGTTAATAAGTTCATAAGGAAAACCAAGTATAATGGAAACAAAAGTAATATCAAGTCAAGGAATAGCAAGTAGTTGCACGGCATCACCCTTCGTGCTTTTACTCACATCCTCACCAAATAAGCAAATAAAGTGCACGGCATCACCCTTCGTGTTTTTACTCTCATCCTCACCAAATAAGCAAATAAAGTACACGGCATCACCCTTCGTGCTTTTACTCTCATCCTAACATCTATGGTACGGCATGATCCTTCGTACATGGTTCAATAACAAGGCACGACATGATCCTTCGTGCATAATCAATAAAACATGGCACGACATTAACCTTCGTGCATAATCAATAAAACATGGCACGGCATTAACCTTCGTGCATAATCAATAACAAAGCACGGCATTAACCTTCGTGCATAAATAATAAATCAAGGCACGACATCACCCTTCATGCATTATCACTCTTCCTCACCCAAATAACAATCACAGTTAAGGGCAAAGAATGAAACAGAAAATCATAAACCGTCCCAACAAGGGCAATCAACAATCATCTTCACAACAAGTCTCAACAAGGGAGAACAATAACACTTCTACATCCCGACAAGGGTTCAACAATTCATATTCAAATATATCCCACAACAAGTATTAATGACTCACGGTCATGCTAGACGCCAGAGTATGGATGCTCGTCACCACAGCCCATACACCGCACTCGATCACATAACACATAGCACATAATCCTATTCCCTCAAGCTAGGATAGAACAAACACTTACCTCGAATGTTTACGAACAATTCAATCCGTGGCAATGCCTTTTCCTTTCAAATTTGGCTCCAATCCAATCGTATCTATACACAATTGATTTAATATCATCAATACTACTCAACAAACTAATTCATAAGGCCAATTACAACTTTACAACATTCTGCCCGGAATAGTGAATATCGACCCCGAGCCCACATGGTCGGAACTCGGGGTTCGGACCAAAATCCGGTTACCCATCCCCCCACGAGTTCAAGTATATGATTTGTTTCAAAATCGGACCTCAATTCGAGGTCCAATTTCCTAATTCATGAAAAACCCTATATTCTACCAAAAACAAGAAATTCTACCATGAAAACCTTTGATTTCTATTGAAAAACATGTTTAATGTTGTTAGGAATTGAAAGAATTAAGTAAAAAGTGACTTACAATTGTTTTGAAGAAGAGGGAGTTCGTGAAAAATCGCCAATGGGTGTTTTTGGGTTGTGAAATGTGAAAAATGAACCTGGAAATCGGGATTTACAGGTCTCTGTGTTCGCATTTGCGAACATGGGTTCGCAATTGCGAACCCCGACCAATTTCTGGAGTTTGAAAAATAAGCGAAGGATGGGAAGTGTGCATTTGCAAACTTTTGTTCGCATTTGCGAAGCCAAGGCAAATCTGGGGCCTTCGCATTTGCGAACAAGGCTGGACTGAGGGCCTTCGCATTTGCGAAGAATGGCTTAACACTGAAGGCCTCGCATTTGCGAGGTTTGGTTCGCATTTGCGAACCCAAACAGTCCTGGGCACCCTTCGCATTTGCGATCAAGGGTTCGCATTTGCGAACCCTGCCTTGATTTGTCACCTTCGCAATTGTGAGAAATACTTCGCAATTGCGAAGCTAACAGTTGGGTGAAAAACCAGCAGTGCAAAAATTCAGAAATTGAACCAACGGCCTATCAAATCTTTGCCCGAGCCCTCGGTCTCCAAACCAAACATATACACAACATCAAAAACACATTACGAACTTGTTCGTGCGATCACATCGCCAATGTCACATCGTTTTCATCAAATCAAGCCTCAAATTCATGATTTTCATACTTTTGGTTTTCAAAACTTTCAAACTTGGAACTCAACGTCCAAAACATATCAAACGACATCCGAATGTCACCAAACTTTGCAGAAAGCAGATATATAATATTCAAGACTTGTACCGGGCGTCGGAACCAAAATACGAGCCCGATACCAGGGTCAATTAATTCACTTTCTTTTAACAATTACATCAGAACAATTTCACAGAAAAAATTCATAACTTGGGCTCTAGGCCTCAGAATTCGACTCCGGACGCATGTCCAAGTCCCATATTTTCCTACGGACCTTTCGGGACCATCCAATCCCGGGTCCGGGTCCGTTTACCAAAAATGTTGACCGAAGTCAACCATATCAATATTAATATCAAAATTCTTCAAATTTCTCACATTATTCATATATTTCAACATAAAAACTTTCCGGCCACATGCCCGGATCGTGCACGTAAATCGAGGCAACATAGAATGAGGTTTTCAAAGGCTCAGGAGCTCGAAATGATTAATAAAATAAGTGATGACCCTTTGGGTCGTCACATTCTCCACCTCTAAAACAACTGTTCGTCCTCGAACGGACAAAAGAAAGAAGTACCTGAGTCGGGGAACAAATGTGGGTAGCGGCTCCGCATATCGGACTCGGACTCCCGGGTCGATGCCTCGGGAGACCGACCTCTCCACCGAACACGCACGGAAGGATAACTCTTCGACCTCAACCGTCGAACCTCGCCGGTCTAGAATGGCCACCGGCTCGTCCTCGTAAGATAGATCATTGTCCAATTGGACAGTGCTGAAGTCTAATACATGCGTGGGATCGCCGTGGTATCTCTGAAGCATAGATACATGAAAAACTGGATGCACGGCTGATAAGCTAGGCGGAAAAGCTAGTCTGTAAGACACCCCTCCCACTCTGTCTAGAATTTCAAATGGACCGATATACCTAGGGCTGAGATTGCCCTTCTTCCTGAATCTCATCACGCCCTTCATCGGCGACACTCGGAGCAATACACGCTCACCAACCATGAAATCTATATCTCGAACCTTACGATCCGCATAAGTCTTCTGTCTGGACTGAGCTGAATGCAATCTCTCCTGGATAGTCTTGACCTTATCCAAGGCCTCTTGAATTAAATCTGTACCCAACAACCGAGCCTCTCCCGGTTCAAACCATCCGACTGGAAACCGACATACCCTACCATACAATGCCTCATACGGGGCCATCTGGATGCTAGACTAGTAGCTGTTGCTGTAGGCAAACTCTGCTAATGGCAAAAACTGGTCCCACGAGCCTCCGAAATCAATAACACGGGCTCGAAGCATGTCCTCTAGAATCTGAATAGTCCTCTCGGACTGGCCATCCGTCTGAGGATGAAATGCTGTACTCAGCTGAACCTGGGTGCCTAACTTCTGCTGGACCGCTCTCGAGAACTGCGAGGTAAACTGCGTACCCCGATCGGAAATAATAGATACTGGCACCCCATAAAGACGAATAATCTCCCTAATGTAAATCTCCGCTAACCTCTCTGACGAGTAGGAGACAGATACTGGAATAAAGTGTGCTGACTTGGTCAGCCTGTCAACAATGACCCAAATAGCATCAAATTTCCTCCGAGTCAAAGGAAGTCCAGTAACGAAGTCCATAGTGATCCGCTCCCATTTCCACTCGGGAATCTCAATCCTCTGGAATACACCACCAGGCCTCTGGTGCTCATATTTCACCTGCTGACAATTTAAACACCGAGCGACATACGCAACAATATCTTTCTTCATTCTGCGCCACCAATAGTGCTGCCGTAAGTCCTGGTACATCTTCGCGGCGCCTGGCTGAATAGAATACCGCAAACTGTGGGCCTCCGCTAAGATCAACTCTCGAATCCCTTCGACATTGGGCACACAAACTCGACCTTGCAATCTCAATACCCCATCATCATCTAGATTTACCTTTGTGGCACCTCCCCGCTGTACTGTATCTCTCAAATCACGCAAATGAGGATCATCAAATTGCCTCTCACGGATACGCTCTAATAGAGAAGAACGAGCGACCGTGCAGGCTAACACCCTGCTAGGCTCAGAAATGTCTAATCTCACGAACCGGTTGGCTAAGGCCTGGACATCTAGTGCTAATGGTCTCTGACTGACCGGAATGAATGCAAGACTACCCATGCTGGCGGACTTTCTACTCAATGCATCGGCCACCACATTGGCCTTACCTGGGTGATATAAGATAGTAACATCATAGTCTTTTAACAACTCTAACCATCTCCGCTGTCGTAGATTCAACTCCTTTTGCTTGAACAAGTATTGTAGGCTTTTTGTGATCAGTGTATACCTCACACGTCACACCATATAGATAATGCCTCCAGATCTTCAAGGCATGAACCACTGCTGCTAACTCAAGATCATGAACTGGATAATTCTTCTCATGTATTTTTAACTGTCTCGAGGCATAAGCGATAACCTTACCATCCTGCATCAATACCGCTCCAAGCCCTGTACGAGATGCGTCACAATAAACTCTATAAGGCCCTGCACCCGTAGGTAGTATCAACACTGGTGCGGTAGTCAAGGCTGTTTTGAGCTTCTGAAAGCTCGCCTCACACTCCTCTGACCACTGGAACTGGACACCCTTCTGGGTCAACCTGGTCATCGGGGCTGCAATAGAAGAAAACCCCTCTACAAATCGACGGTAGTAACCTCCTAATCCCAAGAAACTCCGGATCTCAATCACTGAAGCTGGTCGAGGCCAATTCTGGACTGCCTCAATCTTCTTTGGGTCTACCTGAATACCTTCCACTGATAGAATGTGACCTAGAAGTGCTACCGAACTCAACCAGAACTCACATTTTGAAAATTTGGCATATAGCTGATTATTTTTCAGAGTCTGAAGAGCCACTCTGAGGTGCTGCTCGTGCTCTTCCTGGCTGCGGGAGTATACCAGGATGTCATCTATAAAGACTATCACGAACGGATCTAAGTAAGGCCTGAATACCCGATTCATCAACTCCATGAATGCTGCTGGGGCATTGGTCAACCCGAAGGACATGACCAAGAACTCATAATGCCCATATCTAGTGCAAAAGGTTGTCTTAGGAATGTCAGCCGCCCTGATCTTCAGCTGATGGTAGCCTGACCTCAAGTCTATCTTTGAGAATACCCGCTCCCTGGAGCTGGTCAAACAAATCATCAATTCTCGGCACTGGATACTTATTCTTTATTGTCACTTTGTTCAATTGCCGGTAATCAATACACATTCGCATCGAGCCATCTTTCTTCTTTACAAATAATATAGGTGCTCCCCAGGGGGAAACACTGGGCCTGATAAGGCCTTTCTCAAGAAGGTCTTGTAACTGATCTTTCAAATCTTTTAACTCCAGCGGGGCCATACGATAGGGTGGAATAGAGATGGGCTGAGTGTCTGGTGCCAGATCAATATAGAAATCAATATCCCTGTCGGGTGGCATGCCCGGCAGGTCTGAAGGGAAAACCTCAGGAAACTCTTGTACAATAGGGACTGACTCAATAGAAGGAACCTCTGCGCTGGAATCACGAACATAAGCCGGATAAGCTAGACACCCCTTCTCGACCATGCGTCGAGCCTAAACATAGGAAATAACAGTGCGAACGGGTGGCTTGAGGTACCTTTCCACTCTAGTCGGGGTGATTCTGGCAAGGCCAAGGTCACGGTCTTAGCATGACAATCTAGAATAGCATGGTATGAGGACAACCAGTCCATCCCCAATATGACATCAAAATCCACCATATCCAAAAGCAACAGATCAACACGGGTCTCAAGACCCCCAAATATAACTACACACGAACGATGCACCCGGTCGACTACAATGGAGTCACCCACTAGTTTAGACACACAAACTGGAATATCCAGAGCATAGCTGGGCACGGCCAAATACGGTGCAAAGTAGGAAGACACATATGAATATGTAGATCCAGGGTCAAATAATACCGAAGCACCTCTGCCACACACAAGAATGGTACCTGTAATCACGACATCTGATGCCTCTGCCTCTGGCCTGGCTGGTAAAGAATAGAATCGGGGATCCGCACCTCCCCTCTGAGCTGCGTCTCTAGGACGACCATCAACTGGCTGACCTCTACCTCTGGCTGGACGGTCTCCACCTCTACGGTTTCGACCTCCACCTCTATAATCTCTACCCCCGCCTCTGGCTGGCTGGGCAGGCTGAGGGTCAGCTGGGGCCTGAATCATAGGACGAGGACCCCGCTGCCGAGAGTTGCCCGTTGCTCGAGGGCAGTTCCTGATAAAATGACCTGGGTCACCACAACCGTAGCAACTCTTAGACTGATAGGGCTGCTGGCCCCGACGACCCGAATGGCCTCCAAGAACACTCTGAAGAGGCTGAGCATTAATAGGAGACTGGTCTGAATAATGCCCCCGAAAACCACGATCACCTGATCCACCCTGTGAAGCCTGAAGGGCGGAATGGAAAGGCCTGGAAGACTGGCCCCTATCAAAGGATTCCCTGTCACTAGAAGAAGATCCATTAAACCTGCCTGAATGACGAGGCCTCTTGTCCGAAGAATAACCACCTCCCCGAGCAAGAGCCATCTCAACTCTACGCGCTGCATTAGCTGCCTCTTGAAATGAAATATCACTCCCCACTCCCATCGCCATCTGAAGTCTAATTGGCTGATTAAGCCCATCTATGAACCTTTGAACCCTCTCCCGCTCTGTGGGAAGTATCACCACTGCATGATGAGCCAAATCAACAAATCTCGTCTTATACTGAGTGACCGTCATATAGTGCCATGATGGAGGCGCTCCAACTGCCTCCGAAGTGCATCCCGCTGGGTAGCAGGGAGAAACTTGTCCAAAAATAGCTCTGCAAACTGATCCCATGATAAAGCTGGGGACCCTGCTGGTCGAGTCAAGCAATAATCCCTCCACCAAGTCTTGGCGGATCCTGAAAGCCTGAATGTACAGAAGTCAACTCCATTGGACTCCACGATCCCCATAGTCTTGAGAATCTCATGGCAACCGAATAAGAAATCCCGAGGATCCTCCGATGTGGCACCGCTGAAGGTAGTGGTTAACATCTTGGAGAACCGATCAAGTCTCCAAAAAGAATCAGAAGTCATGGCGGCTCCATCTCCGGCCTGAGTTGTGGTACCTGACTGAGTGGCCACAGCTGGCTGAACCACTGGTTCCTGGGGCTGAGGAGCTACTGGCTCCGGAGTACGAGCAATATGAGTCTGGGCCCCTCCTCCAGCCTGAGAAGTGGGTGGTGCAACTGATAATAAACCTGCTCTGGCAATGCTGTCCATAAATCCCGCTATCCCGACCAAAGCCTCCCGAAGATCCGGGGTAAATAAAGCCTTTCCTGGGACCTGAGCTGGGCCCACTGGAGCTGCTGGGACTGGAACCTCCTCGTCAATCTCAATATGAGGCTCCACCTCTGGAGTAGCTGCCGGGGGCTGAGCTCTACCCCTACCACGGCCTCTGATACGGCCTCGGCCCCTGCCCCTCACGGGAGCTGCCTGGGGCTCGGGCTGCTGGTCAGTGGACGAAGAAGCGCGTGTCCTCACCATCTGCGAAAGGACAGAATAGAAATTCAAACATTTTGAAGAACAAATTCGCACGATAAGAAAGAACAAATGAGAAACTTTTTCCTAACTCAATAGACTTTGGAGGACAAGTACGGACGTCTCCGTACCTACCTCTCAAACTCTACTAAGCTTGTTCGTGAGTGGTGAGACCTATGTAACCTAGAGCTCTGATACCAACTTGTCACGACCCGGATTTTCCCCCAATATCGGGATCGTGATGGCGCCTACTCGAAGTAGTTAGGCAAGCCACTGTATTCATACTATCCTGTTTTTAATAATTTTTCATAATTAATTTATCAACAAACCATAACTTTAATTAAATAAGTGCGGAAGACTTTATCGAAATAGAAATAACCAGTTTCAAGGTAAAATCATACTAAAATGCTCTACCCAAGACGTGGAGTCACCAACTCACGGACTACTACTGAATACTACACATAAAAGTCTGAAAGAAATATAACATAATCTGTTTGTCTCGGAACAAAGAGACTACAACTAATAACATAAGTAAAGGGAGAGACGTCGGGCTTGCGGACGCCTGCAAGCTACCTCGGTCTCAAAGTGTTCAACTCCCATGCAAAAGATTTACTGCTGTTGCTCCTGATCATAACCTGGACCTGTGCAAAAATGCACAGAAGTGTAGTATCAGCACAACCGACCCCATGTGCTGGTAAGTGCCTGGCCTATCCCGGCGAAGTAGTGACAAGCCTAGGACCAGGACACCCACATAAACCTGTGCAGTTCAATATAAATGTATACCACAAAATAACAAGAATTAACCAAGTAATAACACAATAAGGAATATCTCAAAAGAACTCAACAATTAACAACAGTTAAAAAGTTCACAAGGAAAACCAAGTATAATGGAAACACAAGTAATATCAAGTCAAGGAATAGCAAGTAGTTGCACGGCATCACCCTTCGTGCTTTTACTCACATCCTCACCAAATAAGCAAATAAAGTGCACGGCATCACCCTTCGTGCTTTTACTCTCATCCTCACCAAATAAGCAAATAAAGTACACGGCATCACCCTTCGTGCTTTTACTCTCATCCTCACATCCATGGTACGGCATGATACTTCGTACATGGTTCAATAACAAGGCACGGCATGATCCTTCGTGCATAATCAATAAAACATGGCACGACATTAACCTTCGTGCATAATCAATAAAACATGGCACGGCATTAACCTTCGTGCATAATCAATAACAAGGCACGGCATTAACCTTCGTGCATAAATAATAAATCAAGGCACGACATCACCCTTCGTGCATTATCACTCTTCCTTTCCTAAATAACAATCACAGTTAAGGGAAAAGAATGAAACAGTAGATCATAAACCGCCCCAACAAGGGCAATCAACAATCATCTTCACAACAAGTCTCAACAAGGGAGAACAATAACACTTCTACATCCCGGCAAGGGTTCAACAATTCATATTCAAATATATCCCACAACAAGTATTAACAACGACTCACGGTCATGCTAGACGCCAGAGTATGGATGCTCGTCACCACAGCCCATACACCGTACTCGATCACATAACACATAGCACATAATCCTATTCCCTCAAGCTAGGATAGAACAAACACTTACCTCGAATGTTTACGAACAATTCAATCCGTGGCAATGCCTTTTCCTTTCAAATTTGGCTCCAATCCAATCGTATCTATACACAATTGATTTAATATCATCAATACTACTCAACAAACTAATTCATAAGGCCAATTACAACTTTTACAACATTCTGCCCGGAATAGTGAATTTCGACCCCGGGCCCACATGGTCGGAACTCGGGGTTCAGACCATAATCCGGTTACCCATCCCCCCCCACGAGTTCAAGTATATCATTTGTTTCAAAATCGGACCTCAATTCGATGTCCAATTTCCTAATTCTTGAAAACCCCTATATTCTACCAAAAACAAGAAATTCTACCATGAAAACCTTTGATTTCTATTGAAAAACATGTTTAATGTTGTTAGGAATTGAAAGAATTAAGTAAAAAGTGACTTACAATTGTTTTGAAGAAGAGGGAGTTCGTGAAAAATCGTCAATGGGTGTTTTTGGGTTGTGAAATGTGAAAAATGAACCTGGAAATCAGGATTTACAGGTCTCTGTGTTTGCATTTGCGAACATGGGTTCGCAATTGCGAACCCCGACCAATTTCCGGAGTTTGAAAAATAAGCTAAGGCTGGGAAGTTCGCATTTGCGAACTTTTGTTCGCATTTGCGAAGCCAAGGCAATTCTGGGGCCTTCGCATTTGCGAACAAAGCTGGGCTGATGGGCCTTCGCATTTGCGAAGAATGGCTTAACACTGAAGGCCTCGCATTTGCAAGGTTTGGTTCGCATTTGCGAACCCAAACAGTCCTGGGCACCCTTCGCATTTGCGATCAAGGGTTTGCATTTGCGAACCCTGCCTTGATTTGTCACCTTCGCAATTGCGAAGCTAACAGCTGGGTGAAAAACCAGCAGTGCAAAAATTCAGAAATTGAACCAACGGCCTATCAAATCTTTACCCGAGCCCCCGGGCTCCAAACCAAACATATACACAACATCAAAAACACATTACGAACTTGTTCGTACGATCACATCGCCAATGTCACATCGTTTTCATCAAATCAAGCCTCAAATTCATGATTTTCATACTTTTGGCTTTCAAAACTTTCAAACTTGGAACTCAACGTCCAAAACATATCAAACGACATCCGAATGTCACCAAACATTGTAGAAAGCACATATATAATATTCAAGACTTGTACCGGGCGTCGGAACCAAAATACGAGCCCGATACCAAGGTCAATTAATTCATTTTCTTTTAACAATTACATCAAAACAATTTCATAGAAAAAATTCATAACTTGGGCTCTAGGCCTCAGAATTCGACTCCGGATGCATGTCCAAGTCCCATATTTTCCTACGGACCATTCGGGACTATCCAATCCCGGGTCCGGGTCCGTTTACCAAAAATGTTGACCGAAGTCAACCATATCAATATTAATATCAAAATTCTTCAAATTTCTCACATTTTTCATATATTTCAACATAAAAACTTTCCGGCCACATGCTCGGATCGTGCACGTAAATCGAGGCAACATAGAATGAGGTTTTTAAAGGCTTAGGAGCTCGAAATGATTAATAAAATAAGTGATGACCCTTTGGGTCGTCACAGATCTACCGGGAATTGAACTCGTAGTCCTTCATAATAACAATAGAAGAACTCCTTGGAATTGAACTCGTAGTCCTTCCTAATCACACTGAGGAATTCCGGGGAATTGAATCTGTAGTCCTTCATAATCAGCCCCTGACATAGCCCTCCTTATTTCACCACGTGTGCAATCAATAACAACATATCAACACCGCCTTATTTCGCCACACGTGCATCACAAATATCCCCCCTTTATTCTACCATATGCACAACACACATATAAGTATATAACATACCCCGCCTTATTACGCCACATGTGCAAACATCAATAGCAACAATAACACGGCAATTACCTCGTGTAAATCCCCAACAATAACCGCACGGCAGAAACCTCATGCATCATGATACCAACAGCTACACAGTAATGATAGCATCCCAGCAAGGGAGAATCAACAACAGAAATAACAACGTCCCAGCAAGGGATCCAACAATTTCAAATAAAGTCGCGGAACACCAAGGAAACACAATAGCCTCAAATAACAATCGAATCTTAACAAAACCCATAGCAACTACACTGGTACCTCAACCGTTGGACATATCGAATAATTACACAAGGTTACAGATAACCTACAATCAAGGAGTATTCAACAGTAAGGAAATTAACATGAGTCAAACAAATCTTTACTTAAGAAATATCAATTAATTATAAGGTGTCTATCTTCCTTCTAATTAAGGCCGATTAATTATATGTGATATAACATTTATGATTTCCAATTAAAAGCGATTAGTTAGGGAGGGCACAATGATTATAGAAGGGTACTTAGCTTTAGTAAATTCACGTAAAGGCCCATTTAACAACAGAAACAAATCAAGAAGTGCAACAAATATCACGCAAGACACATAGAGGTGAATCTAATAACAGGGGCTCAAACATAACAATAATACCATTCTACTCTATAAATTTCACAAGTCTAGGGGCCTAAAAAAGAAAATTTACCACAAATAAATCCGAGCACGCACTTGTCACCTCGCGTACACGGACTACAATCAACAGAAAAGACTCAATCCTAATGGGAAGTCCCCCACACAAGGTTAGGCAAGATACTTACCTCAAAACCGGCTAAAATAAACTAGCAACCACGTTCTTGCCACGCGTACTCAACTCCGAATAGCCCAAATCTATTCAGTAAAATCACATATTGTAATTAATACCTAAAGTAACTAATTCTATAATAAAATTCGAACCTAAAGCGCAAAATTTGATAAAATGACCAAAATGCCCCTTGGGCTAACGTCTCGGAACATGATGAATTTAATATTTTCAGAACCCTTGCACTCTCACGAGTCTAACCATATAAAAATATCTCAAATCGGAGGTCAAACACTCCCTCAAAACCCAACAATTTGGTCTATGAAGTTCTACCTATTTTCACATTAAAAACTGAAATTAAAAGGTGAATTTAAGAGGAGATTCATGGAAGTTGATCAAAATCGAGTGAGAAACACTTACCGAAGTTGCCTAGGTGAAAATCCCTTCAAAAATCTCCAAGAACCGAGCTCTAGAAATCAAAATGTGATAAAATGAAGAAACCCACAAAATTGGGATTAAATCTGTTTGCCCAAGCATTTTCTTCATCGCGATCGCATAGAGTAATCTGAGAAGACCCAGAAAATGTGCATCGTGAACGCGATGTGAAGGACGTGAATGCGGAGAGGAAAGGACCAGTGCATCGCAATCGCGTAACAATGAGTGCGATCGCGATTAAGAAATGTCCACGGTCCTAAGATTGCCTTACGCGAACTCGTGATCGGGAATGCGATTGCGTAGTGAGGAAATTTATACGATCACGATCACGTAGGACTTTATGCGAACGCGAAGAAGCAATTGACAAAGAATCAGGATCGCGCGAGTACGATCGCAATCGCGTAGAAGAGTAGCAGAAGCAGTAGATACAACAGTCCAAAATGGAGGAAAAAGAATCCGTAGCCCACTCGAAACACACCCGAGGCCTCTGGGACCCCGTCTAGTCACACACACAAGTCATATAACCTAACACAGACTTGCTCGACGCTTCAAATCATATAACACAACAGCAAAACGACGAATCAAACCTTAAATGGAGTTTATGAACTTCCAAATCTTCAAGTAACGAACCTCACGTAGAAACCTTATCAATTCAACTCAGAATGACGCAAAATTTTGCAGACAAGTCCAAATGATATATCGGAGCTACAAAAACTTCTGGAATTCACTTCCAACCATCGGATCAAAATCTCGCTATCGGACCAAAAACTTCAAAATTTCAAACTTCAGCATTTCAAACCTAAATAAGCTATGAACCCCCAAAATTCATTCTGAACACGCTCCCAACCCCGAAATTACCCAACGGAGCTAACGAAACCATCAGATTTCCATTTCGAGGTCATTTTCACACTGTTCTGGACACGGACCATTTTTCAACTCTTAAGCTCTCATTTAGAGACAAGGTGTCCCAAAACACTCCAAATCCTAACACCGAACATCTCGGCAAACCAAAATAGTTGAAATGAACCTATGGGAAGCAGTTAATAGGGGATCGAGGCGTAAATTCTAGAAATGACCGGTCGGGTTGTTACATCCTCCCACACTTAAACATTCGTTCATCCTCGAACGAGCATAGAGAACACACCTGAAGTCTTCAATCATTGAATGAGCACTTCCTAAGTACACCCGCGGGTGATCCCACATCACCCCAATCTACGCAAGCCTGATGACATCATCTCAACTGAAATTTAACCCTTCTAGCAATACCATTAAGCATTCAAACCAGATTCATCGTCCTTCATCCATTTCCAAAAGACTTCCAAGTCCATACCCAGTACTAGCCTCACCCAGCTAATTCAACACAAGTCTCCACACACAGGGTATAGCCACACAACATGACACCCCGCATATAGTCCCACAATAACATCTCTGATAGTAATAGAATGCCTAAGATCAAATATGTGCCAGCCATAAGCCTCATATTCAATAGGAACTCTTTTCAGCAACCCATACTACTGGTGATGATACAACCACCACGAGAACCACATGGCAAAAAACCCTATTAACCAAATCTCAGCCCATACCAACGAGTACCCCCCACAAACTGAAACTCAAGGAGCATAGAACGAGAATGAATGAATATGAGAAATAGAACACATAAGTGAACTAACAAACAACTAAACTAGCATAAAATTCTTCTAAAAGACAATTCTATAAGACATCTAACAAGAAGGAATAAAAATATATAATGGTCTCACAAAATCTTATATTGGTATGACTTTAACCACGACACACAGCCCTGTCTCAGCATATCAAATCATGTGAAATCATGAGGGTCTCGCCCTCAACATTGGATCACAAGTAAGGTACACATCAACCCAACTAGAAACTCTCACTAGATCACTTCCGTCTACGACTTACACATAGACTAGCTCCCACACTGGTGGAGTATAAGAATCCTAGCTCGTAGACAATAATGCTCGGAAATCACATCAAGCCTACCAAAATCAGACAACTGGAAAAATATCACTGGCCTCATAACTCTCAACAACGGCTAGAACAGACGATAGACACGACTATCACTCATTAAATCTCCCAACATGATAACCACAAAGACAGAGTGCGAATCATGAAGCACTACCATAAAGGACTGATCATAATAAGTAGATTTGTGACAAACTACGGGTAGTGCCTTTTTATAACAACTGAATATTTACCTGGGTGACATTAGCTGGCATACTGGCCTCAAACTCACTATATGAAACACATCAACGAGCTTGGCCTCCCCTTCTTGGGCGCCCTCTCCCTATCTAAATACCTCGCTGCAACTCATCTGTCCGAAGTCTGGGACAATCTCTCACCATGTGGCTAGTATCTCCACACTCAAAGCACCCTCTCTGCTGACGAGGTGGTGGAAACTGTGCGGTACAGGTCCTCCAAGACCCATTAACACTTGAGTCACCATGCGAAGCCTGAAGCGCGAACTAGACTGGCTGACCCACAAAACCTCTACCATGACGTACCCTACCTCCAAAATAAGGACCAGTATATCTCACCGACCTACGAGGCCTCCTCGCCTCCTCCAACTATCCCTCCTGATCCCGTCTACTCTCTCTCTCATGACTCTGCCTGCCCGTTCTATCTCTAGCATGCATACTCTCTATCCTCCTAGTAATGCTCACCACTTGCTAATACGGAATGTCCATTTCCATCTCACGGGCCATGCTGGACCTGATGCTAGGAATAAGCCCCTCGATGAATCGGCGAACTTTCTCACGAACAGTGGAAACCAAGGCTGAGGCATGTCTAGCCAAACTGGTGTAACGGACAACATACTCCGAAACGGTCATAGCACCCTGGCGCAAATGCTCAAACTCCACGCGCCATGCATTCCTGAGGCTCTAAGGAACAAACTCTCTCAAAAACATATCTGAAAACTTAGTCCAGCTCAATGAAGCTGCCTCGTCTAGACTATCTAACTCATAGGTGCACCAATAATTATAAGCGGCCCCTCGAAGCCGGAAAGTAGTGAAAGAAACCCCGCTCGATCCTGAGATACCCATGCTATAGAGCATACGGTAACACTCATCAAGGAACCCTAATGCATCGTCTGAAGCTAATCCACTGAATACCGGAGGGCCATAATTCTTGAACCTCTCTAGTCTCACCTACTGCTGCTCGAAAACCGCTACCATGCCCTCAGGCTAAACTGGTGCCAGAGGCGGTGCAAGAATAATCTCGGGAACTTTCTCAACGTGCGCTCGCTGCTCAAGAGTGTCGGTGGCGGGAGTCTATGCTCCTCCCCCGGCCTGCGGTGTGGCTGAAGCAAGGGGAAGTAATCCGGCCTGAGCTTAAGCAGTGTACATACTCATGAACTATGCCAAAGTCTCCTGAACGGCTGGGGTAGTAGTAACAGTAGGCGTGTCGGGTGACTGGACTCTGGCTGGATCTGCTGGTGGTGTATCGGCGGCAGCTCGCGCAGGTGCTCTCGCTACACCACGTGCGTGTCTTCGAACTCTACCTCGGCCCCGACCTCCGGCGGCTGCAGCAGGGGACGCGGGTGCCTTATCACCTCGGATAGTATGTGTCCTCACCATCTGTGAGATAGTAGAAGATAGGGGTTTAGGATTATGGGTGTCAAATCTCGCACGACAGAGAAATCAAATGAAGTGAAATTTTCCTAACAGTTACACACCCTCTCACAGATAAGTACAGACATCTCCGTACCGATCCACGACACTCTAATAAACCGGCTTGTGATCTGTGACTCCTATGAACCTAGAGCTCTAATACCAACTTGTCACGACCCGAGTTCACCCTCCATAAATCTGTCGTGATGGCACCTAGTCCCTACGACTAGGTAAGCCTAACAATTGCGGAAGATAACCAAAATTTGCGGAAGCAAGCAAAACAAACTCAATTAGCAAAATAAAATGGTGCTTAAGGTGCCGCTTGGCACGTAGCATAACAAACTCAAAACTGACGACAGTTCCCAAAACCCAGAAACTCACAAATCACAAGCTAAGAGGATACATAAGAGGCTCTAACTCAAGAATATCGATAAAAGAAGAAATATTAAAACAACTACACTTTCTACAAAAAACTAGAAAGGGACTCCTCGGTGTGCGGACGTAGCAGATATACCTTGAAGTATCTACCGATATGACCCCTTCCAAGGCTGACAGAACTGAACGAAAGTAACTGTATCTGCACAACAAAAACATGCAGAAGAGTAGTATGAGCACACCACGACGGTGCCTAGTAAGTATCAAGACTAACCTCGATGAGGTAGTAGCGAGGAACAATTATGACAACTACCGGTCAATAAACAATATAACAGAAAAGAATGAGATATTATGTGAATATGTAAGGACTACCCGGATAAATAAGAACACAATAATTTATAATGAGGGTAACGAACAATAAGAAAAATCAAGATACAATAAATGATAATACAAAAATGACAGTAGAAATTACAACCCAAGTCCTGAAATCACAACATAACGAGACCAAACAAATCGCTATGTCGCTATTCTGAAATGATGCTTACATAAAGCCTTTCCAACTCTTTCCTCAATCATACCACAATTCTCAAATTAGCCAAAACACATAGAAATACCCAGAATCTGAAATACAACATCTGGCATCTCGCGCCCCATCAATAACACGGCAATGCTGGCAACTATCTAGTCAACTAGAGTCACTTTCATATATACGATGGATGAACGTCGTCATATCTCTACCCATAGTCAAATCAGAAGGGATTTATTCAAATAGAAGGGTTCAGCTATGTGTATGCTTGTGCAAGTGTATCTAACAGGAATCCTGCCAACTAGTAAGTATATGAAATGGGAACATTTAGCACCCGACTCATTCGCCCCGGATAGAAACAATAAAACTATCAGTCATGTCATATTGAGTTTAAGGGGAACTTTCGGGAATCGAACCCCTAGCCCGGCAAACCAATAATGAGAGGATCTCCCAGGAATTGAACACGTAGTCCTTCATAATAACAACAGAAGAACTCCCGGGAATTGAACTTGTAGTCCTTCCTAATCACACAGAGGAACTCCCGGGAATTGAACCCGTAGTCCTTCATAATCATCCCCTGACATAGCCCTCCTTATTTCAACACGTGTACAATCAATAACAACATAGCAACACCGCCATATTTTGCCACACGTGCAATACAAATATCCCTACCTTATTCCGCAACATGCCCAACACACATATAAGTATATAACATAACCCTCCTTATTACGCCGCATGTGCAAACATCAATTGCAACAATAACACGACAATTGCCGAGAGGAAAAGGTCACCCACACAAGGTTAGACAAGCCACTTACCTCAATCCTGGTACAAAACCGCAAAGAAATAATGCCCTTGCCATGGGTGTCCGACTCCGAGTGGCCCAAATCTATTTAAACCAATTAAATAGTGTAAATAAAATTGCAAGTAACTAATTACACTGTTAAAATTACAGTTACGGTGCGAAAATAGGTAAAATGACCAAAATACCCCTCTAGCCATCGGCTGAGAATCGAATTTTTTACGTTTTTAGAAACCTCGTACTCTCACGAGTCTAACCATACAAAATTTATCGAAATCAAAGTTCGTTTTCCCCTTCAAATCATCAAAGTTTGTTCTAAGAAATTTACCCCAAGTTACACCCAAAATCCGAAATTAAATGAAGAATTCATGTTTAGATTAGTGAATAATAATCATACGGAAATAAGAAATCGTTACCCAACAACTAAAAATCCTTCAAAAAATCCAAGACCGAGCTCCCTAGCTTGAGTTTGCTTAAAAATGGAGGAACCCTCGCGGATGAAATATCTTAATATTGCTTTGATTACCCAGTTAATAAGTCTATGCGATCGCATCACCCACATTGCAATCACATAAAACAACTTTTCAGCCTTAAAAATTTACCTTATGCAATCGTCCAAATACCCCTGCGATCGCATTGCTTTTCCAAACAACTCTATGTGATTGCATTCACACACCCGCGATCGCATTGAACAAAAATAGGGACCTGGGACCCCTGGCCAATACGCTACGCGATCGCATAGCACCTCTGCGATTGCAAAGAACAAACTTTCACAACTATGCGATCGCATCACCCATTCAGCGATCGCATTGAACAAATCTGAGCCGCCTCCCAAGCCTTCTATGCAGTCACATCACACCCATTGCTATCGCAAGAGCAATCGTCAGCAACACTCATGACAGCAAATCTGACCTGTTCATTAACTAAAAATTGTCCGTTTGACCCCCGAAAACACCCCCGAGGCCCCCGGGACCTCAACCAAAACCACCGACCTACTCCAAATCACGATACAAAAGTGTTCCAATCATAAGAACATATCATTAAACACAACAATCATCAAAACATGGTGGATTCAAGTATAAGTTTCAACCAAAACTTGTGAAACCTATATTTCATCAAAAACCCGATCAAACGATGTTCGAATGACCTAAAAATTTGCAGACATATCCAAAATCACCTAACGAAGCTACTAAAACTGTCAGAATTCCATTCCAACCCCTAGATCAAAATCTCACCTATCAACCAGATTTCCAAATTTTTTAAACTTCGGTATTTCAAGTCTAAATGAGCTACGAACCTCCAAAATACATTCTGAACATGCTTCCAACCCCAAAATCACCTAACGGAGCTGACTGAACTATCGGATTTCCGTTCCGAGGTTGTCTTAACATTGTTCTATATATGGGCCATTTTTTTACTATTAAGCTCTCATTTAGGGATTAAGTGTCCTAAAGCACTCCGAATTCTAGAACCGAACATCTCGGTGAACCAAAATAGTAGAAATGAACCAAGGGAGAGCAGGTAATTGGGGATCGGGGCGTAAATTTCAAAAATAACTGGCCGGGTCGTTACAAGAAAATGGAAAGGAAATTTGATCAGAAGAATATGGTATTGGACTCATATTTTGGTTCAGACACCCAGTACAAGTCTTATATGTGATTCAAGCACTTTCTGTAAAGTGTTGTTGAAAACGGACGTCATTTGGCATGTTTCAGACTTAAAAATGGAAAATTTCTATTTTATGAAAAGTTGGAAGAAATCGTGTGATTTGAGGATTCATTTTATGTAAATGAATTTATTTTGGCGATTTGATCGCACCCATAAGTCTGTAGGATGTTTTTGAGATTGTGTGTATATTTGTTTTGGAGCCCTGAGGGCTTAAGGGAGTTTTGGATAGGCCACAAGGTGAAATTTGGGGCATATGGAATTGCAGGCCTACAGGTTTTGCTTTTTCCAAATGTTTTTCACACTTACCAGGATTGTTCGGATTTCCCAAACTTTCTTCGCAATTCCCAGGTTCTCATTTCCCAAACAATTTTCACAATTCCCTAGCTTGTTCATATTCAAACATTCTTTGCAATTCCCACGTTCACAATTCCCGAACTATTTTAGCAATTCCCAAGTCTACTGGGTTCGCAATTGAGAACCAATGTTCGCATTTCCCATATCTGAGACATGAAATTTTTCATACTTAGATGAATTTTAACCCTCTTTTCTTAATTCTTTCAAAACCCAAACTCCATGGGCGATATTCCAACAAACCTATCTTTTCCAAATCATTTGTAAGTCAATATTTACTTAACTTCTTCAATCTTAAACATTATTTGGCATGTTTTCATCTTAAAATCAAGGATTTCCATGGGTGAAAATGGGGATTTTGGGTAGAACTTAGGTTTTTTTAAAATTTTGGATTTGGACCTCAATTTGAGGTCCGATTTCAAAACAAAACATAGATATGAATTCGTGATGGAATGGGTAACCAGGTTTTATTTGAACCTCAGGTTTTGACACGTGGCCCAGGGGTATTTTGGGAATTTTGAGTAACACTTAGGGAAATTCATTTTCATCCATTGAAATTGATTCAATTAGCATTTGTTGATATATTCAAGTAAATTGTGACTAGATTCGAGAAGTTTTGTGGTGAATTCGAGGGGTAAAGCTATACTAAACCTTGTATTTAGTATTCTCTAGGCGCTCGTGAGTATTGTAACACATGTCTTTAGTAGAAGATTTTGTTAAACTTCCGCATTTCTTTCAGTTAATTATATTTGTGACTTTCGCTTATTTATTAAATGCTTTATTGTTCCTAATATTGTCAAGGTTCGCTAAAAGAGGTAGTTGTTAATTGGCTTGCTTAGATCCTGTTAGTATACGCCATCACATCTCCCGAGGATGGGAAATCCAGGTCGTGATAGGGTGTTTATCGGATATGCAGATAAAATAAAAAGTGCCTATAAGTCAGTTTGACCAACTTATAAACTTAGCCAAACAGCATGTTACTGTTATTTGACTTGTGCAATATTAACATTAACAATTACGAAAGAACAGTTATATTTGGAACATAGACATCAAATTTATGTCGTCACAACTCACGGACAAACTCGATAGAGTCTGAGGGATCCATACGGAGACATCTGTATTTATCCCAGAAGTTACAGAGTAAGGAAAGTTTCGCATTTATTCTTTCTTTTTGTTCGGTTCTATTTCTCAAGTACATATTGAATTTCTACTCTGTTCTTTCACAGATGGCGAAAACATGTTCTTTCTCTTCTACCACACAA
This sequence comes from Nicotiana noctiflora, assembly GCA_032618575.1. Taxonomy (NCBI): domain Eukaryota; kingdom Viridiplantae; phylum Streptophyta; class Magnoliopsida; order Solanales; family Solanaceae; genus Nicotiana; species Nicotiana noctiflora. Next base: position 39,177 of record JASVEL010001332.1, on the reverse strand, counting down.
CAGCCCAAGCACCTAGCAGTAGCTCCTATGAGGGGTAGAGGGCAAGGCCGAGGCTGTGCCAGAGGTCGAGGCAGGGGCATAAGCTCAGCCTCAAGTAGCATCCCCAGAGGTGGAGCCTTAGATTGGTTATGACGAGGAGATCCCAGCTCCAACAGCTTTGGTGGGCCCTACTCAGGTCCCAGAGGGGTCTATAGCCACCCAAGTTCTTCTGGACGCTTTGGTCAGATTGGTAGGCTTTATGGAGAGCGTCATTCGATCGAGTTTGCTTTTAGGAGTTTAGCCAATGGTGGTAGATTATCTGGGTACATTGGCTCAGGCTGGGAGTGAGATCACATTTCAGGAGGCGGCCAATGTGGGCATAGAGTTGAGGTGGTCCTGCCATAGGGAAATGGTCATAGGTCAGATAAGAGGCCCCGTCATGCAGGCAGATTCAGTGGTACCTCATCGGGAGCTAGAGGTACTTATGGTAAAGGCCATCTTCCCAGGCCCTTTCAGTCAACTCCCCATGTCACTCATGGTAATTTAGGTGGTCTTTCAGGTCAACATGGTCAGCCTCAGTTTCCTCAACTGTAGCTTTCGTTTAGATGTTATGAGTATGGTAAATATGGTCACAAAAGGAGGGTTTGCCATTTGAGGGGTGCTCAACCACAGCAGATGAGGTCTTGCCATGCTTGTCATGATTCGAGGTACATTGTCAAATTTTATCCTCTAGCTTTGAACATCTCTCAGAGAGTTCTCGTATTAGGATACGGGCACCAGAAATTACACAGTCCGCCCAGCCAACTGGAGGCGGGGGTAGGGATCATAGAGGTGGAGGTAGAGACCATATGTCACGCCCCAAATCGAGGGACATGACTGGCGCCTCACCGGGTAGCCAGTCAAGCGGACCTGGGTGCCTTTCATTCCCATGTGTTACCCCTGTGTTGATTGTTTCTCATTAACCAAATATCTTACTAACCATGAATGATTTCACAATAAACAAATAAAACCATACGAGTGATTCATTAACAAGTTTGCAGTTTTTACAACGCCCGACATAACATAATATATACATAAGACTGGAGTCCCACAGTTTACATGTCTCCAGAGCCTCTAGGATACAAAAAGAGGAATACAATACTTGCCGGTAATAAGGCTCCAGCTATACCTTACAAAACCAAAATGAAATCTAAACAAAAGTGGCATGAACCACACAGGGCCCCAAGGAAGAAACGGGCTCACCAAAACGGGCAGTGGAAGGTGAAGGATACTACTACCGATGAGCTGAAGTGCCTGCTACTGATCCACCTACAATCATAACACGAATGTAGCGTCCCCGGCAAAAGGGACGTCGGTACACTTGAATTGTACGGGTATGTATGGACAAACTTTGTCCCAAGTAAACTCAAGCAATTAAACAAGGATCACGATGACAAGACAGCCAATAGATTACATCAAGAAATTAGTTAAGCTAACTAACCGTGATTCCCACCTTTTACTCATTTCAGATAAGCCTCAACAAAAGCACGTTCAAGGTCAACAAATAGAACAACAACCAATCAACCACATAAATTGCAAGTAGTCAAACATAGGGGCAATCAGTGCCCCCCAGGTTGCAAACTCTCCTGCTGTCTCCTTTCATAATTTCATATCAATAATTTTGTTTCAATTTCATTTGCGATTTCGATCGCTTTCCATCCTTATTTCCTCGTCCACCCTTATTACCTCGGCCACCCTTATTACCCCAACCCACACCTTATTTCTTCATGTTGCGGCGCCCAACCCGATCACACCGTACAGTTTTTCAAACACAACAATCACAAACAGCAGATAAGGTACTACACACAATTACAACAAGTTAAAATCAGCCACTTACACATTGGTTCATGTTCTCAATTACTCTCAAATCAATATCACAACCAAGTTACAAGTGTTCCAAAACCGAGAATGTTCATACTGTTATGTTCAATAACTTACCACACCTCAGGTGTTTCGTTTCTTTTCCACAAGGTTCCATATATGCCATCATAACCATTATTCACAATTCTTTTACCAAATTCAACTCTCAATTATCTTTCGACTCAAATTTCATATTACATCACTCATAGTTCAACAACAACTTTGAATATCTAACACAACATACAAGAATTTCACACAATTTGGCAATTTAACTCGAACCAAACAAATTTCACACATATAGGCAATTTCACAAGAATCAAAATTAGCCATACACACCTGGTATCGAGTTTCCTTCTTTTAAACTCCCACTTTATGCTTACCCAAGATATCCTACTCTTGTAGACCTTATTCTTGAAGACTCTTACTTCTACTCACCTCTTTTTACTAGAAATCAAGTTCAATAATCATGCATGAGTGTTAAATTCTATTTTCAGAAGCTATTGTATGCAAACCTCTCTTTACCCATTTTAAAACTGAAAATCAAAGAAAATAGTTAGGGTTTTTACCTTGTAAAGATTGGGGAAGTTGAATCTTGGCCCTAGAATCCTTTGGACTAAATGGTTGGAACAATCTTTGAAGATGAAGAACTTCTCTCTCTAAAACCCCTCTCTTCTCTCTCTAATTTTGGTAAGATGATATGATAAAATGAAGGAGAAAGGTGTTATATTAAAGAAAAGGTCGGGTTGATTTTTATAAAATTCCTGGGTCGGGTCAATTTTGCGGTCGCATCTGCGATCGCAGAGTCAACATGCGGTCCGCATAGTGACCGCGGAATTGCCCCAAAATTTACACAAGTTCTATTAAGGAATGCGACCAAAATGCGGTCCGCATTCTTGATCTGCGGTCGCATAGTGCACCGCAGATTTGACAATCAAAAACCTTCGAGAATTTATGCGGTAGATCTGCGGTCCGCAGATCCATTCTGCGATCGCATATCGACTGCATTCTCAACACCAATTTTTTTGCAAACCTACTATTAAGCTCTGCGGTAGGAATGCGGTACGCATAGCAGATCTGTGGTGGCACTCCTGACCGCAGAATTGACACTTTTCTGGGAAAGTTAACTCTTTACATTTTTGAAACTTAAATCACTACCAAGCGCCGCGAAGAATTCTACGCATTCCTAACATATTATTCGGACCATGGCACCACATCTACTAGGTTTCATGCATAAAAATTTTACGGGGCCTTACACCATAGAGGTGGAGCTCGGACCGCCAGAGGTAGAGGTCAGCCAGCAGCTGATCATCCCAAAGATATGGTTTAGGGAGATGGGGCCCAACCACAGTGTTATGCTCTTACAGCCAGGCCAGAGGCTGAGTCTTTAGAGGCAGTTATTATAGGTACTATTTTGGTCTGTGATAGGTATGCTTTAGTGCTATTTGACCCTGGGTCTACGTATTCGTATGTGTCATCGTATTTTGCACCCCACTTGGTCATGCCTAGTGATGCTTTGGGTATTCCTATTTATGTATCTACACTGGTGGGTGATTCTATAATGGTCGACTGAGTGCATCATTCCTGGGTGGTAGTCTTTGAGGGTCTTGAGACTCGTGTTGATTTATTTCTCTTAGACATGGTGGATTTTGATATTATATTAGGGATGGATTGATTCTCCCTGTATTATGCTATCTTAGATTGTCACGCCAAGACCGTGACCTTGGCATTGCCAGATTGGCCTTGTTTAGAGTGGAGAGGGACCCAAGGCACTCCACCCATTGTGTTACTTCATATCTTAAGGCTCGACGCATGGTCGAGAAGGGGTGTTTAGCTTTTCAGGGGTATGTTCGCGATTCCAGCACAGAGGTCCCTTCTATTGATTTTGTTCCAATTGTTTAGGAGTTCTCTAATGTTTTCCCTTCAAATTTATTGGGTATGCAACGCGACAGGGATATTGATTTTTGTATTGATCTGGTTCCGGGAACTCAACCCATTTCTCTCCCGTCGTATCGCATGGCACCGCTAGAGTTGAAGGAGTTAAAGGACCAATTGCATGATTTGCTAGACAAGGGTTTTATCAGACCTAGTTTTTCTCCTTAGGGTGCGCCGGTGTTAGTTGTGAAGTAAAAAAATGGTTCGATGAGGATATGCATTGATTACCGTCAATTAACAAGTGACGATTAAGGACACTTATACACTACCGAGGATTGATGATTTGTTCGACCAGCTACAGGGTGAAAAGGTGTTTTCAAATATAGACTTGAGATCTAGCTACCATCAGTTAAGGATTAGGTGACTGATGTCTCTACGAGATCATTCCGCACTCGGTATGGGCAATATGAGTTCCTGGTCATGTCGTTTGGGTTGACCAATGCCCCAGCAACATTTATGGAGTTGATGAGTCGAGCGTTCAGGACTTATTTGGACTTGTTTGTGATAGTCATTATTGATGGTATTGTGGTGTACTCCCACAACCAGGAGGAGCACGAGCAGTACCTCTGAGTGATTCTTCAGACTCTGAAGGATAGTCAGTTATATGTTAAGTTCTCGAAGTGTGAGTTTGGTAGCATTTCTGGGTCATGTCATATCAGTAGAGGGTATTTAGGTGGACCCGAGGAAGATTGAGGCAGTCAAGAACTGGCCTCGACCAGCATCAGCTACAGAGATTTGGAGTTTCTTGAGGTTAGCAGGCTATTATCATCGATTCGTGGAGGGGTTTTCATCTATTGCAACCCTGATAACTAGGTTGCCCAGATGGGTGCCCAGTTCAGATGGTCAGATGAGTATGAGGTGAGCTTTCATAATCTCAAGACATCTTTGACTACAACACTAGAATTGGATTTTCCCACAAGTTTAGGGCCTTATACCTTCTATTGTGATGCTTCCCATATTGGGCTTGGTGCAGTATTGATGCAGGATGGCAGAGTCATTGCATGTGCTTTGAGGCAGTTGGAGATCCATGAGAAGAATTATCTAATTCATGATCTAGAGTTGGCTGCCATTATTCATGCTTTGAAGATTTGGAGGCATTACCTATATGGTGTGATATGTGAGGTATATACTGATCACAAGACTCTTCAATGCTTGTTCAAGCAAAAATGAGTTGAATTAGAGGCAGAGCAGATGGTTGGAGTTATTGAAATATTATGATATTTCTATATTGTATCACCCGGGGAGAGCCAATGTGGTGGTTGATGCATTGAGTAGGAAGTTCTCCAGCATGGGTTGTCTTGCTTATATTCTGGTCAGCCAGAGACTGCTTGCTTTGGATATTCAACCCTTTGACAATTGATTTGTGAGATTTGATATTTCTGAGCCTAGCAGAGTGTTAGCTTGCACAGTCGCTCGTTCCTCATTATTGGATCGTATCCGTGATCGGCAGTTTGATGATCCCTATTTATGTGTCCTAAGAGACACGGTGCAGTGTGGAGGTGCCACGAAGGTGACCTTAGATAGCGATGGTGTTTTGGGATTGCAGGGGCGAGTTTATGTGCCCAATTTCGATGGGATTTGAGAGTTGATCTTAACGGAGGCCCATAGTTCTCGATATTCAATTCACCCAGGCGCTGTGAAGATGTATAAGGATTTACGGTAGCATTAATTATGGAACAGCATGAAGAAAGATATTGTTGCATATGTGGCTCGATATTTGAACTGTCAGGAAGTTAAGTATGAGCATCAGAGGCCTGGTGGTTCCTTTTAGAATATTGAGTTTCCCTAGTGGAAGTGGGAGAGGATTACCAATGATTTCGTTACCAGACTTCCGTTGACTCGAAAGAAGTTCGATGTGATATGGGTTATTGTTGATAGGCTGACCAAGCCAACACATTTCATTCATGTGGCAGTCTCTTATTCATCCGAGAGGTTAGCTGAGATTTATATTTGGGAGATTTTTCACCTTCATGGTGTATCGGTATCTATCATTTCGAACCGGAGTATGCAGTTTACCTTGCATTTCTAGGGTGTAGTTCAGTGAGAATTGGGCATATGAGTCGAGTTGAGCACAGTGTTGTATCCTTAGAGGGACGGTCAGTCCGAGCAGAATATTCAAATTTTGGAGGATATGCTCTAGGCTTGTATTATCGACTTTGGAGGTTTGAGCGATTAGTTCTTGCCTTTAGCGGAATTCGCCTACAATAACTGCTACCAGTCGAGCATCCAGATGGCTCCTTTTGAGGATTTATATGGTAGGTTATGTCGGTCTCCAGTTGGACTATTTGAACCTGGAGAGGCTCGGTTAATAGGTACAGATTTAGTTTATGAGACCTTGGATAAGGTCAAGATCATTCAGGATAGGCTTCGTTCGGATCAGTCGCGACAAAAGAGTTATGCAGATTGTAAGGTTTGGGATGTAGATTTTATAGTTGGTAAGCGGGTATTACTCCGAGTGTCGCCTATGACAGGCGTGATGAGATTTAGGAAGAAGGTCAAGCTTAGCACTAGGTTCATTGGTCTCTTTAAGATCCTTGATTGAGTGGGACACGTGGCTTATAGACTTGCCTTGCCGCCTAGCTTGTCATCCGTTCATCCATTGTTTCTTGTGTCCATGCTTCGGAGGTATCATGGTTCCAGCCCACGTGTTAGATTTCAGCACTGTCCAGTTGGAGAAGGATCTGTCTTATGAGGAAGAGCCAGTAACTATTCTAGATCTGTAGGTTCTACATTTGAGGTCAAAGAGTTTTCCTTCAGTGCATGTCCAGTGGAGAGGTAAGCCTCCTGAAGCATCAACCTGGGAGTCCAAGTATGATATGCGGAGCTATTATCCTCATCTTTCTCCCGACTCAAGTACTTCCTTCTTTTGTCCGTTCGAGGATGAACGGTTGTTTTCGAGGTGGAGAATGTGACGACCCAAAGGGTTATCACCTGTTTTCTTTCCTTTCCGCGCTTTTGAGTACTTGAAAACCTCACTTTTAGTCTCTTTGATTTGCGTGATCGGTCCGGGAATGTAACGGGAAAGCTTAAATATGATTTCAATGAAAACATTGATGAATTTTGATAATAATATGATTAAAGTTAACTTTGGTCAACATTTTAGGTAAACGGACCCGGACCCGTGGTTTGATGGCTTTGGAGGGTCCGTAGAAAAATATGGGACATGGGTGTATGGCTAGAATCGAATTCCGAGGTCCCAAGCCCGAGAAATGAATTTTTGTGTGAAATTCTTTTCTGAAGTTAATTAAGGAAAATGGAAAGGAAATTTGATCAGAAGACTATGGTATCGGGCTCGTATTTTGGTTCCGACGCCCAGTACAAGTCTTATATGTGATTCAAGCGCTTCCTGTAAAGTTTAGTTGAAAACGGACGTCATTTGACGTGTTTCGGACTTAAAAATGGAAAAGTTGTGTTTTATGAAAAGTTGGAAGAAATCATGTGACTTGAGGCTTGATTCTATGTAAATGATGTTATTTTGGCGATTTCATCGCACGCATAAGTCCGTAGGGTGTTTTTGAGATTGTGTGTATATTTGGTTTGGAGCCCCCAAGGCTCGGGTGAGTTTTGGATAGGCCACGGGGTGAAATTTTGAACTTAAGGAATTGCAGGCCTACAGGTTTCGTATTTCCCAAAAATATTTCGCAATTACCAGGATTGTTCGCATTTCCCAAACTTTTTTCGCAATTCCCAGGTTTGGATTTCCCAAACATTTCTCGCAATTCCTAAGCGTATTCGCATTTTCCAAACTTTCTTCGCAATTCCCAGGTTCGCAATTCCCAAAATATTTTTGCAATTCCCAAGCATGTTGGGTTCGCAATTGCGAACCCATGTTCGTATTTCCCAAATCTGAGATAAGGTCAAGATCATTCAGGATAGGCTTCGTTCGGCTCAGTCGCGACAAAAGAGTTATGCAGATTGTAAGGTTTTGGATGTAGATTTTATGGTTGGTAAGCGGATATTTCTCCGAGTGTTGCCTATGACGGGCGTGATGAGATTTGGGAAGAAGGTCAAGCTTAGCCCTAGGTTCATTGGTCTCTTTAAGATCCTTGATTAAGTGGGAGAGGTGGCTTATAGACTTGTCTTGCTGCCTAGCTTTTCATCCGTGCATCCATTGTTTCTTGTGTCCATGCTTCAGAGGTATCATGGTGATCCAGCCCACGTGTTAGATTTCAGCACTGTCCAGTTGGACAAGGATCTGTCTTATGAGGAGGAGCTAGTAACTTTTCTAGATCTGTTGGTTCTACAGTTGAGGTCAAAGAGTTTTCCTTCAGTGCGTGTCCAGTGAAGAGGGCAGCCTCCTGAAGAATCAACCTGGGAGTCCAAGTATGATATGCGGAGCTATTATCCTCATCTTTTTCCCAACTCAGGTACTTCCTTCTTTTGTCTGTTCGAGGATGAACGGTTGTTTTTTAGGTGGAGAATGTGACGACCCAAAGGGTTATCACCTGTTTTCTTTCCTTTCCGCACTTTCGAGTCCTTGAAAACCTCACTTTTAGTCTCTTTGATTTGAATGCTCAGTCCGGGAATGTAACCGGAAAGCTTATATATGAATTCTGTGTAAACATTGATGAATTTTGATACTAATGTGATTAAAGTTAACTTTGGTCAACATTTTAGGTAAACGGATTCTGACCCGTGGTTTGACGGCTCTGGAAGGTCCGTAGAAAAATATGGGACATGTGCGTTTGGCCAGAATCAAATTCCGAGGTCCCAAGCCTGAGAAATGAATTTTTGTGTGAAATTCTTTTCTGAAGTTAATTAAGGAAAATGGAAGGGAAATTTGATCAGAAGACTATGGTATCGGGTTCGTATTTTGGTTCTGACGCCTGGTACAAGTCTTATATGTGATTCAAGCGCTTCCTGAAAAGTTTAGTTGAAAACGGACGTCATTTGACGTGTTTCGGACTTAAAAATGGAAAAGTTGTGTTTTATGAAAAGTTGGAAGAAATCATGTGATTTGAGGCTTGATTCTATGTAAATGATGTTATTTTGGCGATTTCATCGCACGCATAAGTCCGTAGGGTGTTTTTGAGATTGTGTGTATATTTGGTTTGGAGCCCCTAAGGCTCGAGTGAGTTTTGGATAGGCCACGGGGTGAAATTTTGAACTTAAGGAATTGCAGGCCTATAGGTTTCGTATTTCCCAAAAAAAATTCGCAATTACCAGGATTGTTTGCATTTCCCAAACTTTCTTCGCAATTCCCAGGTTTGCATTTCCCAAATATTTCTCGCAATTCCCGAGCGTGTTCGTATTTTCCAAACTTTCTTCGCAATTCCAGGTTCACAATTCCCAAAATATTTTCGCAATTCCCAAGCCTGTTGGGTTCGCAATTGCGAACCCATGTTCGGATTTCCCACATCCGAGACCTACAATATTTCATACTTAGACGAATTTTAACCCTCTTTTCTTCGTTCTTTCAAAATCCAAACTCCATAAGCGATTTTCCAAGAAACCTATCTTGTCCAAATTATTTGTATGTCAATTTTTACTTAACGTCTTCAATCTTTTACATCATTAGACATGTTTTCATCTTAAAATCAAGGATTTCCATGTGTGAAAATGAGGATTTTTTATAGAACATTTGTTTTCTTAAAATTGGGATTTGGACATCAATTTGAGGTCCGATTTCAAAACTAAATATAGATATGAACTCGTGGGGGAATAAGTAACTGGATTTTGGTTCGTACCTCGAGTTTTGACAATGTGGATCTGGGGGCGTTTTGGGAATACTTGAGTAAAACTTTGAGAATATGTTAATGCACGAAGGAACATTCCGTGTCACATTTTGATTATTAATGCACGAAGGAACATTCCGTTCTATATTTTGATTATTAATGCACGAAGGAACATACCGTGCCATGATTTGATAACTAATGTACGAAGGGTCATTCTGTGCCATGGTATGAGTGTTGGTGTGAGGAAAGCACGAATAATGGTGCCGTGCAACTGTCAATTTTATTCCTTATTTATTGGTTTTGTATTTTAAACTGTTATAGCCCCTACAACATGCTCCCTTCCCTCTTGACTGGTTAATTTATGTATTCATTTCTATTGCAAATATATTTATTGAGTTGCACAGGTTTGTTTGGTAGTCCGGTCTAGCCTCGTCACTACTTAGCAGGGGTTAGGCCAGGCACTTACCAGCACATGGGATCGGTTGTGCTAATGATACACTCTGTGCATCTTTTTGCACAAATACAGGTGTTGGAGCAGCATTTGAGTAGCAGTAGTATTCCGGGAGCGAGCTTTCAGTCTAGGGACATTCGAGATAGCTTTGTTGACGTCCACAGGCCCGGAGTCCCTTTCTATTTATTCATTTTGTTATCATTTGTACCGAAGCAGACAATTTTATGTTTCATTCAAACCTTGTATTTAGTATTCTCTAGACATTCGTGAGTATTGTGACACCAGTCTTGGGCAAAGGATTTTGTTAAACTTCCGCATTCTTTTAGTTAATTATATTTGAGACTTCCGCTTATTTATTAAATGCTTTATTGTTCCTAATATTGTCAAGGTTCACTAAAATAGGTAGTTGTTAATTGGCTTGCCTAGCTCCTATTAGTAGGCGTTATCATGACTCCCGAGGGTGGGAAATCCGTATCGTAACAGAGTGTTTATCAGATACGTAGATAAACTAAACAGTACTTATAAGTCAGTTTGACCAATTTATAAACTTAGCCAAATAGCATGTTACTATTATTTGACTTGTGCAATAGTAACAATAACAATTACGAAAGAACAGTTATATTAGGAACACAGACGTTAAATTTATGTCCTCTTCATTATTTTTCCATCGACATACTTTACATAATTCGGCATTGGTTGACCTAAGTAAATTTTTATTGTTAAGTGTAGATAAGTGATTTATGTATACACAATCATTCTATTAGACCACTAAATCGAATGTTTACCAATGAAATGTACTCGCAGTGGAAATTCCAATAAAAAATATACACAATGACCAGTAGTCCGGCCAATGTATGCGAGCTTTCGTAACAAATTAATCACATTTATGCGATAGATAAAGCAAATTTTTACACCTCTAGGAAAGGCATCATTAAACAACCAGCTGCCTATGCGTCCTTCTCTTGAATGAGGAGAGGTCATATTTGGCTCCCGAGACAAATTGGTCATTCTCCAATGCTACTAGAAAATGGCTGAATTCACACTAACATAATGGTCAGAATTCGATCGGAAATCACGGATTTTTGATCACTTTCCAACCAAAATTGAACGATCGGAAAACAATTGGTCGGAATACAGTTTTCAATTGAATCTGTCGGTAATTTCCGATCAAAACAGTCGGAAGATTCAAAAGGCCAGACGATCAAATTTTTTCAAATTTACGACCAAAAATAGTCGGAATTTTACCGACCGAATCAGTCATAATAATATAAATAAAAATAAATTCTTATTTACAATTAAATAAAAAAAATTTCAAATTGGTTGGAAATTAATAAATAAAAAATAAAACTTCTTTAATTTCCAACGGAATTAGTCAAAAACTTTTAAAAATTAATTAATTTTTTTAATCATTTCCAACCAATTCAGTCAGATACCTGGGTATTGTTTTGAAAAAACTGAGCAACTATCCGACCGTTTGCGTCGGAAATAAGTCGGAATTGTTATGTTGAACTAAGCAGAACTTCGCTCAATTTTGAGCTGCACCACCTACCAAACAATTACAATACAATAACGCGAATAAAACAAATAAATATCAATAAATATAATATCTGAACCAACAAATCCTACCCATTAACGCTATCTAAACCAACAAATCCATTAAACCTAATAATGCTGGGTATAAAAACATCCAAGTAGTAGCCCACATTCACGTTTAAAAATAAAACATAAACTTGTCTCTCACAATCAAGTTTAGAAATCAACCACAATCATACTCCTAAACTACTACAAATCAGATTCAGCTTGTTCATCCTCATCATTAGATAGATTATGCCCATGTTTTCTCATGAATTTTTGCATCTTAACAAATATTCTGAATTATGAGTCCAATTATTGCTTTAAATTACGAATTTCCTTTCTCATATCTTTCATATATTTTTGGTTTTTCCAAAAAGAAGAATTACCTAAGAGCATGTTTGGATGACCTGTAGGCCAGCGTACTCTAAATCCATAGACTTTGAATTTGTCTACCCCACCCACTACATCTATCCACAATGAAGCCATATCATCAGGTGTTGATTGAGTTAAAAGAGGCAGAGTTTGGTGCCATTCTTTCACCCTTTTATAATAATCTTCCTAAAATAAAAATATAACTATTATGTAAACAAACTAATATTAATATACCACAAATAATTATGAAATTAGTATTTTACATATGTGTGTCTCCACATAGTGTTCTCTTGTATCGCCCTTCTTCTTTTTCTTATGCGTCTCCTCGACAGCCTCAGACTGACTTATATTTTGCCTTCTTTCCCGTTCCTTCATAACAAAAAGTATGAGTTAGACATTACAATTGTAAAATTCTACATGTAAAACTAAAAAAAAATTATAAATAATTATCAATCTTAGTTTGTGGGCCACAAAACTAAGTGAACATCCTGTGTGCAACAAGCCACGTTTAGTGGAGGCACAGTTTGCAACAATAAACATGGAATGCACCGAGCCTTCATGTATTGGACTACTAGCTTCGTGTAACTTTTCATAGAAAGGCTTAGCCTCATCATTTAGTTTGAATTTAACCCAAGAAACTTCCTAAAAGCATCCCTCGTCATTTTATTGTATTGAAAATTTTTAATATTATACTCATCTACAGGGCTACCCTCGTGACCAAAAGAATTCTGAAAGTTAACAATATCTAAACTAGCATGATTTTTTCCCGTGAACTGTCTATATATAATAATTTTTTACAAACCCTTTCTTGTAGAGATGAGCTTTAACTTCATGTATTTTCAATAACTTAACACACATAAATTTCACAAAAGGGCATATAATCTTTCCTCCAATAAGAAAATCATCTAGTGTTCGAGCCTCAACCTTAAATTCAGCAACCCCATTTAATAAATGCATCCCTCAACCCCGCACGATTAGGATGATTCCTATTATCATTCATCTACGATGCACAAAATTTCATCAACACAAATAGAAATTTAGAAATGAGATATTTAAAACAATTTGATTTATTTAAACTAATAGTCCTCCTTAACAAATTCCATCGATAAATAGGAATTCTTAACATTCTTAACAATCTTCTTTCTTCTCATTCTAGTATATTCATAGTCCACCTTCCCTTTGGCTTAATTAATTAATGATATAAGTGAAAGTGAAATTTCATTTTTCTTTTGTTCTACAATGATTTTCTCAATACTTTATGTCAACACGTCACCATTTTTATTTCAAAAAGTTAATCGATCACTAAAATTAAATTTAGGATTTTTTAAGCCTAAATTACTACAAATTTAACTGTTATTTGTGGCTTAAATTATCTCCTTGTATTTTTAGCAAACCCATAGTCCCTATAGGTTTAGGAAAATCCATTGCCCTAATAGATTTGGGAAAGTAAAACCTATAGTCCTTGTCATATTGGAAAACCTTTCTAATATATGTTTGAGACCTTTTGGGATCTATATATGTCACGCCCCAAATCGAGGGACATGACCGGCGCCTGACCGGGTTGCCCCAGTCAAGCGGACCTGGGTGCCTTTCATTCCCACGCGTTACCCCTGTGATGATTGTTTCTCATTAACCAAATATATTACTAATCATAATTGATTTCACATTAAACAAATAAAATGATACGAGTGATTCATTAACAAGATTTCAACTTTTACAACGCCCGACATAACACCTTATATATATAAGATTGGAGTCCCACAGTTTACATGTCTACAGAGCCTCTAGGATACAAAAGGGAAATACAATACTTGCCGGTAACAAGGCTCCGGCTATACCTTTCAAAACCAAAATGAAATCCAAACCGAAGTGGCAAGAACCACACAAGGCCCCGAGGAAGAAAGGGGCTCACCAAAACGGGCAGTGGAAGGAGAAGAATACTACTGCCGACGAGCTGAAGTGCCTGCTACTGATCCACCTACAATCATGACACGAATGTAGCGCCCCCGGCAAAAGGGACGTCAGTACACTTAAATTGTACTGGTATGTATGGACAAACTTTGTCCCAAGTAAACTCAAGCCATTAAATTACATCAACAATTAATTAAGCCAACCAACCATGTTTCCACATTTTCCTCATTTCAAATAATTCTCAACTCAAAGCACTTCCTACGATCAACCAATTTAACAATTACCAATCAATCACATAAAGCACAAGTAGTCAAACAAAGGGGCAATCAGTGCCCCACAGGTTGCAAACTCTCCTGCTATCTCCTTTCACAATTTCACATTATTGATTTATGTATCAATTTTCAATAGCGATTTCGATCGCTTTCCATCCTTATTACCCCTGACCACCCTTATTACCTCGGCCACCCTTATCACCCCAACCCAAACCTTATTTCACCACGTCGCGGCGCGCGACACGACCCCGCCTTACAGGTGAAAACACAACAATTTCAAACAGCAGATAAGGTACTACACACAATTTCAACAAGTTCAAATAAGCAACTTGCACATTGTTTCATGTTCTCAATTACTTCTCAAGCCAATATCACAACCAAGTTACAATGTTTCCACATTCAATAATATTCACACATGTATATTCAACAATTTTCCATAATTCAAGTGTTTCATCTCTTTCCACAATAAACCAATTCTCAAGTGTTTCGATTTCTTTTCCACAAGGTGCCATATAGGCCATCATAATCATTATTCACAAATTCTTTACCCAATTCAACTCTCATTTACCTTTCGGTTCATATTTCTTACCACAACACTCATAGTTCAACAACAACTTTGAATATCCAACAACAACATCAATTAATCACATACAATTTCTCAAATCAACACATGCCAAACAATTTTACACATAAGGGCGATTTCACAAGAATCAAAATTAGCCATACATACATGGTGGTGAGTTTTCTCCCGTTAACTTTCTACTTTATGCTTACCCAAGATATCCTACTCTTGCCAACCTTGTTCTTGAAGACTCTTACTTCTACTCACTTCTTTTACTAGAAATCAAGTTCAATAATCATGCATGAGTGTAAAAATTCTATTTTCAAAAGCTATTATATGCAAACCTCTCTTTACCCAATTAAAACTGAAAATCAAAGAAAATAGTTAGGGTTTTTACCTTGAAAATATTGGGGAAGTTGAATCCTTGCCCTAGAATCCCTTGGAATTAAGTAGTTGGAACAATCTTTGAAGATGAAGAACTTCTCTCTCTAAAAACCCTCTCTTCTCTCTCTAATTTTTTGTGAGATGATATGATAAAAATGAAGAAGAGGTGTGTTATATTAAAGAAGAGATCGGGTCAAAATGTTACAAAAACTGGGCCGGGGTCAAATATGCGGTCACTATGCGACCGCAGAATCAACATGCGGTCCGCATAGTGGCCGCAGAATGGCTCAAAAATTACGCAGGCTCTGGAACGATTTGCGGTCACTATGCGGACCGCATGTCGATTCTGCGGTCGCAAAAGTGCACCGCAGATTGACATGCGATCGCATATCGACCGCACATTGGACACAATTTTGGGCAACTCTCTGGAACGATTTGCGGTCACTATGCGGACCGCATATTGATTCTGCGGTCGCAAAAGTGCACCGCAGATTGACATTTTTCTGGAAAAAATTTTATTCTACATTTTGAAACTTAAATCACTACCAAGGGTCCGAACCGCGGCGAGCTTGCTCGCCGCGAAGAATTCTACGCATTCCTAACACATCATTCGGGCCATGACACCACATCTACTAGGTTTTATGCACAAAAATTTCACGGGGCCTTACATCCTCCCCCCCTTAAGATCATTCGTCCTCGAATGAGGATTTTGAAATAAATGAGTTGGTTTTGAAAGACATGATATGCAACCCTCAAAATTTTGACTAACTCTTATATTTTAGAAAAATTTCGCCAGAGTTTCCTTTGTATTATGGACATATCCACCTGTCAGAGGGCCCCCGAAACACATCACCAAACAACAATATACAACAACAACACTATTCACAACTGGTATACACCTTCTTACCTCAACGAATGCACATATTCTATCACATTGTTACAATTGCACATAAACTAGTCACTTCAATGAATTCTTACCTTATTTAACCATTTTAACACACCATGTACGCTTAACAAATCATTACCAATCTACACTTACTATTAGTTGTTTATTAAACACGTAAATCTTTATAAGGCTTTCATTTATCAAGAACGGTTCAAGTGACCCAAGGTAACAACACATCTAACTCATTACAAATAAAGGAGACTTACTAATACTAAGAGGGAAACAACTTAGGCAAGATGACAGCTACTAGGAGTAGGAGGGTCACCTAATTTCTTCTAGGCTTGATCAAACAAATGGGGGTACTTTTCTTTCATCTCTTTTTCTGCTTCCCATGTGGCCTCCTCAACTTGTTGACTTCGCCACAATACTTTAACAGAGGCGACTTCCTTATTTCTCAACTTACGGACTTGCCTATCAAGAATGGCAACTGGAACTTCTTCATATGACAAATCTTCATTAACCTCTATAGTTTCAACTGGCATGATGGTGGATGGATCTCCAATCACTTTCTTCAACATGGACACGTGGAATACCGGGTGCACTGATGACATCTCGGGAGGCAACTCTAGCCTATAAGCAACTTGACCAATCCTTTGAACGATCCGATATGGCCCGACATACCTAGGACTCAATTTCCCTTTCTTTCCGAATCGCATGACTCCCTTCATAGGTGATACCCTCAAGAACACCCAATCATCGACTTGAAACTCCAAATCCCTTCGACGAACGTCTGCATAGGACTTTTGACGACTCTGTGCTGTTTTCATTCTCTCCTGAATAACCTTGACCTTTTCCATAGCTTCGTACACCACATCTGGCCCTAGCAATTCCGCTTCACCTACCTCAAACCACCCGATTGGTGATCTACATCTTCTCCCGTACAATGCCTCAAACGGGGCCATTTGAATGCTAGCATGATAGCTGTTATTGTAAGCAAATTCTATCAGTGGCAAGTGTTCATCCCAATTACCTTTAAAATCTAAGACACAAGCCCGCAACATATCTTCGAGCGTCTGAATGGTCCGCTCGGCCTGTCCATCGGTCTGTGGATGGAAAGCTGTGCTGAGATTCACCTGAGTTCCCAAACCTTGCTGAAACTTCTTCCAAAAGTTAGCGGTGAACTGAGCCCCGCGATCTGAGATGATAGAAAGTGGAGTGCCATGAAGCCTTACTATCTCTTTGATGTACAATCTTGCATATTGCTCCGCGGTATCAGTGGACTTGACAGGCAGGAAGTGAGCTGATTTGGTGAGTCGATCTACTATCACCCATACTGAATCGAACTTACGCTGAGTGCGAGGTAACCCTACCACGAAATCCATATTGATCATCTCCCATTTCCACCTTGGTATTTCTATAAGCTGAGTTAATCCACCGGGTCGTTGATGCTCGGCCTTCACTTGTTGACAATTCGGACATTTAGCTACAAAGCCTGCTACATCCCTTTTCATACCGTTCCACCAATAAATCTCCTTAAGGTCATGATACATTTTCGTGGAACCTGGGTGTACCGAATACCTGGAAACATGAGCCTCTGCCATTACCCTTTCTCGAAGCTCGTCCACATCCGGAACACATAGCCTATCTTGACACCGCAATACACCATCTTCGGTGCTGAGTACAAATGCTGAGGTCTTGTTATTCATGACTGCTTCCTTTACCCGAACCAATGCTGGATCCATGAACTTGTTTTTCCTTGATTTCCGCGACCAATGATGATTCTGCTCCATTATGCACCAAGATATCCCCCTCGTCTGACGCCGAAATACGAACCCCCAAACTGGCTAATTGGTAAACCTCTCGAGCCAGGTGTCTCTGATCCACACCCAAATGAGCCAAACTACCCATGGATTTCCGACTAAGAGCGTCGGCTACCACATTTGCTTTCCCTGGATGGTACAATATGTCCATATCATAGTCCTTGAGTAATTCTAACCACCGCCGCTGTCTCAGATTTAGCTCCTTCTGCTTGAACAAATACTGGAGGCTCTTGTGGTCTGAAAACACATCTACATGAACTCCATAAAGATAGTGTCGCCATATTTTCAAGGCAAACACAACAGCTGCAAGTTCCAAATCATGCGTCGGATAATTCTTCTCATGGTTCTTGAGTTGTCTGGAAGCATAAGCTATAACCTTTCCGTGCTGCATCAATACACATCCCAAACCGACTCTGGAGGCATCACAATAGACTACAAATCCCTCCGTGCCTTCTGGCAAGGCCAATACTGGTGCCGAGGTCAATCTTCGGACCACTGGAACTTAACTGCTTCTTTCTGCGTCAATTTAGTCAATGGGGAGGCGAGGGTTGAGAATCCCTCTACAAACCTCCGATAGTACCCTGCCAGACCCAAAAGCTGCGAATCTCTGTCGGGGTCGTGGGTCTAGGCCAATCTTTCACTGCCGCAATCTTCCGAGGATCCACCATAATTCCCTCACTGGAAATAACATGCCCTAGAAAAGCTACGGACTCCAACCAAAACTCACATTTTGAGAACTTGGCATACAATTGATGCTGAAGAAGGGTCTGCAATGCTGCTCTGAGGTGAACGGCATGATCTTCCCTGCTCCGAGAGTAGATGAGAATATCGTCAATGAATACAATCACAAAGGAATCTAGGAATGGCTTGAAAATCCGATTCATAAGGTCCATGAAAGCTGCTTGGGCGTTGGTTAGCCCAAAAGACATGACCAAAAACTCAAAGTGACCATAACGAGTTCTGAAGGCGGTTTTAGGAATATCCTGCTCCCTGATTTTCAACTGGTGGTACCCGGACCGTAAATCAATCTTTGAGAAGAACCTCGCTCCCTGCAATTGGTCAAACGGATCATCCACTCGAGGCAAAGGATATTTATTCTTGATGGTGACTTTGTTGAGCTGCCGATAATCAATACACATTCGAAGTGACCCATCCTTCTTTCGACAAAGAGAACCGGAGCACCCCACGGCGACACACTCGGTCGTATGAACCCTTTCTCTAATAAATCCCTCAGTTGCTCCTTTAACTCCCTTAACTCTGCTGGCGCCATTCTGTATGGTGGAATGGATATTGGCTGAGTATCCGGCATTACATCGATCCCGAAATCAATCTCCCTATCCGGCGGGATGCCTGGAAGCTCATCTGGAAACACTTCAGGAAATTCATTCACAATTGGCACGGACTCGAGGGTAGGCACCTCCGAGGTGGTGTCCGTTACCCGAACCAGGTGATAGATACACCCCTTCTTAATCATCTTCGAAGCCTTAAGGTAGGAAATAAACCTACCCCTTGGCACTACACCATTTCCTCTCCATTCAATAACTGGCTCGTTAGGGAACTCGAGCCTCATAACTCTCGTTCGACGGTCAAGTTTGGCAAAGCACGAATAGAGCCAATCCATCCCCATAATAACATCAAAATCTACCATCCCAAGATCAATAAGATCGGCTGTGGTATCACGACCACCCACCGTAACAACACAATTCCTATAGACTCGTGAGGCTGTAATAGAATCACCAATAGGTGTCGACACAGAGAACGGCTCATGAAGCTGTTCGGGTTCTATCCCAAAACTTGAAGCAATGAATGGAGTAACATAAGACAAGGAGGACCCTGGATCAATAAGGGCATAGCAATCAATAGTATGAACAGACATGATACCTGTAACAACATCTGGAGAAGCCTCGGCATTTTGGCGGCCACTCAATGCATAGAATCGGCTAGGTCCACCCCTACCCTGAGCTCCACCCCTAGCTGCACCACGCCCTGCTGCTGCTGGAGTACGCGCCGATGATGTAGCAGCTGAAGAACCGGATGACTGAGCAGATCCCCTACCTATACCCTGGCGGGGTGCACGGCAGTCCCGTTGAATGTGACCTCTCACCCCGCACCCGAAGCACACTGGAAGGTCAAGGTAGCAAGTCTCTGTATGAAATCTCCCACACTTGGGGCATGTAGGTCTCCCCTGCTGCTGGGATCTCACCCCAGGATGACCAGACTGACGAGACCTCCTGCTGTCTGAACCAGTTCTCGAGTAACTGCCTTGCTGATGACTGTGCACGGATGGCGGTGCACTCGCGGAGGACTGAGCATATGACTGGGATGGCCCTGATGACCCCTTCCCTGGAAGTGATCTCCCTGAACGACCCGTTGACCGGGCCCTGTTGCTACTTTCTCTTTCTGCACGAATCTTCAATTTCCTGGCCTCTGTGGCCTGAGCAAACCCCACAATCCTCCCATAGTTCATATCTGAGTGCAAAGCTGCTGTGGCGGCCTCATTCACTACCAAAGGGCTAAGGCCCTGAACAAACCGTCGAACCGGGCATCCATGGTCGACACTAAATGAGGAGCGTACTTGGACAACCTTACGAACTCCACGTGATACTCCCAAACACTCATACTGCCCTGTTTGAGAACCTCGAACTCAGTGGCACGGGCTGCCATTGCCTCAGCAGGTAAGAAGTGGTCCATAAATGCATCCACGAACTCGTCCCATCTGGCCGGAGGGCTCCCTTCCTCACGGGAATCCTCCCACATTTCGAACCATGAACGTGCCGCTCCCTTCAGCCTGTAAGAGGCCAACTCTACCCCTCTATATCTGTAGCCTTCATTACTCTGAGGGTCTTGTATATCTCATCAAGGAATTCCTGTGGGTCAGCCTCTGGATCGGTGCCTGAAAATTCCGGAGGGGCCAATCGCAAGAACTGGTGGACTCTGGAGCCAAAGGAATCTCCCTGTCCGCTGGAGGATGCAGGGGCATCATGGGATCTCTGGGCCTAGGCGGCCACTAGCTGTGTTAACATATGGATGGCTCCCCTAAGTTCTTCATTAGAGATACCAGAGCCCGAAGCGGGAACTGTATCTGAGTCAGGAACACTGGCAGGAGGAATGGTGGCATCCTCTGCCGCGGCTGAAATAGGGACACTTGGGTTTTGAACAGATGGGCCAGGCAAATTCGGGACTGGTGGGTCATTCTCTCCCACGGCATCGGGTACATGATTAACAGCTGCACTTGGGCCGGCGTTGGCCCTAAGGCCGAGTCTAGCCTTCTTCTTAGGTGCCATATTCTGAAAATTTGGGAACAAGGCACGAATTAGACACAGATATTTCCACATTGCACTTTACCGCACGATATAGATTAACAAGGAAATAGGTAAATTCCTAAATGCCGTGTAGCCCCCTACTTATATGATGTGGTCGACAACACACCTATAAGAAGGGCACTACTAGACACGGCTCCGAGACATCCTAGGACACTTTAAAACCTTAAGCTTTGATACCAAGTTTGTCACGCCCCAAATCGAGGGACATGACCAGCGCCTGACCGGGTTGCCCCAGTCAAGCGGACCTGGGTGCCTTTCATTCCCACGCGTTACCCCTGTGATGATTGTTTCTCATTAACCAAATATATTACTAATCATAATTGATTTCACATTAAACAAATAAAATGATACGAGTGATTCATTAACAAGATTTCAACTTTTACAACGCCCGACATAACACCTTATATATATAAGAACTGGAGTCCCACGGTTTACATGTCTACAGAGCCTCTAGGATACAAAAGGGAAATACAATACTTGCCGGTAACAAGGCTCCGGCTATACCTTTCAAAACCAAAATGAAATCCAAACCGAAGTGGCAAGAACCACACAAGGCCCCGAGGAAGAAAGGGGCTCACCAAGACGGGCAGTGGAAGGAGAAGGATACTACTGCCGATGAGCTGAAGTGCCTGCTACTGATCCACCTACAATCATGACACGAATGTAGCGCCCCCGGCAAAAGGGACGTCAGTACACTTAAATTGTATTGGTATGTATGGACAAACTTTGTCCCAAGTAAACTCAAGCCATTAAATTACATCAACAATTAATTAAGCCAACCAACCATGTTTCCACATTTTCCTCATTTCAAATAATTCTCAACTCAAAGCACTTCCTACGATCAACCAATTTAACAATTACCAATCAATCACATAAAGCACAAGTAGTCAAACAAAGGGGCAATCAGTGCCCCACAGGTTGCAAACTCTCCTGTTGTCTCCTTTCACAATTTCACATTATTGATTTATGTATCAATTTTCAATAGCGATTTCGATCGCTTTCCATCCTTATTACCCCTGACCACCCTTATTACCTCGGCCACCCTTATCACCCCAACCCAAACCTTATTTCACCACGTCGCGGCGCGCGACACGACCCCGCCTTACGGTTGAAAACACAACAATTTCAAACAGCAGATAAGGTACTACACACAATTTCAACAAGTTCAAATAAGCAACTTGCACATTGTTTCATGTTCTCAATTACTTCTCAAGCCAATATCACAACCAAGTTACAATGTTTCCACATTCAATAATATTCACACATGTATATTCAACAATTTTCCATAATTCAAGTGTTTCATCTCTTTCCACAATAAACCAATTCTCAAGTGTTTCGATTTCTTTTCCACAAGGTGCCATATAGGCCATCATAATCATTATTCACAAATTCTTTACCCAATTCAACTCTCATTTACCTTTCGGTTCATATTTCTTACCACAACACTCATAGTTCAACAACAACTTTGAATATCCAACAACAACATCAATTAATCACATACAATTTCTCAAATCAACACATTCCAAACAATTTTACACATAAGGGCGATTTCACAAGAATCAAAATTAGCCATACATACCGGTGATGATTTTTCTTCCGTTAACTTTCTACTTTATGCTTACCCAAGATATCCTATTCTTGCCAACCTTGTTCTTGAAGACTCTTACTTCTACCCACTTCTTTTTACTAGAAATCAAGTTCAATAATCATGCATGAGTGTAAAAATTCTATTTTCAAAAGCTATTATATGCAAACCTCTCTTTACCCAATTAAAACTGAAAATCAAAGAAAATAGTTAGGGTTTTTACCTTGAAAATATTGGGGAAGTTGAATCCTTGCCCTAGAATCCCTTGGAATTAAGTAGTTGGAACAATCTTTGAAGATGAAGAACTCTCTCTCTAAAAACCCTCTCTTCTCTCTCTAATTTTTTGTGAGATGATATGATAAAAATGAAGAAGAGGTGTGTTATATTAAAGAAGAGATCGGGTCAAAATGTTACAAAAACTGGGCCGGGGTCAAATATGCGGTCACTATGCGACCGCAGAATCAACATGCGGTCCGCATAGTGGCCGCAGAATGGCTCAAAAATTACGCAGGCTCTGGAACGATTTGCGGTCACTATGCGGACCGCATGTCGATTCTGCGGTCGCAAAAGTGCACCGCAGATTGACATGCGATCGCATATCGACCGCACATTGGACACAATTTTGGGCAACTCTCCGGAACGATTTGCGGTCACTATGCGGACCGCATATTGATTCTGCGGTCGCAAAAGTGCACCGCAGATTGACATTTTTCTGGAAAAAATTTTATTCTACATTTTGAAACTTAAATCACTACCAAGGGTCCGAACCGCGGCGAGCTTGCTCGCCGCGAAAGAATTCTACGCATTCCTAACACATCATTCGGACCATGACACCACATCTACTAGGTTTTATGCACAAAAATTTCACGGGGCCTTACATCCTCCCCCCTTAAGATCATTCGTCCTCGAATGAGGATTTTGAAATAAATGAGTTGGTTTTGAAAGACATGATATGCAACCCTCAAAATTTTGACTAACTCTTATATTTTAGAAAAATTTCGCCAGGAGTTTCCTTTGTATTATGGACATATCCACCTGTCAGAGGGCCCCCGAAACACATCACCAAACAACAATATACAACAACAACACTATTCACAACTGGTATACACCTTCTTACCTCAACGAATGCACATATTCTATCACATTGTTACAATTGCACATAAACTAGTCACTTCAATGAATTCTTACCTTATTTAACCATTTTAACACACCATGTACGCTTAACAAATCATTACCAATCTACACTTACTATTAGTTGTTTATTAAACACGTAAATCTTTATAAGGCTTTCATTTATCAAGAACGGTTCAAGTGACCCAAGGTAACAACACATCTAACTCATTACAAATAAAGGAGACTTACTAATACTAAGAGGGAAACAACTTAGGCAAGATGACAACTACTAGGAGTAGAAGGGTCACCTAATTTCTTCTAGGCTTGATCAAACAAATGGGGGTACTTTTCTTTCATCTCTTTTCTGCTTCCCATGTGGCCTCCTCAACTTGTTGACTTCGCCACAATACTTTAACAGAGGCAACTTCCTTATTTCTCAACTTACGGACTTGCCTATCAAGAATGGCAGCTGGAACTTCTTCATATGACAAATCTTCATTAACCTCTATAGCTTCGACTGGCATGATGGTGGATGGATCTCCAATCACTTTCTTCAACATGGACACATGGAATACCGGATGCACTGATGACATCTCGGGAGGCAACTCTAGCCTATAAGCAACTTGACCAATCCTTTGAACGATCCGATATGGCCCGACATACCTAGGACTCAATTTCCCTTTCTTTCCGAATCGCATGACTCCCTTCATGGGAGATACCCTCAAGAACACCCAATCATCGACTTGAAACTCCAAATCCCTTCGACGAACGTCTGCATAGGACTTTTGACGACTCTGTGCTGTTTTCATTCTCTCCTGAATAACCTTGACCTTTTCCATAGCTTCGTACACCATATCCGGCCCTAGCAATTCCGCTTCACCTACCTCAAACCACCCGATTGGCGATCTACATCTTCTCCAGTACAATGCCTCAAACGGGGCCATTTGAATGCTAGCATGATAGCTGTTATTGTAAGCAAATTCTATCAGTGGCAAGTGTTCATCCCAATTACCTTTAAAATCTAAGACACAAGCCCGCAACATATCTTCGAGCGTCTGAATGGTCCGCTCGGCCTGTCCATCGGTCTGTGGATGGAAAGCTGTGCTGAGATTCACCTGAGTTCCCAAACCTTGCTGAAACTTCTTCCAAAAGTTAGCGGTGAACTGAGCCCCGCGATCTGAGATGATAGAAAGTGGAGTGCCATGAAGCCTTACTATCTCTTTGATGTACAATCTTGCATATTGCTCCGCGGTATCAGTGGACTTGACAGGCAGGAAGTGGGCTGATTTGGTGAGTCGATCTACTATCACCCATATTGAATCGAACTTACGCTGAGTGCGAGGTGACCCCACCACGAAATCCATATTGATCATCTCCCATTTCCACCTTGGTATTTCTATAAGGTGAGTTAATCCACCGGGTCGTTGATGCTCGGCCTTCACTTGTTGACAATTCGGACATTTAGCTACAAAGCCTGCCACATCCCTTTTCATACCGTTCCACCAATAAATCTCCTTGAGATCGTGATACATTTTCGTTGAACCAGGGTGCACAGAATACCCGGAAGTATGAGCCTCTGCCATCACTCTTTCCCGAAGCTCGTCCACATCCGGAACACATAGTCTATCTTGACACCGCAATACACCATCTTCGCTGCTAAGTACAAATGCTGAGGTCTTGTCATTCATGACTGCTTCCTTCACCCGAACCAATGCTGGATCCATGAATTGTTTTTCCTTGATTTCCGCGACCAATGATGATTCTGCTCCATTATGCACCAAGATATCCCCCTCGTCTGACGCCGAGATACGAACCCCCAAACTGGCTAATTGGTAAACCTCTCGAGCCAGGTGTCTCTGATCCACACCCAAATGAGCCAAACTACCCATGGATTTCCGACTAAGAGCGTCGGCTACCACATTTGCTTTCCCTGGATGGTACAATATGTCCATATCATAGTCCTTGAGTAATTCTAACCACCGCCGCTGTCTCAGATTTAGCTCCTTCTGCTTGAACAAATACTGGAGGCTCTTGTGGTCTGAAAACACATCTACATGAACTCCATAAAGATAGTGCCGCCATATTTTCAAAGCAAACACAACAGCTGCAAGTTCCAAATCATGCGTCGGATAATTCTTCTCGTAATTCTTGAGTTGCCTGGAAGCGTAAGATATGACTTTCCCGTGCTGCATCAATACACATCCCAAACCAACCCTGGAGGCATCACAATAAACCACAAATCCCTCTGTTCATTATGGCAAGGCCAATAGCGGTGCCGAGGTCAATCTTGACTTCAATTCTTGGAAACTTTTCTCACATGCATCGGACCACTGGAACTTAACTGCTTTCTGCGTCAATTTAGTCAATGGGGAGGCGAGGGTTGAGAATCCCTCTACAAACCTCCGATAGTACCTGCCAGACCCAAAAAGCTGCGAATCTCTGTCGGGGTCGTGGGTCTAGGCCAATCTTTCACTGCCGCAATCTTCTGGAGGATCCACCATAATTCCCTCACTGGAAATAACATGCCCTAGAAAAGCTACGGACTCCGACCAAAACTCACATTTTGAGAACTTGGCATACAATTGATGCTGAAGAAGGGTCTGCAATGCTGCTCTGAGGTGAACGGCATGATCTTCCCTGCTTCGAGAGTAGATGAGAATATCGTCAATGAATACAATCACAAAGGAATCTAGGAATGGCTTGAAAACCCGATTCATAAGGTCCATGAAAGCTGCTGGGGCATTGGTTAGCCCAAAAGACATGACCAAAAACTCGAAGTGACCATAACGAGTTCTGAAGGCGGTCTTAGGAATATCCTGCTCCCTGATTTTCAACTGGTGGTACCCAGACCGTAAATCAATCTTTGAGAAGAACCTCGCTCCCTGCAATTGGTCAAACGGATCATCCACTCGAGGCAAAGGATATTTATTCTTGATGGTGACTTTGTTGAGCTGCCGATAATCAATACACATTCGAAGTGACCCATCCTTCTTTCGGACAAAGAGAACCGGAGCACCCCACGGCGACACACTCGGTCGTATGAACCCTTTCTCTAATAAATCCCTCAGCTGCTCCTTTAACTCCCTTAACTCTGCTGGCGCCATTCTGTATGGTGGAATGGATATTGGCTGAGTATCCGGCATTACATCGATCCCGAAATCAATCTCCCTATCCGGCGGGATGCCTGGAAGCTCATCTGGAAACACTTCAGGAAATTCATTCACAATTGGCACGGACTCGAGGGTAGGCACCTCTGAGGTGGTGTCCGTTACCCGAACCAGGTGATAGATACACCCCTTCTTAATCATCTTCGAAGCCTTAAGGTAGGAAATAAACCTACCCCTTGGCACTACACCATTTCCTCTCCATTCAATAGCTGGCTCGTTAGGGAACTCGAGCCTCATAACTCTCGTTCGACAGTCAAGTTTGGCAAAGCACGAATAGAGCCAATCCATCCCCGTAATTATATCAAAATCTACCATCCCAAGCTTAATAAGATCGGCTGTGGTATCACGACCACCCACCGTAACAACACAATTCCTATAGACTCGTGGGGCTGTAATAGAATCACCGATTGGAGTCGACACAGAGAACGGCTCATGAAGCTGTTCGGGTACTATCCCAAAACTTGAAGCAATGAATGGAGTAACATAAGACAAGGAGGACCCTGGATCAATAAGGGCATAGCAATCAATAGTCTGAACAGACATGATACCTGTAACAACATCTGGAGAAGCCTCGGCATTTTGGCGGCCACTCAACGCATAGAATCGGCTAGGTCCACCCCTACCCTGAGCTCCACCCCTAGCTGCACCACGCCTTGCTGCTGCTGGAGTACGCGCTGATGATGTAGCGGCTGAAGAACCGGATGACTGAGCAGATCCCCTACCTATACCCTGACGGGGTGCACGGCAGTCCCGCTGAATGTGACCTCTCACCCCGCACCCGAAGCACACTGGAAGGTCAAGGTAGCAAGTTTCTGTATGAAATCTCCCACACTTGGGGCATGTAGGTCTCCCCTGCTGCTGGGATCTCACCCCAGGATGACCAGACTGACGAGACCTCCTGCTGTCTGAACCAGGTCTCGAGTAACTGCCCTGCTGATGACTGTGCACGGATGGCGGTGCACTCGCGGAGGATTGAGCATATGACTGGGATGGCCCTGATGACCCCTTCCCTGGAAGTGATCTCCCTGAACGACCCATTGACCGGGCCCTGTTGCTACTTTCTCTTTCTGCACGAATCTTCGATTTCCTGGCCTCTGTGGCCTGAGCAAACCCCACAATCCTCCCATAGTTCATGTCTGAGTGCAAAGCTGCTGTGGCGGCCTCATTCACCACCAAAGGGCTAAGGCCATGAACAAACCGTCGAACCCGGGCATCCATGGTCGACACTAAATGAGGAGCGTACTTGGACAACCTTACGAACTCCGTGTGATACTCCCAAACACTCATACTGCCCTGTTTGAGAACCTCGAACTCAGTGGCACGGGCTGCCATTGCCTCAGCAGGTAAGAAGTGGTCCATAAATGCATCCACGAACTCATCCCATCTGGCCGGAGGGCTCCCTTCCTCACGGGAATCCTCCCACATTTCAAACCATGAACGTGCCGCTCCCTTCAGTCTGTAAGAGGCCAACTCTACCCCCTCTATATCTGTAGCCTTCATTACTCTGAGGGTCTTGTATATCTCATCAAGGAATTCCTGTGGGTCAGCCTCTGGATCGGTACCTGAAAATTCGGGAGGGGCCAATCGCAAGAGCGCGGTGGACTGCGGAGCCAAAGGAATCTCCTCGTCCGTCGGAGGATGCGGGGGCATCATGGGATCTGCGGGCACGGGCGGCCACTACCTGTGTTAACATATGGATGGCTCCCCTAAGTTCTTCATTAGAAATACCAGAGCCCGAAGCGGGAACTGTATCTGAGTCGGGAACACTGGCAGGAGGAATGGTGGCATCCTCTGCCGCGGCTGAAATAGGGACACTTGGGTTTTGAACAGATGGGCCAGGCAAATTCGGGGCTGGTGGGTCATTCTCTCCCACGGCATCGGGTACATGATTAACAGCTGCACTTGGGCCGGCATTGGCCCTAAGGCCGAGTCTAGCCTTCTTCTTGGGTGCCATATTCTGAAAATTTGGGAACAAGGCACGAATTAGACACAGGTATCTCCACATTGCATTTTACCGCACGATATAGATTAACAAAGAAGTAGGTAAATTCCTAAATGCCCGTGTAGCCCCCTACTTATATGATGTGGTCGACAACACACCTATAAGAAGGGCACTACTAGACACGGCTCCGAGACATCCTAGGACACTTTAAAACCTTAAGCTTTGATACCAAGTTTGTCACGACCGGCGCCTGACCGGGTTGCCCCAGTCAAGCGGACCTGGGTGCCTTTCATTCCCACGCGTTACCCCTGTGATGATTGTTTCTCATTAACCAAATATATTACTAATCATAATTGATTTCACATTAAACAAATAAAATGATACGAGTGATTCATTAACAAGATTTCAACTTTTACAACGCCCGACATAACACCTTATATATATAAGACTGGAGTCCCACAGTTTACATGTCTACAGAGCCTCTAGGATACAAAAGGGAAATACAATACTTGCCGGTAACAAGGCTCCGGCTATACCTTTCAAAACCAAAATGAAATCCAAACCGAAGTGGCAAGAACCACACAAGGCCCCGAGGAAGAAAGGGGCTCACCAAGACGGGCAGTGGAAGGAGAAGAATACTACTGCCGACGAGCTGAAGTGCCTGCTACCGATCCACCTACAATCATGACACGAATGTAGCGCCCCCGGCAAAAGGGACGTCAGTACACTTAAATTGTACTGGTATGTATGGACAAACTTTGTCCCAAGTAAACTCAAGCCATTAAATTACATCAACAATTAATTAAGCCAGCCAACCATGTTTCCACATTTTCCTCATTTCAAATAATTCTCAACTCAAAGCACTTCCTACGATCAACCAATTTAACAATTACCAATCAATCACATAAAGCACAAGTAGTCAAACAAAGGGGCAATCAGTGCCCCACAGGTTGCAAACTCTCCTGCTGTCTCCTTTCGCAATTTCACATTATTGATTTATGTATCAATTTTCAATAGCGATTTCGATCGCTTTCCATCCTTATTGCCCCTGACCACCCTTATTACCTCGGCCACCCTTATCACCCCAACCCAAACCTTATTTCACCACGTCGCGGCGCGCGACACGACCCCGCCTTACAGTTGAAAACACAACAATTTCAAACAGCAGATAAGGTACTACACACAATTTCAACAAGTTCAAATAAGCAACTTGCACATTGTTTCATGTTCTCAATTACTTCTCAAGCCAATATCACAACCAAGTTACAATGTTTCCACATTCAATAATATTCACACATGTATATTCAACAATTTTCCATAATTCAAGTGTTTCATCTCTTTCCACAATAAACCAATTCTCAAGTGTTTCGATTTCTTTTCCACAAGGTGCCATATAGGCCATCATAATCATTATTCACAAATTCTTTACCCAATTCAACTCTCATTTACCTTTCGGTTCATATTTCTTACCACAACACTCATAGTTCAACAACAACTTTGAATATCCAACAACAACATCAATTAATCACATACAATTTCTCAAATCAACACATGCCAAACAATTTTACACATAAGGGCGATTTCACAAGAATCAAAATTAGCCATACATACCTGGTGATGATTTTTCTTCCGTTAACTTTCTACTTTATGCTTACCCAAGATATCCTATTCTTGCCAACCTTGTTCTTGAAGACTCTTACTTCTAACCACTTCTTTTTACTAGAAATCAAGTTCAATAATCATGCATGAGTGTAAAAATTCTATTTTCAAAAGCTATTATATGCAAACCTCTCTTTACCCAATTAAAACTGAAAATCAAAGAAAATAGTTAGGGTTTTTACCTTGAAAATATTGGGGAAGTTGAATCCTTGCCCTAGAATCCCTTGGAATTAAGTAGTTGGAACAATCTTTGAAGATGAAGAACTTCTCTCTCTAAAAACCCTCTCTTCTCTCTCTAATTTTTGGTGAGATGATATGATAAAAATGAAGAAGAGGTGTGTTATATTAAAGAAGAGATCGGGTCAAAATGTTACAAAAACTGGGCCGGGGTCAAATATGCGGTCACTATGCGACCGCAGAATCAACATGCGGTCCGCATAGTGGCCGCA
Organism: Nicotiana noctiflora; assembly: GCA_032618575.1. NCBI lineage: Eukaryota > Viridiplantae > Streptophyta > Magnoliopsida > Solanales > Solanaceae > Nicotiana > Nicotiana noctiflora. Next base: position 8,221 of record JASVEL010001332.1, on the reverse strand, counting down.
GAATGGCTCAAAAATTACGCAGGCTCTGGAACGATTTGCGGTCACTATGCGGACCGCGTGTCGATTCTGCGGTCGCAAAAGTGCACCGCAGATTGACATGCGATCGCATATCGACCGCACATTGGACACAATTTTGGGCAACTCTCTGGAACGATTTGCGGTCACTATGCGGACCGCATATTGATTCTGCGGTCGCAAAAGTGCACCGCAGATTGACATTTTACTGGAAAAAATTTTATTCTACATTTTGAAACTTAAATCACTACCAAGGGTCCGAACCGCGGCGAGCTTGCTCGCCGCGAAGAATTCTACGCATTCCTAACACATTATTCGGACCATGACACTATAGCTACTAGGTTTTATGCACAAATATTTTACGGGGCCTTACATCCTCCCCCGCTTAAGATCATTCGTCCTCGAATGAGGATTTTGAAATAAATGAGTTGGTTTTGAAAGACATGATATGCAACCATCAAAATTTTGACTAACTCTTATATTTTAGAAAAATTTCGCCGGAGTTTCCTTTGTATTATGGACATATCCACCTGTCAGAGGGCCCCCGAAACACATCACCAAACAACAATATACAACAACAACACTATTCACAGCTGGTATACACCTTCTTACCTCAACGAATGCACATATTCTATCACATTGTTACAATTGCACATAAACTAGTCACTTCAATGAATTCTTACCTTATTTAACCATTTTAACACACCATGTACGCTTAACAAATCATTACCAATCTACACTTACTATTAGTTGTTTATTAAACACGTAAATCTTTATAAGGCTTTCATTTATCAAGAACGGTTCAAGTGACCCAAGGTAACAACACATCTAACTCATTACAAATAAAGGAGACTTTACTAATACTAAGAGGGAAACAACTTAGGCAAGATGACAGTTACTAGGAGTAGAAGGGTCACCTAATTTCTTCTAGGCTTGATCAAACAAATGGGGGTACTTTTCTTTCATCTCTTTTCTGCTTCCCATGTGGCCTCCTCAACTTGTTGACTTCGCCACAATACTTTAACAGAGGCAACTTCCTTATTTCTCAACTTACGGACTTGTCTATCTAGAATGGCGACTGGAACTTCTTCATATGACAAATCTTCATTAACCTCTATAGCTTCAACTGGCATGATGGTGGATGGATCTCCAATCACTTTCTTCAACATGGACACATGGAATACCGGATGCACTGATGACATCTCGGGAGGCAACTCTAGCCTATAAGCAACTTGACCAATCCTTTGAACGATCCGATATGGCCCGACATACCTAGGACTCAATTTCCCTTTCTTCCGAATCGCATGACTCCCTTCATAGGAGATACCCTCAAGAACACCCAATCATCGACTTGAAACTCCAAATCCCCTCGACGAACGTCTGCATAGGACTTTTGACGACTCTGTGCTGTTTTCATTCTCTCCCGAATAACTTTGACCTTTTCCATAGCTTCGTACACCATATCTGGCCCTAGCAATTCCGCTTCACCTACCTGAAACCACCCGATTGGCGATCTACATCTTCTCCCGTACAATGCCTCAAACGGGGCCATTTGAATGCTAGCGTGATAGGCTGTTATTGTAAGCAAATTCTATCGGTGGCAAGTGTTCATCCCAATTACCTTTAAAATCTAAGACACGAAGCCCGCAACATATCTTCGAGCGTACGAATGGTCCGCTCGGCACTGTCCGTCGGTGCTGTGGATGGAAAGGCGTGCTTGAGATTCACACGAGTTCCCAAACCTTGCTGAAACTTCTTCCAAAAGTTAGCGGTGAGCTGGCCCCGCGATGCGAGATGATAGAAAGTGGAGTGCCATGAAGCCTTACTATCTCTTTGATGTACAATCTTGCATATTGCTCCGCGGTATCAGGTGGACTTGACAGGCGGGAAGTGAGCTGATTTGGTGAGTCGATCTACTATCACCCATATTGAATCGAACTTACGCTGAGTGCGAGGTAACCCCAGCACGAAATCCATATTGATCATCTCCCATTTCCACCTTGGTATTTCTATAAGTTGAGTTAATCCACCGGGTCGTTGATGCTCGGCCTTCACTTGTTGACAGAGTTCGGACATTTAGCTACAAAGCCTGCCACATCCCTTTTCATACCGTTCCACCGATAAATCTCCTTGAGATCGTGATACATTTTCGTTGAACCAGGGTGCACAGAATACCTGGAAGTATGAGCCTCTGCCATCACTCTTTCCGAAGCTCGTCCACATCCGGAACACATAGCCTATCTTGACACCGCAATACACCATCTTCGATGCTGAGTACAAATGCTGAGGTCTTGTCATTCATGATTGCTTCCTTCACCCGAACCAATGCTGGATCCATGAACTGTTTTTCCTTGATTTCCGCGACCAATGATGATTCTGCTCCATTATGCACCAAAATATCCCCCCCGTCTGACGTCGAGATACGAACCCCCAAACTGGCTAATTGGTAAACCTCTCGAGCCAGGTGTCTCCGATCCACACCCAAATGAGCCAAACTACCCATGGATTTTCGACTAAGAGCGTCGGCTACCATATTTTCCTTTCCTGGATGGTACAATATGTTCATATCATAGTCCTTGAGTAATTCTAACCACCGCCGTTGTCTCAGATTCAGCTCTTTCTGCTTGAACAAATACTGGAGGCTCTTGTGGTCTGAAAACACATCTAAATGTACCCCATAAAGATAGTGTCGCCATATTTTCAAGGCAAACACAACAGGTGCAAGTTCCAAATCATGCGTCGGATAATTCTTCTCATGGTTCTTGAGTTGCCTGGAAGCGTAAGATATGACTTTCAAGTGCTGCATCAATACACATCCCAAACCAACCCTGGAGGCATCACAATAAACCACAAATCCCTCTGTGCCTTCTGGCAAGGCCAATACTGGTGCCGAGGTCAATCTTGACTTCAATTCTTGGAAACTTTTCTCACATGCTTCGGACCACTGGAACTTAACTGCTTTCTGCGTCAATTTAGTCAATGGGGAGGCGAGGGTTGAGAATCCCTCTACAAACCTCCGATAGTACCGTGCCAGACCCAAAAAGCTGCGAATCTCTGTCGGGGTCGTGGGTCTAGGCCAATCTTTCACTGCCGCAATCTTCTGAGGATCCACCATAATTCCCTCTCTGGAAATAACATGCCCTAGAAAAGCTACGGACTCCAACCAAAACTCACATTTTGAGAACTTGGCATACAATTGATGCTGAAGAAGGGTCTGCAATGCTGCTCTGAGGTGAACGGCATGATCTTCCCTGCTCAGAGAGTAGATGAGAATATCGTCAATGAATACAATCACAAAGGAATCTAGGAATGGCTTGAAAATCCGATTCATAAGGTCCATGAAAGCTGCTTGGGCGTTGGTTAGCCCAAAAGACATGACCAAAAACTCAAAGTGACCATAACGAGTTCTGAAGGCGGTCTTAGGAATATCCTGCTCCCTGATTTTCAACTGGTGGTACCCAGACCGTAAATCAATCTTTGAGAAGAACCTCGCTCCCTGCAATTGGTCAAACGGATCATCCACTCGAGGCAAAGGATATTTATTCTTGATGGTGACTTTGTTGAGCTGCCGATAATCAATACACATTCGAAGTGACCCATCCTTCTTTCGGACAAAGAGAACCGGAGCACCCCACGGCGACACACTCGGTCGTATGAACCCTTTCTCTAATAAATCCCTCAGCTGCTCCTTTAACTCCCTTAACTCTGCTGGCGCCATTCTGTATGGTGGAATGGATATTGGCTGAGTATCCGGCATTACATCGATCCCGAAATCAATCTCCCTATCCGGCGGGATGCCTGGAAGCTCATCTGGAAACACTTCAGGAAATTCATTCACAATTGGCACGGACTCGAGGGTAGGCACCTATGAGGTGGTGTCCGTTACCCGAACCAGGTGATAGATACACCCTTTCTTAATCATCTTCGAAGCCTTAAGGTAGGAAATAAACCTACCCCTTGGCACTACACCATTTCCTCTCCATTCAATAACTGGCTCGTTAGGGAACTCGAGCCTCGTAACTCTCGTTCGACAGTCAAGTTTGGCAAAGCACGAATAGAGCCAATCCATCCCCATAATAACATCAAAATCTACCATCCCAAGATCAATAAGATCGGCTGTGGTATCACGACCACCCAGCGTAACAACACAATTCCTATAGACTCGTGAGGCTGTAATAGAATCACCAATAGGTGTCGACACAGAGAACGGCTCATGAGGCTGTTCGGGTTCTATCCCAAAACTTGAAGCAATGAATGGAGTAACATAAGACAAGGAGGACCCTGGATCGATAAGGGCATAGCAATCGATAGTCTGAACAGACATGATACCTGTAACAACATCCGGAGAAGCCTCGGCATTTTGGCGGCCACTCGACGCATAGAATCGGCTAGGTCCACCCCTGCCACGAGCTCCGCCCCTAGCTGCACCACGCCTGCTGCTGCTGGAGTACGCGGCCGATGATGTAGCGGTGAAGAACCGGATGAGCGAGCGGATCCCTACCTATACACGACGGGGTGCACGGCGATCCGGCTGAATGTGACCTCTCACCCCGCGCCCGAAGCACGCCGGAAGGTCAAGGTAGCAAGTTTATGTATGAAATCTCCCACGCTTGGGGCATGTGGGTCTCCCTGCTGCTGCGGGATCTCACCCGGGATGACCGGACCGGCGAGACCTCCTGCTTGTACGAACCGGGTCTCGAGTAGCGCCCTGGCGATGATTGTGCACGGATGGCGGTGCACTCGCGGAGGAGCGAGCATATGAGCGGGATGGCCACGAGGACCCACTCGCGGAAGTGATCTCCACGAACGACCCGTTGGCCGGGCCACTGTTGCTACTTTCTCTTTCCGCACGAATCTTCAATTTCCTGGCCTGTGTGGCCCTGAGCAGACCCCACAATCCTCCCATAGTTCATGTACGAGTGCAAAGCTGCTGTGGCGGCCTCATTCGCCACCAAAGGGCTAAGGCCCTGAACAAGCCGTCGAACCCGGGCATCCGTGGTCGACACTAAATGAGGAGCGTGCTTGGACAACCTTACGAACTCCATGTGATACTCCCAAACACTCATACTGCCCTGTTTGAGAACCTCGAACTCGGTGGCACGGGCTGCCATTGCCTCGGCAGGCAAGAAGTGGTCCATAAATGCATCCACGAACTCGTCCCATCTGGCCGGAGGGCCCCCTTCCTCACGGGAATCCTCCCACGTTTCAAACCATGAACGTGCCGCTCCGTTCAGCTGCAAGAGGCCAACTCTACCCCTCCTATATCTGTAGCCTTCATTACTCTAAGGGTCTTGTAGATCTCGTCAAGGAATTCACTGTGGGTCGACCTGCGGATCGGTGCACGAAAATTGCGGAGGGACGATCGCAAGAGCTGGTGGACTGCGGAGCCAAAGGAATCTCCACTGTCCGTTGGAGGATGCGGGGGCATCATGGGATCTGCGGGCACAGGCGGCCACTAGGTGTGTTAACATATGGATGGCTCCCCAAGTTCTTCATTAGAAATACCGGAGCCCGAAGCGGGAACTGTATCTGAGTCAGGAACACTGGCGGGAGGAATGGTGGCATCCTCTGCCGCGGCTGGAATAGGGACACTTGGGTTTTGAACGGATGGGCCAGGCAAATTCGGGGCTGGTGGGTCATTCTCTCCCACGGCATCGGGTACATGATTAACGGCTGCACTTGGGCCGGCATTGGCCCTAAGGCCGAGTCTAGCCTTCTTCTTAGGTGCCATATTCTGAAAATTTGGGAACAAGGCGCGAATTAGACACAGATATCTCCACATTGCACTTTACCGCACGATATAGATTAACAAAGAAGTAGGTAAATTCCTAAATGCCCGTGTAGCCCCTACTTATATGATGTGGTCGACAACACACCTATAAGAAGGGCACTACTAGACACGGCTCCGAGACATCCTAGGACACTTTAAAACCTTAAGCTCTGATACCAAGTTTGTCACGCCCCAAATCGAGGAACATGACCGGCGCCTGACCGGGTTGCCCCAGTCAAGCGGACCTGGGTGCCTTTCATTCCCACGCGTTACCCCTGTGATGATTGTTTCTCATTAACCAAATATATTACTAATCATAATGACTGATTTCATAATGCATAAACATAACCATGTGATTGATTCACTAACAAGTTCATAATTTATATTTACAACGCCCCATACATATACATAGGCCACAATCCCACAGTTTACATGTCTATGGAGCCTCTAGGATACAAAAAGGGAAATACAATACTTGCGGTAACAAGGCTCCGGCTATACCTTACAAAACCAAAATGAAATCTAAACCGAGTGGCATGAACCACACAAGGCCCCGAGGAAGAAAGGGGCTCACCAAGACGGGCAGTGGAAGGAGAAGAATACTACTGCCGACGAGCTGAAGTGCCTGCTACTGATCCACCTACAATCATGACACGAATGTAGCGCCCCCGGCAAAAGGGACGTCGGTACACTTAAATTGTACTGGTATGTATGGACAAACTTTGTCCCAAGTAAACTCAAGCCATTAAATTACATCAACAATTAATTAAGCCAGCCAACCATGTTTCCACATTTTCCTCATTTCAAATAATTCTCAACTCAAAGCACTTTCTACGATCAACCAATTTAACAATAACCAATCAATCACGTAAAGCACAAGTAGTCAAACAAAGGGGCGATCAGTGCCCCACAGGTTGCAAACTCTCCTGCTGTCTCCTTTCACAATTTCACATTATTGATTTATGTATCAATTTTCAATAGCGATTTCGATCGCTTTCCATCCTTATTACCCCTGACCACCCTTATTACCTCGGCCACCCTTATCACCCCAACCCAAACCTTATTTCACCACGTCGCGGCGCGCGACACGACCCCGCTTTACAGTTGAAAACACAACAATTTCAAACAGCAGATAAGGTACTACACACAATTTCAACAAGTTCAAATAAGCAACTTGCACATTGGTTCATGTTCTCAATTACTTCTCAAGCCAATATCACAACCAAGTTACAATGTTTCCACATTCAATAATATTCACACATGTATATTCAACAATTTTCCATAATTCAAGTGTTTCATCTCTTTCCACGATAAACCAATTCTCAAGTGTTTCGATTTCTTTTCCACAAGGTGCCATATAGGCCATCATAATCATTATTCACAAATTCTTTACCCAATTCAACTCTCGTTTACCTTTCGGTTCATATTTCTTACCACAACACTCATAGTTCAACAACAACTTTGAATATCCAACAACAACATCAATTAATCACATACAATTTCTCAAATCAACACGTGCCAAACAATTTTACACATAAGGGCGATTTCACAAGAATCAAAATTAGCCATACATACCTGGTGATGAGTTTTCTTCCATTAACTTCCTACTTTATGCTTACCCAAGATATCCTACTCTTGCCAACCTTGTTCTTGAAGACTCTTACTTCTACTCACTACTTTTTACTAGAAATCAAGTTCAATAATCATGCATGAGTGTAAAAATTCTATTTTCAAAAGCTATTATATGCAAACCTCTCTTTACCCAATTAAAGCTGAAAATCAAAGAAAATAGTTAGGGTTTTTACCTTGAAAATATTGGGGAAGTTGAATCCTTGCCCTAGAATCCCTTGGAATTAAGTAGTTGGAACAATCTTTGAAGATGAAGAACTTCTCTCTCTAAAAACCCTCTCTTCTCTCTCTAATTTTTGGTGAGATGATATGATAAAAATGAAGAAGAAGTGTGTTATATTAAAGAAGAGATCGGGTCAAAATGTTACAAAAATCTGGGCCGGGGTCAAATATGCGGTCACTATGCGACCGCAGAATCAACATGCGGTCCGCATAGTGGCCGCAGAATGGCTCAAAAATTACGCAGGCTCTGGAACGATTTGCGGTCACTATGCGGACCGCATGTCGATTCTGCGGTCGCAAAAGTGCACCGCAGATTGACATGCGATCGCATATCGACCGCACATTGGACACGATTTTGGGCAACTCTCTGGAACGATCTGCGGTCACTATGCGGACCGCATATTGATTCTGCGGTCGCAAAAGTGCACCGCAGATTGACATTTTTCTGGAAAAAATTTTATTCTACATTTTGAAACTTAAATCACTACCAAGGGTCCGAACCGCGGCGAGCAAGCTCGCCGCGAAGAATTCTACGCATTCCTAACACATCATTCGGACCATGACACCACATCTACTAGGTTTTAT
>JASVEL010001331.1:0-84054 GCA_032618575.1 Nicotiana noctiflora | reverse complement strand
GTATAAAACTGCGAATTGCACTAACGGCCATTAGTGCAATTCGCAGTTTTATACTGCGAAATGTGATTTTTTAATTTTTTTTTTTAAAAATGGCCGTGTTTTAAAAATTGGCCTATTTCGCAGTTTTGTACTGCGAATTAGGCTATTTCGCAATACAAAACTGCGAAATAGGCTGCAAATGGGGCCCACTTTTAATTAAAACTCATAATTTGTAGTTTTGTAGTGCGAATTTGATTCTCAAAATTTCCTTATTTATAGACGATTGAACTTCATCAAAACTCTATCAACGCAAATTATTTCGGTTTTTCTCTCTTCTCCTTATCAATCCATTTTTTATAATGTCTCAAGTTGCCAAAATGAGGGGTTTCATTGTATTGGGGGGGTGAGGTTATTGTGGATAATAACTCAGTGAGGTATAGCTCTCCTCGACAGTGTCATGTTAAATTGCCGCTTAATATGCAGTACGATACTTTGGTATCGTTGTTACGTAAAAAAATGAGTGAGCGGAGGCGTTCAGTTAGCATTAAAGTAACCGGAAGATTTCCTTATTCAGTGACTCCGCGTGGGTTTGCTTATTATTCTGAGTTTAACATTGACGATGATGAAAGTCTTAGAGATTTTTTGTGGGTTCCGGACGAATATAGAGAATACATTGTAATAAAATTATTAGAAATGTATGTGAAGGTTGAAGACCTTAGTAGTAATGAGGGAGTGCGTATAAGTGATAACCCACATTCATCGGATGGTTATTTTGGAGGAGCATTAGGCGGACATGTCTGATATGGAAGAGGTTCTCTTGATTTGAATTTGTCACCACAGGCGAATGAGGAGCCAGAAAATAATGTTACTACTTCGTATAATCAACAAGACGACCGGTAAACTTAAATTTAGTGAAATCTTTTTCTTTATGTTTTATTTGGATTTGTATTTATAGTTCTAATTTTCATAGGGTGTATCGTCCGGAATTGAATTTGACAAATTATGACGACGTCCCTAGTTGGAATTTGCAAAAATCTGCAGTATTGGAGCACGGTGGTCCCTCTGGTAGTTATTAGCAACCTCAAGAAAGCCAGCATGAAACTTCAAGACAATACGAGTTGTAAGTATAATGATGTAGTGATATGTACATTTAAATTTCAAGACAATACGATTAGGATACTTAAATTTTTGTTGGTTATATGCAGTGAAAACGAGCTTCTTGAAGCTCCTGGACTAACACAGTTGCCCGTACACGATGTTTTTACTCGTGACTTAGCAGATGCACAGAGTCAGGAGGATGATAGTGATTACGATAACAATGCGGATGAGTCTGGTGATGAGACACCCTTCCGTGAGGAGGGTGATGATGAGGAGGGTGACGATGAGGAGGAGGAAGTGAATGTGGAGCCTGAGTTGACTAGGAAGCATGTTCCTCCACCCCCCGTTAGACCAAGAGTGTATGAATCCCACGTGCCTTTTCATGAGAGAAATATTCCATACCTAGATAATTTGCCTGCCATGCTTAATGTTGATGCATTGACAAGGGATTATGATGAATTACGATCGAAGATGCGGGATGAATGTAGACCAGCTGTTGTTACAACGGGCATGTATTTCCCTGACAAAGCTCGCCTAGTTAGGGCTGTAAAAATCTATAGCATAAGGGAGTGTCGTGAGATGACGATAATTGAGTCAACTAGGGATAGATACAAGGTTGTATGTCGCAGGTGGTTCTTGGGCTGTCATTGGATGCTTCGTGCTACAAAGAAAAAATCCGGTTTGTGGAAAGTTGGTAAATTTATTAGCGATCATAGATGTGAAATGGACACATTCAATGAGAACCACTTCAACCTGGATGTTGACTTGATTTCCCTTGTCTTGGTTCCATTTTTGGAGAAGTGTCTATTAGATTTAAGATTAAAGAGTGTATTACAGCTGTCCACAAGGAGTATGGTTGTACTATAAGTAAAAGAAAGGCATATCTCTGTCGCAAACGTGCCTTTGAACTAATTTATGGCGACTGGGATAAGTCCTTTTCAAATCTTCCCGGGTACATGGCTGCACTGCAACAATTTAGCCCCGGTACTATTGTTGAATGGAGGCGCGAGCGAAGTCCTGGCAGTCCGGAATTTATATTCAACTATCTATTTTGGTCATTTAAACCAACAATAGATGGTTTTGTGCATTGTCGTCCTGTAATTTCCATAGACGGTACTCATGTCTATGGAAAGTATGATATTAAGCTTTTGATTGCAGTTGCTATAGATGCCAATGGCCAAATATTTCCACTTGCTTTCGCCATTTGTGCGAACGAAAGTGAAGAGACGTGGACGCAATTCTTGAACCACTTGAAGCAACACGTTGTGAAACGGCGTTCAGGTATTTGTCTAATTTCTGATCGGCATGGTGGTATTTTAAGTTTTGTACGTCACTTGCCTGAATGGCAGGCACCGCATGCATACCACCGTTACTGTGTTAGGCACCTAAAGGCCAATTTTCAAAAGAGATTTCCTGACAAGGCGTTGCATGACTTAATGTGGATGGCTACAACTGAGCACCAGCTATGTAAATTCAATAAGTGCATGGAAGCAATCCGGCAGTTGGAACCACGAGCCTATAGTTGGTTGATGCAACATGACCCTCAAATGTGGACATTGCATGCTGATGGTGGCATACGATGGGGAGCCCTTACCACGAATGTGTTAGAGCCATTTAATGGCTTGTTGAAATCTGCCCGTGGACTGCCTGTCACTGCCATGGCCCGCATGACTTTCAAACAGAGTGCAGAGAGATTTGTTGAAAGGCATGCAGCTGCATCGTCATTGTTGGATAGAGGTGTTGAATTTATGCCAATACCCATGGTAAGATTCGAAAAGTACAGGAAGCGAGCACAATGGCATTCTTATCTTCAGTACGACAATGAACAAGGTGTTTTCGAAGTTAAGACAGGTAATCGTGGACACCGTGGGAATAATGTACATACGGTGAATGAAAGTAGAAGGTTATGTTCGTGTGGGAAATTGACCATCTACCACATGTCGTGCCCACATGCATTGAAGTGGTTTCAACAAGTTGGCTATGGGGCAACAAACTACATTGATAGGCACTACAGTGTTGCAGCATACGTAGACACGTATAGTGGGAAGTTGCATCCTTTAGGTGCCGAGCATTATTGGCCGACGGAACCTTTTAAGTTGGTATGTAACAAGGAGTACTTGCGCAAGTTGAGAGTGCAAAAGAGAACACGTATACCAAACCAAATGGATGTTGGTGAGTCTGTTTATGCACGTAAATGTAGCATATGCTCCCAAACTGGACATGACCGCCGTAAATGTCCTTCAGGTGCAAGTTCGTCCAATGTACCCAACTATCAACCATAACATTAGTTCCTTATTTTTGTATTATTAGTTGTAATATATGTATGTAGTACTTTTTGTGCATTTGAAATAAAATTATTCTTCAAATTACGTATCTTGTTGTAATTTTCTTAATGTGATGTTTTGCAATTTTAAATAGTCTATAATAATACGAAAAGTGAAGTTATGAAAACCATGTGAATTGTCATGTCTATGTCATTTCGTCCATGTAATTCATAGTTTAGTACTACGAAATGTAAATTTGTCGTTTTATTTCAAAAAAGCTAAAAATTATAGTTCAATACTACGAAATGTAATTCGTAGTTCAATACTACGAAATATAAATTTGTCATTTTATTTGAAAAAACCTGAAAATTATGTGATTTTTAGTGTCCTAGTAATTCGTAGTTCAATACTACGAAATGTAATTCGTAGTTCAATACTACGAAATGTAATTCGTAGTTCAATACTACGAAATGTAAAGTTGTCACTTCTTACGAAAAAGCTGCGCATTTTTTTGTAATTCGTAGTTTACAAAAAGTTGTCACTTCTTACGAAAAAGCTGCATTTTTTTGTAATTTGTAGTTTAGCATTACGAAATGCAATTCGTAGTATTATATAACGATTTATGTTTATGTTGCCTATAAATACGGGGCTCATTACCGTCATTACATGTGCTTAAAATCTTACAAAGCGCAAATATTTCTTGCGAACGTTTGATATTTTCAAAGTGTGTTACTGTGCAATATTTTAAATGGCTCAATATGGAACACCAATGTGTTACTGTGGAAAAAAATGTGTGCAACAAACATGTTGGGAAGGTGATGATGTTGGACGCCACTACCGGATGTGCATGAACCAGATGGATTGCTACAAAAATCCGAATGAGCCAATGTGTGAGTTCAATGAATGGGCTGAGGAACAGTGTCTCCAAGCAAACTACAGAGAACGAATGCTTAATCTGCATAATATGTGGTTAGCCCAAGCAGAAAGCAGCTACAATAGCAATATAAGAAGGATAGAACTCAGGGACGAGGTGAGGGAAGAAAAAAATAAAAAATTAAGAGCAGAATGGAAATTGGCATCAGCTATGGGAGAAAACCAAAAAAATAAACAGAAAATTGCGGAGCTTAAGGCGAGAGTAAAAGAGTTAGAAGACGAACAAGAACGACTGCTAGAACAATTTAAGTGGCTAGAACGCAGAATAAATGGAAGCTCATAGACGAAACAATTCGTACTATGTGTTTAGTTGCATTTTAGATTTGTCTACTTGATTTTACTCTCGTTTAAGTGTCATTTCAGTTTAACTGTAATAGTATGTTTGTGTTTGTATTGAACAATTTTAAGTTTTATGGGAATATTATGTTGTAAGTTTTATTGGAATATTATGTTTTAAGTTTTATTGGAATATTATGTTTGTGTTCTATTTTATATATAGATATTTGGCTCATTGTTCTATTTATTGCTTTAGTTATATTTGAATTGGAAGTGTTGTTTCTACTATTAATGCTATGTTTGTATTTACACATTAATGAAATCAAAAAATATTTATTTATTCACAATAAATGTTATTTACACAAGTGTATATACATAATGAAATCAATGAGTGCCGCATGCTTTGTGCCTCAAATTTGTTGCTGGCCTAAGCCGCATCCCCTGTCGGTCTGGCACACTATCTAGATCATCATCGTCAAGCCGCCTCTTTATGGGAGGATGTGCAGCGGCATCTACAGCACAACTTGCAGGGTCGGAGGAATAGGCCGTTGGGCCCGCACCAACCTATAAAAAATAAGTAATGTTAGATAAAATAAGAGAGGTATTTAAATTATTATGGTTAACAAATTATTTCTCTCACAATGGTCTCGTCGAGGTCCTCCGAATATTCATCGATGGTCAGCTCATCATCACATGTAGTATGGTCAAACATGGTCTGAGATGAAGACTGCATAAAAATAAATGTAATTAATTTATTGCATCGAAAGTAAAAATAATGTAGAATTGAAAAACAAAAGTAATACAAACATACCGCATCAAATGCAAGGGACGATGGATAACTCAACCTACGACCGCCATCCACGTCACGGGTCGGCCGATGCTCAGCTGCAGTAGATGTGCCAGCGAAGTACTCATGTACATCCCCGTCAAAGGTACCCATAATCTGCAATGGTCCGGATGGGGTCATCTGTGTCGCTGGCAATGACAACTGAAGGTCGTATGAGGGCATACTGCTGCCAGGGTCGTATGAGGGCATGCTGCTGGAAGGGTCACCTGGATGCGTCATAAAACCCCGCTGCATGCTGCTGGAAGGGTCAGCTGGATAGGTCATAAAACCCCGCTGCATGCTGCTGGAAGGGTCAGCTGGATGGGTCATAAAACCTCGTTGCATGCTGCTGGAAGGGTCAGCTGGATGAGGCACATAACCCTCCTGCTCATCTCCAAACCCCCCAGCTCCAAACCCTGCAGGTGGGTCGACCGGCTCCTCAACACCCCCTCGCCGTGCACGTCGTCGTCGTCCCCTGCGAGCCCTAGCCCCTGCACGGGGGACTGGCCTACCCCTCCGGTACGCGTCTGGATCCATATAATCGGGCTCTTCATCTAACATATTGCCCTCCCTCGCCTCTTCTAGTCCCAAACGACACATCTGGGCAACCGCCTGTCCATACTCAACCAGTCTAGGGTTGTCTTCACACTGCTGGATATCTATACTAGACTGGTAGACCCGGTGAAACCAACTAACCTGTGAAATAAGTCAATTAGTAAATTAAATAACTCTATGTCACAATTATATGATATTAATAAGTCAAAAAACATACCAGTTCCTCATGCTTCCCAACATACGGTCAGTAGCGGTCGTCAAGTACGTGGATGGGGTTCCTGATCAAAAATCGGGTATGATGTCAGTACCACCCATCATAGAGATGAATAGAGCCCCCCTCGAAAACTGTAGGTGGTAGCGGGAAGTGCTCTGCTCGCTCCTCCCAATACGCTATCTGCTGCTGTAGCCACCCAACATACTCCCGGCTCATGTTGTGACGGTCGTCCCGCTGATAATGAGTAGGTTCCCATACGGGATCACTCGGTACCGGCTGATGACGACCAAACTGACGAAGCACACGCTCCGTCGCATAATACTCAACAACATCCCAGAATATCAATGGGACGGAGCTGCTCCATATGAGCCGGTCTGCCAAGTAAATAGCAGGTAGGTGGGCAAGTAGCTCATCAGTGTACGGCATCCAGATGAACTACAACGAATAACAATAAATTAGTATGCAATGTACAACTACATTTAAAACAACCAACTTTATGTAGATGTTTACCTGTCCAATATGCAACATATCCAACTGATCCCTAATAAGGGGGAGATTGTGGTGCACATCCACTCCTCGGTAATTCCCCCGCCGGAGAATCCATCTCACAGCTAGCGGGAGGGGCGGATAGTCCTGTGCCGGCAGAGGTGGCTGTAGTGGCATGATACGCTGCCACGCCCAAACCTAACAAAAAATATTGATGTAAATTATGAGTCATTTTAAAATATATAATTTGTGCTTAATTAATTTTCAAAGTATTTTTCACCTGCATGAGTGGCAAAAAACCACCAATATCAGTAGCTGCACCGATGCTAGCCCGGCACATGCTCCTGTAGAGATACGCCAGAACAGCAGCTGCCCAACTGTACTGATGCACCTGCTCCATATCCTCCAGAGGCTGGAGAAACCGCATCGATATCTTGTTCCCCGACGTGTTGGGAAACAAGACACACCCAAATAGCATGAGTAATGCCATCCGAGTGAAACGGATAATCCACAGCTCCTCTGTCTCCTTGCGTGAACTGTGGATGCAACTCCGCCATGGACGCTCTAATCAATGATAGCTGGACACGACTACCACCATGGTCGCCCGCCGGGTGCAAACATGTCATCCGCCCCATCGTATCCGCCAGCTGTGCGCAGGTCATCCGTCTCCACGCCTGAGGCAGTGTCAATGCGCGACCCTCAACGCGCAATCCATACAACACCTACACATCCTGGAGAGTGATCGTAGCCTCTCTAGTAGGTTAGGTAGAATGTGTGCATCTTCAGGTGCCACAGCTCCATTAGGGACGTGACCAAAGACCAATCGAGTTGCAGCCATCCGATCTCCAAAATCCTGTAGAATCCCGTATCCTGCAGGCGTCTAACTACACGAGGATGCAAAACTTTGCCCTTCCTAAAATCTCACATGTCGTCCACTCCCCTGGCGAAGAGTCTGGGCTAGTAACTCCCCCTTCCATATGTGAGCGGATCTATGATCGCCCTGTAACGATAATAGCTCATCGTAGAAATGTCTGGGATGCAGGTTGACGAGATGCCATGTCGTGTACTATAAATAAGAAAAATTAATTATTGCATAGATGAAGACACACATAATAATGATTAATTATTCTAAATCTCAATTTTAATATTTTCATAATTTTGTTAACTTAATTAATTAAATTACGTATAATTTAATATAACGGTTGTTTAAAGGTTCCAGACTTGATTTTTGAGGCCCGGGACCACATAATAATGATTAATTATTATAAATCTCAATTTTAATATTTTCATAATTTTATTAACTTAATTAATTAAATTACGTATAATTTAATATAATGGTTGTTTAAAGGTTCCAGGCTTGATTTTGAGGCCCCGGACCACATAATAATGATTAATTATTATAAATCTCAATTTTAATATTTTCATAATTTTGTTAACTTAATTAATTAAATTACGTATAATTTAATATAATGGTTGTTTAAAGGTTCCAGGCTTGATTTTGAGGCCCCGGACCACATAATAATGATTAATTATTATAAATCTCAATTTTAATATTTTCATAATTTTGTTAACTTAATTAATTAAATTACGTATAATTTAATATAATGGTTGTTTAAAGGTTCCAGGCTTGATTTTTGAGGCTCGGGACCACATAATAATAATTAATTATTCTAAATCTCAATTTTAATATTTTCATAATTTTATTAACTTAATTAATTAAATTACGTATAATTTAATATAACGGTTGTTTAAAAGTTCCAGGCTTGATTTTTGAGGTCCGGGACCACATAATAATGATTAATTATTATAAATCTCAATTTTAATATTTTCATAATTTTTTTAACTTAATTAATTAAATTACGTATAATTTAATATAATGGTTGTTTAAAGGTTCCAGGCTTGATTTTTGAGGCCCGGGACCACATAATAATGATTAATTATTCTAAATCTCAATTTTAATATTTTCATACTAAGACACTACGCTAAAATGTAATAATGCTCTACGCTACAAGGCTCTACGCTAACAGGCTCTACGCTAACATGCTCTACGCTAACATGATATACAATAACATATTAAAGTAATACTAAAACAATAAATATACCAACATTAACATATTTTCTAATAATTTATAAAATAAAATTAATTGAAATACCTCAAATTAAAGCTGTAAAACTGAAATTTTGTTACCGAATTCGTGTCCAACAGTATCTCCGTGTGGGCCCCACTTGTGTTGCACTTAAAGAGGACGGGTGGGACTTCGAAATCAAATTTTTGGCAAACAATTGGAGAGAATTTGAGGGGTGGCCGACAAGAATTTGGGAGAGAGTTTGAGATTGAGAGTGTGTAGAGGAGAGAAAGAGATGGCGAATATAACAAGGGAGCATTTCGCAGTATTGTACTGCGAAATGCCTTATTTTTTTAAAAAAAAAATTTTAATATTCTTTTACACTAACGCCTATTTTTCAAAAAAAAAAAAAAATTAATGCATTTCGCAGTATAAAACTGCGAAATGTACAAACGGACGTTTGTACGTTTGTACATTTCGCAGTTTTATACTGCGAAATGTCTAATTTCGTAATTATTTTTTTTTTGGTTTATTTCGGTATTTTTTGTTTTATTCACTATTATTTCGGTTCCGGTTCTATCAAAGAGAGTTGTTCCTAATTACAATTCTCTAAACAAACGGCACGTACTTTAAGAAAAAATTAGTATTGTGCTCTAAAAACACTTATAACATTTAAACAAATCGAAAAATACTTACTTGCTTTTATAGTTAATTCTTATTAGTTCATATAAAGCTAAAATTAAATTATATGATACATTATGATTCCTGGGAAGTTATTACATAATAAATTGCGCTAATTCTTAAAATATTAAATAATAAAAATATAATTAAATTATAATCTTTTAAACTATAACATCTACTTTAAATGATAAAAAAATATAGGGGCAAGTTTATATGAATATTTTATTTTACATGATAATTAGGTGGTTCTAATAATATAAATGAGATTGTTCTCTTTAATTTATTAGTATGAGTAATTGATTTTTTTACAAATTTTTCAAAAAAAAAAATTTGATGTATATATGTTACATTGTTTCCTAGAACAAATTCGTTCAAGTCTTCTATATATCGAAATTTAATAAAAAAAATTCTTTGACTGATTATTTTCAATAAATGCTCAAGTGCCATAAATTATTTCCAATTCAATGTAACATCAATTTATATAAAAATAAAAGGAAAATATTTAGAATATTATTATTAACGTATTATGCATGATGATTGGTTAAAAACAGTTTAAAGTAAATGAAAAAGTAATAATATATTACGATGTTCATATAAAATGTGAAAATTAACTGGAACTTTCCAAACAAATAGTAAGATTGTATAATATAAGGTGTTGATTTTATCTTTGTGTATTGTTCTGAGGATATTGAGTTTATGAATTTAAGTTTTGTTTTTCCAATTATCTATCTTTTCCATATTTACCTTGAGTCTAGATAATAAATATTTTTTTAAAATAAATGTTTGTACCATTTAAGGTATTGATTTATTGAGGGATACATATTTTATTTTAGAGTAATATAATTCTTTTAAATATATCTATTCTTCATGTCCACGTAATTCTTGATTATTCTTCATAGTACATATTTAAATAGTGGAGATTTATCTAAAACATTCAATATTGTATGAACTCAAACGATTGAAACGAGTTTCAAAATTCTATACTTCTTTGCAATTTTTTATATTTTTTTCAAGTATAATGTATAAAGTCGACGCAATTATGTGATTCATGTGATTAATTATGTATTGTATTACTCTTACATATGTTCAAAAAATTGTAAAAAAAAAACTTATCTACAATGTTGCATTATATGTTTAAAAAAATTATCTTAATAGGTGTCACATGTAATTGTTTTTCTTGGATTGTTGTGACTATTATTTTTATCGTATTTTAAGGAGCGGGATGATCATTTTGAGTGAAAAATATAACAAAGATCAAAATCCTTTGCAATTTATTAAATAATCATAGAGTATACAATGCTTAAATCCAGGGCAAAATACAATAGTGACCGCATTGTAAAAAATAATTATATTAACTAGCCATATAGTATATAGAATATGTATACTATATATATATATATATATATATATATATATATATATATATATATATATGCTATTATTTTTTGAAGTGATTAAAAATATATACTTCTCTAAAATCTTTAATCAGGGATTTGATTTGTCATAATATTTGTATAATTAATATTTTATTACTTTAAGTACGGTGAAACAACGATGATTATTTCATCTTGTCAATAATTTATTATTAAAATTAATTAATTGCTCCTTTATATCAAAGTTCTGACTAAAAATTTTCGTGCAACGCACGTACATAATAACTAGTACTATACTAAAAGCATGAATGTTTTACCAAAATATTATTCGCCTTTTTTACCCCTCTAAAATAGAGTTAATACTGGACAAAATAGTTATTTGACTATTTTTAAATATCAGGAATAGTCATTTATTTAATTTTTTACTATTTATCCATATTAATTTAATTATTAATCTAATACCTAAAACTTTTATTTTTCAGTTTCTTTTAGATCTAAAATTTTAAACACTTTCAATTAAAACTTGACAAGTTTTTGTTATTCAGCCACACTAAAAGTTTCGTCTTTCAACAAACTTAGGAAAATTTTATTCACTTTCATAGGAAATTTTTTAGTTAAAAAATTGACAGATTATTTCTTCAAAATATATTAGGTAAAACTGTGCAATTTGATCTTCTTTTTGGTTTAGGAGTCTTTATTTTCTAATAAATTATTAAATTATACATAATTTTATTTTGTATAAACTATTTCATGTTTCAAATTATATACCAAAAATTTATATAAAAGAGTTACAATTCAACATTTTCACCATTAAGACTTTGCTTTCTTCGAGCAACAACTATAAATTAAGGACTTTCACGTCCTTCTTTGAGCAATTTTTTTTAAAGTAGTTGAATTTTATATCCATGCGTTTATATTAATGTTAAACTTTGCATTCACATATTTATATTAATAATTAAATTTTGCATTCATATATTCAACAAATACATTTTTATTTTGGTATTTTAAATTGTGAACCTTGAATGAACATGGCCTGTTTGGCCAAAATCTCAATTTTTTAGTTGTTTTATAATTGTTGCAATAATTCTTATTAATTAAAGATACAGAATAATTGTGACGATCCAAATGATCATCACCTGATTTTAATTGAATTTTGTGTCTCCGAGACCTTAAAAAATCTCATTTATCATTACCTCAATATATATGCACAGTCCAGGTCGTAGCTAGAAAGCTTAAATATGAAAATCTGTGAAAAATGCTAAGTTTTGATTATAAAATGAGTAAATTTGACTTCGATCAATATTTTGGGTGAACAGACCTGGACCTGTGATCTGACATTCTAGAGGGTCTGTAGAAAAATATGGGACATGGATGTATGCCCAAAATCGAAGTCTGAGGTCCCAAGCCCGAGAAATAAATTTTTAAGTAAAATTATTTTCTGAAATTGTTTAAGGAAATTTAAAAATAAAATTGATTAGAACGTATTGGTACCAGGCCCGTATTTTGGTTCTATCGCCCGGTATATGTCTTTTATATGGTTTAAGCCCTTTCTGTAATTTGGTTGAAAACGGACGTTGTTTGACGTGATTCGGACTCGAATTTTTAAATTTAAAACTTGATGAAGTTGAGGAAAAATTCTTGATTTTGAGGTTTGATTCATTTTTATTGAGGTTATTTTGGCGATTTGATCACATGGATAAGTTCTTATGATGTTGTTGAGTTAGTATGCGTGTTTGGTTAAGAGCCTCGAGAGCTCAGATGTGTTTCGAATGTGTTTCGGGAAGTTTTGAACTTAGAAAATGTTGCAGATTTTCTGCAGTGAGTGCACAGGGAAATTGTTCTTCGCGTTCGCATAGTCCAACTCGCGTACACCTAAGGTAAAATCCCCAAGTTCCAGTTTCTTCTTCGCGAACGCTGATCGTGGCAAACTCAACCCGAAGGTATGAGCGGGCACTAATACTCTTACCCGAATAGTGGTTCGAGGTTAATTCCTCAGGGAGTTAGATTTTTGGAGTGAATAATTGTATTGCACTAGAATTGAGTTTTGGCTTCTAGTTTATCTTCAAACATTTTTGGTATTTTCGATGTAAAAACTATTGTATCTACTACTATTGAGTTGTCTAAATTATGCTAAAGCTATTTCTAATTATGATTTGCTAATGGGAAAGGGGACTAGGGAAGTAGCTTGTACCTAGGTGGAATAACTAATGGGTATGGAAATTCAATGCGAAGATGATACATGAGATATTCGGATAGCCGTTGCTCTATGCATTCATTCTCACACCTCTCGGTAGAGAGAACAATTTTGTCCAATTGACTCTCTCGAGACCAATTGGGTAGGCTAATTTGCCCAAGCAACTTTAGGCTCGAGTTGGGTAATTACTCTCTCGAGGTTTATACCCGTTACTTGGGACTACCATTCTCATGGGTCCATCCCAAGTTCTTGTTGGGATTGATTGAGAGGTTTTAGACTCTCTTTCTCAAGTAGAGACCAAACCCACAAAAATAGATTTCATGTTTGCAACCACAAAATCCAAATTAAACACATTCATTCAACCCAAAACCAATTACCCACAATCATCCTTTCATTTAATATTCTAACCCATCAATTACCCACACTAGAGTTGGGCTACAACCCTAGCTATGGGTTTAGCTAGCCATAGAAATTGAAGAAGATGAAGAAATTGAAGCTAAAATTGACATAATAATTAATTGGAAATGAAATCTAAAGTTAATCTAGTACAAAATTGCCCAAAATAGGCGTATTCAAGTTCCTCACGAGCTCAGCCGTCGCTGTGTATTGTCTAACATAACCTAAAAAGGAAAAAGAAGCTATTTATACTACCCTGAAATTTCCGGACAAAAATGCTCCTGTGGGACTCACACGGACCGCACACTTTTGTCGTGCGGCCGCGTAGGGCTAGTTAGGTTGCTGAAGGTCTGTTGCTGGAACATGTATGCGGACCGCACACATTTGTCATGCGGCCGCGTGAGTACAGTAACGCGGACCACATACATTTTTCATGCGGTCGCACTGCACAAATCCTTTGCATCCATAGTCTCTGATCCTTTACCCACGCGGGCCACACTAATATGGCACGCGGTCGCATGAGTACAGTAACGCAGACCGTATCCATTTGGACGCGGGTCGCGTGGTCTTGTCTGCATTTTGAGGCTTCTCTGATCTTCTCCTGCGCGGCCGCACACCAAATCAGTGCGGTCCGCACAGATAGTGCTTGAACTTAGTGTGTCTCTGAACCATCCTGTGCGGTCGCACACCAAAATAGTGCGGTCCTCACAGGCTTCCTTGAAGTCCTTCATCTCTTCGTTGACGCTTTGCCGGTTTTACTCCTTTTTGAGCCGCTTTGATGATATTCACCCTTTATTCGCACAAACCTGCAAATTAGCGCACTTGTAAGTAATTCAGAGCCACTTAATCATATTTTATGCACAAAGCTAAGGTAAGACGGGGTTAAAAATCATGCAAAATTCCTAGTTATCAACTCCCCCGAACTTAAACCTTTGCTTGTCCTCAAGCAAATCAAAACTAAGACCTAACCTTCAGAGAAAGGGCACCAAAACACCCCTACTTGTCCGGGGGTACCCTCACAAACATCAATTGGGACTAACAATTGCCCCTAATGCAAATGTGTCATTGACACCTTTTTGAAAAATTTTAAGCATTGTGGTTCAATTGTGACACAAGAGCATCGAGAGTTGACTCGATCCATCAAGGAGCCTTTCCCAAGTACTTTGGTTATTGTGGACCCCAAACTCATACACCTTCGGCTCTCCCTAAGTGCATCTCACCTTTTAGGGTATATGAACTCAAATTAATGTGGAGCATTTCACACTCGCTCTCTCAAAGAAGAGACCCTAAGCCCGACACTAAGTACCATATGCTTGCCCTTTATGTAAGTATTCACTAATGTAGGATCTTCTTTACTTGAGATCATATAGGGCTTTTTGGGAGTCATTGTGAAAGCTTTTTGGGTAGGGTAGGACTTTGGTTCTTAGTGGTTCAACCTTCCCTAAAGTGTTTCTTTTGATTCATTTATGAAACACCTTTTTGACTCTTTTCGGCATTTCCTCTTTTAAGGGGTGAAAGAGAGGCACCATGGCACTCTTCCGTTTTGCAATTGACACTTCTTTCTTTGATCATTTCATTCTCATTCTTCCTTCTTTCCTTTTCACTTATCAACTCTTTTTGGTACCCCCCATTTTGGGTCTTTTTCAACTTCTCGCTTGTTTTTCTCTGTTTCCTTTTTCGTCATGCCTTTTCTTTTTCTTATTGCATTTGTGCCTTTTTGCCACTTTAGTGCCTTTCTTGTTCGTATCTTGTCTTTCCCCCCCAAACTTATACTTTTGCAATCACTTTAAGGGAAGATCTTTTGGGTGCCAAGAGAAGGTCTAAATTGGGTATAGGCTTGCACTTTGGTTTACGAAGAAACAAGGTTTTAGGCTCAAAAGGGGTGACTAGGGATTCATTTATTAGTAGGTTGGAAGGAATGATTCATGATATGTTCATTTGGATCAAAGGTGGCCTACACTCACTTCTCAAGTCAAGTTTCACCTAAGATTTTGCCTCAACAAACATTCGGGGCAAGTTCTAGACCATCGGTACGGTGCTTGGGCTCACAATTCTATTTTCTCACCACACTTAAACGCAGAGATCACCAAGAAATGGAGTCGAAGTCCCACAACAACCTCGGAATAGATTTGAGCACACTTTGGTCCATATGACCAATCGATGGTTGTTCGATCAACACAAGACTCTCAAGGCCACAACTTTCACCAATCTAGACACAACTTGATGTCTTTGACCATAAGATCGGAGACAAATGTGCTAGGCCCAAGTGAAGTTCGCCCGAGGTACCCTTAACCAAAAACATTTGAAAAAAAAAAACTGACTCAACCCTTAAAAAAGTTGTCACGCTATCTATCATAGGGAATAGCCACCCGGTTCACACAACACTTTACCCTTGGAAAGAACCGTGGCATTAAGAAAACCAAGGGTTTATTGAAAGCATGAAACAAAATCTAATGATTCTACGAGAATAACCAAAAAATGAAAAAGCAAATGAACTATGAACAAAGATAGATCCGAATATACAATCAAAAAGTGTTCAAAATGAAACTAAAGTAGATCAAAGCGTTAAAATATATACAAATACTACGTCTACGAATGTACTGAATGTAGTCAAATATATACAATCCCAAAATCAAAAACAGTAGGGCACACCCCTACGAATAAAAGCTAGCATTGTCCCCAATGCTAACTATCAAATAAAGCACAAATAAAGGATATAGATGGCCCCTCAAGCCTGATCAACAGGGTGTGTGCTCCCTGGGTCCTCTCTATGCTCGGGGACCTCGGACCGGTCCCCTATAGTCTGCTGCTCTTCTAGTGGGCCCTGGACCTGGACCTGGACAGGCTCTTGATCTGGTATATCATGTGGTTGTCTGGAGTAAGTCTCATGTGGATCAGTCAGCTGAATGGCTGCATCATCAACTTGAGGGATCATCCTTCTCCTCCTCTTTGGAGGCCTCTATGACTGCTCCGACTATAGCTGGGCTGCAGGTACTGGGTCCTCAAGCAACATGTTTTGTGTGCTTGTTTGTTTATTTAAATTAGTAAAATACAAAAAAAAAATATATATATATATGCTAGGTTTTGCATTTTTTGTGTTTGATATCGAAGTCATGTGATTTACATTTTTAGGTGATATGTAATTATGTAGGATAATTGTAGTGGAAAATGTAATTGTGTTACAAGTTAATATATAT
This sequence comes from Nicotiana noctiflora, assembly GCA_032618575.1. Lineage (NCBI taxonomy): Eukaryota > Viridiplantae > Streptophyta > Magnoliopsida > Solanales > Solanaceae > Nicotiana > Nicotiana noctiflora. The sequence goes on along the minus strand of JASVEL010001331.1, from coordinate 67,516 downwards.
ATAATATATATATATATATATATGTAATACATCATGGAGTCTAATATTAAAGAGATAGGATTGGGCCACTTTATAATTAAACCCCATCTAGTTGCAAAACAAAGAAGAAATCAGAACTGGGCCGTCTCCAATTCGTTAAAGGACCAGGCCCACACTAACTCAATACCCAGCCCAAATACCCGTCCAAGCTTCAGCCTGTGTAACGCTTGATCCGGACCGTTGGATTTTATAATCCAACGGCCCAGATTAATCCATAAATCCCCAAATACATTCAGACTATGACTTAACCAAACGACACCGTTTGGTTTAAGTGAGGAGATCCTGATCGTTGATCAAGTTTGATCCAACGATCAGGATTTAACTTCTCAAATCATATATAAACTCATTTCCATACCCCTCCCCCCCAAGCCAGACCCCCCCCTCTCCCTTCATCTCCCTCAGAAGCTCTCAAAGACCCAGTGTAACGCCGCCTTCCTCCGCCGTGCCCCGCCTGCCGGAAATCGCCTCACGGCGGTTCCGGTAGGCCAACGGCCACCATTTTAACACCAAGTCTTCCCCTCACCTCCCCCATTACGGATCCGGCGTTAGTTAGCTTCGAATGTTAGTCAAACGTTTCGAATATCAATTCGAAGTTCGCCGGAACCCGACGGTCATCCCAAACCACCCCAAACTCATCCCAAGCACTCCTCACACCTCCCTCACACCCCTATTAACCCCAGTTTGGTTCGAATCAAGCCCGAACTACCCAAACCCCAAATCCGAGCCCCAAGAACCCTAGAATTCTAAAATTAGGGGGTTTGTTCGATTTTAAGTAATTGGAGTCAATAGACTCTAATTGGAGTGTTTTTCATTTGAAAAACACTTCAATTAAAGTCCGTTTACTTCAAAAGGTGAAAAACTCGAAGCCTTCGGAACCAGGGCTAATTGATTTCGATTTCTTTTTGAGGTAATGTTCTTCTCTCTGTTTAATTCAGTTCATTTTGTATTTGTTTAGTTTTAGATTGATTGAATGCTTCTCAATTGTCTTTGGCCGTCCATATTTGTCATTTCTTCTCCAAGACCTCTTTGTTTGGTCAATTGCCTTCTGTATTGCTTGTTTGAACATGTTAGTTATAGGATACGAACTCGCACCGATTAGCGTCGTCAAATACTTAGTTTCAATTGTTGCCGAGATTTTTAAGTTCACTGTTTTATCGGCTAAACTGTTATCATTGCTATGTGTTGTGTTGATTAAATGTCGTCGTTTGAATTCACGAGTTGTTTGTGGGAAATCACGGGCAGTGGCTTATCTTGGGCTGAATTGAGCTTTTATGCCTGTTGTTAGGATTGGTGTATTGAAATTGGTGGTTGTATGTTATAACTGATAGAAACTTAGGAAATCCATAGTGAATGCACATGCTCAGGGCCAGTAGAACCTGCTAGACAGCAGGTATCCACCTAGGCTTTACACTTAGGGAGTTTTTAATAGAAAAGCCCACACTTGACAAAACTTAGTGGCTAAGAACACAGGGGCTAGTGGGCTGGCAGAGAGGGATGGGCAAGGTGGCTTTCTACTGGTCTGTTTTGGTTATATATAGAGCAGGGGTTTGCAGAGAAGGGGACGGGTTTTTTTTGGAGCTTGAAGGAGGTAACACACATTAGGAGAGACTGGAGAGTCATAGCTAGGAAAAAATAGATACAGGGATATACAGGGAGAACAGAGTCAGACTGAAGAACTAGAGAGAAAAGAACAGTAATAGCTGGAGAGAAATAGGCAGCAAAGATACATTCTTGAACACCATAAAAGAGATAGACAAGTACTGTTCCATTGGCTTGTTTGTTACTGTTTCGATTGTTCATTGCTGAAGTCCTGTTTGCCACTCTTTTGGCCACTGCTGGTCGGTTGTTTGCTTGCTGTTAGTCCATTGTTGTTATGGTTCTTGTGTGGGTGTGCTGAGGTCGATTGGGTGTTATTTGCTGAGTTTGGAAGTGTCAAGCCATTAGCAGTGCTGTTGTTTTGTCACTGGCAGCACTGTTTTGGGATTATTTGGTCGTTTGTGTTGATGGCTGGTCTATAGTGTTGCTGCCTGGGTTGGTTGTTGCTGTTGTTCCATTGTTGGTTGCTGTTTGTGTCTATAGTGGTGCTGCCTGGGTGGTTTTGTTGCTGTCAATCCAGTTTGTTGTTGGCTACTGTGGTTAGCTGCCATTGGTTATTGGTCTAGTGTTTGCTGGCTTGGCCCATTGTTGTTGCTGTGTCTTTATTGCTGCTGGTATACATCTCAGTTGTGTATGCCACTGCTGTGTTGAGTTTGCTACTGGTGATTATTGTTGTTGCCATTTGGTTGGTTATCATTGTTGTTGTGGTGTTTGAGTGGCTGTGGGTTTACTTTGGTTGTTCCTGTTACTGTTGCTGTTACTGTTGCTGCATTGCCACTGCTCATTCATCTTTGTTCTTCCGCGTTCCAGGTACACATCTCTGTTGTTGTAATTCCTTGGTTCAAAAAGAATGAAGCCTGAAGTTTATGTTTGAAGTCTGTTGAATCATGTAGTCGTCCAAAGTCTTATGCTTGATTACGTTCTGTTACTGTCTAATTAAGTTTGTATTGCTAGTTTTGTTATGGAAAATGTAGCTAGACCAAAGATACACTATCATTAGATATGCACGTAAACCCGAATTAGTCTGTTGTATCTCTGTTCAATCTTCTCTACTCATGTGTGTAATCTCCAAACCTGTTAAATGATAGACCTTATGTTACAAGCAAGATTAGCTAGGGAGTTGTTACTCGACGGAATGACGTAATTAGATTAAAAAGAGTCGGGGGTGCATTTCATGCGACCCGACCCCAATTTTGGGCAAGAGTAAACAAAGCGTGTTAGGAACCACAGGCGCATTTCATGTGGTGTGGTTCGTAGCAAGTTTTAAATAATTTGGAATCAACTCTTAAGTAAGATACAGTGGGATGTAGTTCGCTTTAGATTCGAATCAAAGGTGCGCCTCGCCCAATAGTTACACTAATCGCATAGCCGTCATAAATGTACATATAAAATACTTAGATTTTGAGATGCGTCGTTTCTTAACGAATATCACGCCTTTCTCAACAGTGTAAATAAGTAGTCGATCCGGCGCATATTTTAGTTCTACCTTTTTAAATACGGGTGTGCATTTCATGCGACCCAAATCCAAACCCCGAAATGTTGAATAAGAATATGTCGAGGATCCCGGTGCATTTCATGTGACGTGATTCGAAAGCATATTTCCAAGCAACTTTCTCTTTCGTAAATCATAACCAATAATAAAAGCGGTAAAGGGATATTAACTCGCACTAAGTACATAATTGTAAAAAGCAGATAGATAAGCCAAACACGACAGTTGAGCGACCGTGCTAGAACCACGGAATTCGGGAATGCCTAATACCTTCTCCCGGGTTAATAGAATTCCTTATCCGGATTTCTGGTTCGCGGACCGTTAAATAGAGTCATTCTTTTCCTCGATTCAGGATTTAACCGGTGACTTGGGACACCATAAATCTCCCAAGTGGCGACTCTGAAATAATTAAATAAATCCCATCTCGATTGTCCTTTAATTGGAAAAAACTCTTTGCATCCTTGCGGGTGCGTAAAAAAGAGGTGTGACAGCTCTGGCGACTCTGCTGGGGACTTCTTTAGAATTCGAGCTCGGAATAACTGTTGTATTTGGCATATTTTATTATTATCTGATTCTTTTACATATTGGCATCAATGTGCAAAATGTTGTTTTTACTGCTTTGATATTTTGTGAACTGTACATATAAATTGTGCCGGAACCAATCTCCTCTCTGAGTCTTCTGAATCATGAAGAAGGGTGCACTTCGTGCGACTTCTTTTCTGTATAGTGTCTAATTCCCACTTTAGAACGAGGTTTGGATAAGTTGCAAAACCGGCGAAGCTTTTGTATTCTCGGGCTGCTACCTCCTCTTCGACTCGAGCTGTCCGCTCGAGTAAGCCAGGTCTAGACCAATAAATCTAGGGTTTAAACCTAGAAGAAGAATAAACTCATGTCGGATCCCTAGTAGGACGTTTGTTTGCATCACATGCATTTGACTTTGGGGACTCAACACATGGGTTGGGTCCGTCTAGGACAGGTGACCCGTATTGAAATGACCATCCTGATGCATATTACATGCTACTTGCATTAATTTGCTCGGCTCCGCATGTTGACCGGCTTGTGTATCATGAGTGAACAAAAAAAAAAAAAAAAAAAAAAAAAAAAAAAAAAAAGGAAAGGAAAATATGTTTTGTTCTTAAGATAGAAATAGCTTACTTGTCTTCCTTTAGTAAAATGAATAGATAAATAATGTCGTTTGTTTCGTCAAAACCGAACTACGCTGGTTTGATTCTCACCACTAGGTGAGATACGTAGGCAACCCTCATCGGGTTCAACCACCCCTTTAAAAAATCAAAAAAAATGTGTGTGTTTAATTTTGTCAATAAATCGAAGTGACGTTGTTTTTGAAAATAGCCGAATGTTCCGAAAGGACACCGGAAGGTTGTTTTTTGCAAAAATAGCCACTTTGAATCATTTTTAATAATTTGCGGGTATAACCTTGAAATATTCCTTGTGGAAATGTTGCAAGGCCATAGCCGCAAAATCAAGTCCGGTTCACACCCTTTTTGCAAAAATAACCAAAAATGTCAAAATTTTTATTTTGTTATAAATAAGTCGGGTAATGCTATTCTTGCTTAAAATAAGCCGAATGTCCCTTAAAAGGACGCCGGAAGGCTGTTTTTGCAAGAATAGCCACTTTGAGTCGTTTGTAAATAATTTTGGACACAACCTTGAAATGTTGAAAGGCTGTATCCGCAAAAATCAAGTTTTGAGTCATCACTCAACTTTATAAAAAATAACCACTTTATCAAATAAGCCATTACATGGCCGGTCTTTGCATAAATAGCCACTTTTGGCATTTGAACTTCTTCAGTCTTGTATCGGACTGTGTCGGTGCTGAACGATGCCCCACAGGCCCCATGATAAAAATTTTGAAATAAAGTTTTGCAGAAAGAGCCACATTCTCTAAATAAGCCATTACATGGCCAAGTTGTAAAAAATAGTCACAATTGACATCAAAAACTCTCAATCTTTTGTTGGTTCATGACAATGCCGAACGATGCCCCCATGAGCCGCAGGATGAAAAATTTTCAAGTTTATCTTTCTTAAATAAATTTTGCAAAAATAGTCATTTTGTCAATTAAGCCATTATGTGGCTGATTTTGTAGAAATAGTCATAATTGACACCAAAAATTTTCTTATTCTTGTAGAAATCTCCTACACAAGTTTATAGTTGGAGTCGGCTTATATAATTTTCCTTCAAAGAAAAATCAAAAAAAAAATAATAATAAAAATCAAATAAAAATCTCTTTATTTCTTGCATTAATCTGCAAGAACTACGCTCGGTCTGATTCATGCGGGGTCATGATACGTAGGCAATCCACATAGGATTCGACCATTTAAAAAAAAAAAAAAAAAAAAAAAAAAAAAAAAAAAAAAAGCGGGATACCTTAATGCTGACATGCTGGCTTTGTTTTGTTGTGTCCATTTCCAGAAAGGTGGTTGGTTGTGGTTCTGAAATAACTCTTCCCCGTAAGACGAAGTCAGAGGACAATGGCAGATAATCTCAAGACTGAGTGGGTTGGTACAGGTACCCGACAACAGCTGGTTGAACGGAACCACGGGTTAGCAGAGGAGGTCAAGATATTGAGACAACACGTGGCTGATATGTATCGGGCGTGGATGGATGGAAAAGCACCACCTCCGCTACCACCTAGCTTCCTGGACTCTGTCCTTACCCGTACCATGAACCCGATGCCAGATGATCTCCCGCACTCTCCATATATACCCGCCTATCACAACTTCTCCAGCCATTCGAGTAACTCAATTACTCGTCCCCCAACTATGTTTTCACAACGCTACTCCCGTCCCCAACACCACTACTCTCCCCGGGACAACCAAAATCGTACTTCACCTTCCAGGTACCCAGCTCCACAAAAGGCTTACCAACCCCCACGAACATACCGGAAACCCCCCGGGTCAGGTTTCAGGCCAAATAAGGCATTTAGGGAGGAGAGGTTGCTGAAGCGAGAAAAGGCGCTCACCCCTATCGGAGAGTCCTATGCAAGTCTGTTTGAAAAGTTAAAACATGTCGGCCCGATTACGCCGCTCCCCGAATACACTCCCGATCCACGTGCAAGAAGCTTCGATCCTACTGCACGATGTGCATACCATTCCAATGTCAGAGGGCACGATATTGAGAGTTGCCGTACCTTGAAAAGGGAAATAGAAAGAATGATTCAAAAAGGGTGGTTGATTGTGGTCGATGATGATGACATGGGGCACACAAATCCCCTGGGGGGTGTACCGACCGGAGCTAAAAATGTTGGAGCAGATGGCAGCCTTGGCAATATTGAGGCGGAACTTAGTGGCTAAAATGTTGTGCTTGGAAATTGGGAAGATACTCCATCTTTCGGTCAGCTAGATGGAGCTTTGGTGGTTCGTTTTTTGTGGTCATTTTTGTGGTCCGAGTTATTTTCAGGGTTTTCTTGTGGTCAAACCCTTTTGTCCTAGCAGTTTGCTTTGGTCCTGCCCAATTTTGTTTCAGGGCTGTACTCTAGTTTGTTTTGCTTGTTTTATCATTGAACCATTTCGTCATTAGTTTAATGAAGCTTTCGGTCTTTTGTTACTTCCGGTCATTTTATCTGTTTAGTTCTGTTTACCCTTTAGATTTGTCTTGTGCTCAAACGCCGAATCTAGTGACATGACATGCGCACACATAATTGTGGCTTAATTCTAAAAGTTAATCATGAAGCAATTGGAAGATGATCGGGTCATTCAAAGGAAATAAAAACAATTTGAGATTATTTGGATCCCGAGTCATGAGAAACCGGGGCAACTAAAAAGGAAACAGTTAAAGGCAAGCTGGCCAAATCGACGTGGGGTCATTCACAATAATGAAAATGAGAGTGTTGTCCAACTGTGCTTTAAAGATATGACGAATGTTAATCGTGTTGTTTACACTTGGCATGTTTTGAAGATTGGAATGACGAAGGCATTTTGTTCTGCTATCTAAACACTTTATCCATCGTCAACCCTTTGAGCCTTAATTTAAATTCTTTTATACCCCTCCTTCGGAATTAGTTGCAAAGACTAGAAACACAAGTTTGAAAGGCAAAAGAAGAAAGGGATAAAGAAAAAGTAAAGAAAAAGAAAACAACAAAAAAGAGATAAAGAAAAGAAAAAGAAAAATGTATGAAAAAAAAAAATTGAAAAAGAGGAATTGGGAACTACGTTTGACCTATGTTTGACCTGATTCCTCAAAGAGGATACGTAGGCGCTTCACAGCTCGGTCATAGTGTAAATAAAAACCAAAAAATCCCCAAGCGAGAAACGGGGGCAATAAAAAAGAAAATTTTTTAGGTAAGGAAAGTCTAGGATTCCGAAGGTTGTAATTTTGAACCCAAAATTGATTTTGTTTTGAGCCTTCAATACCCTTTCTTTCTAGCCCTATCCAAATCCCACATTACGGTCCAAAGAAAGACCTTCCGATCAGTCTTCAAAAGATGCCGCGCCAGGCAAGGGATAGAGTCCTATCATAATATAACACGTTGATTCTCAGCAGAAAAGACGTTGATTCTCAGCAGAAAGGAAATACGAGAGAGTCTTGGCAGTGACACCCCAATCCCCAGCTAAAAGTGATACAAATGAGAGAATCTTACCGGTGAAAACCTTCACAGGCACCATAAGACGACGAAAGCTGAGAGAAAATCAAAATGAGAGAGGCTTGAAAGTGAAAACCCTTCGGGCACTACAAGTCGAATAAAGGTGATAATCAGATGGAAATCACGAGACAGAAATCGTGAAAGGCAATTAACGACGAAGGATAGACCATATGTGCATGTCATGACCAGCGGAGTTGGTATTCGCGTTTGATAAGTTTTGTAGATATTTCTTGCTAGTGAGTCATTTTCTTTTTCCTTTGTCTTCTATTTTGTTTCTTTTTATCTTTCTCATTTTTATCAAAAATTCCCCATCAAGGTCCGTCTAGTCGAACAAGTGAGAAATGACTTCAAAACTTGCCACCAACTTTCCAATTATTATGCAAAGTAAGGAAATGCCATCGACGGCAGAGAAGTAGGGTGCGAAGAAGATTATTAAACTGGGGCAGAAAATTTTCTTTTCAGTTTGAAAATTTTCTGGAAGTCAATACCCCCTTGGGGAAGAAGGAAAGTCTTAAGGGAAATGGTCTTCGAACTAGTGTCATCCTCAACAACCTTCAAGAAGAGTGAAACACCAATTTTGAAGAAATGAAAATCTACCGGCAGTGTTATCTTCAGCAAGTTCCGAGGTGGTCGGACAACACAGAGTGGTAAAGGAAGAAAGGAAATCTCATCTTCAACAAAATAACCCCCAGCAAGTTGAGAAACACAGAACGGGGAAGGGATAAATGGAAAAACCCATCCCCAGCATGAGTATCATCAAATAATAACATCCCCAGCAAGTTCTGATAATGAAACGCAGAGTAGGGAAAGAGGAGGAGAACCATCCCCAGCAGGAGCACCACAACCAGCCACCACATTTTAAAACTAACCAATTTTTCTTTGATTTGAAACAGAAAAAAGAGGGGTTGTTGGCAGAAAAGCATGCCACGAAGAAGATTCTCAAACTGGGGCAGAAAATTTTCTCCCGTTGCGAAAATTTTCTCGAAACCAAATACCCGGTTGAGGAAAGAAGCCGGATAACGCAAGGAAATGATCTTTGAACCCGATTATCCCCAGCAGCTTTGAAAAAAAAAAAAAAAAAAAAAAAAAAAAAAACAATAACAACAAGTTGTGATAGAGGAAATTATACCCCTAGCAGGTAAGGCAAAACGAGGAAGCTTGCGTTCAGAAAGGCAAGAGGTCGATATCATCCTCAACAGTTCTCGGAAAAATGAAACACTGATTTCGAGATTTCCCCGGCAACATTGTATCCTACAAGTTTTTCAAGGGAGCAAAGCGCGAGTCCCGAAGGAGTTTTGGGAAAAGGGAAAAGGAAAAGGGATCCCCCGACAGTGTAATCCCCAGCTGATGACATTTCAATCCCCAGCGATCCCCGGAGAGAATAAAGGTTTTGAAGGAAGTAGAAAAAGAGGAAATAAAAAAGATTTCCCCAGCAGCATTACCCCAGCAGGTAAGTAATCAATTCCAAAGATATCCCCAGCAGTCAAGAGAAAAATAACACGACCCAAGAAGAAAGCAATTCCGAAACAAGGTAATTCAGAAGAAAGGATGGCCCAAGAGATGATGCAGGAAGAAGAAAGTCCGCCTGAAGAGAGGAATGGCGTTTTATTTTCTAAGTTGATGTTGAAGTCGGGAGCCCGCCTGAAGAGAGGAATGGCGATTTATTTTCAAAAGATGTTGAAGTCAGGAGCCCGCCTGAAGAGAGGAATGGCGATTTATTTTCAAAAGATGTTGTTGAAGTCAGGAGCCCGCCCGAAGAGAGGAATGGCGTTTAATTTTCGGAGTTGATGATTGAAGTCAGGAGCCCGCCTGAAGAGAGGAATGGCGATTTATTTTCAAAAGATGTTGTCGAAGTCGGAGCCCGCCCGAAGAGAGGAATGGCGATTTATTTTTAAAAGATGTCGAAGTCAGGAGCCCGCCCGAAGCGAGGAATGGCGCTTAATTTTCGGAGTTGATGTGAAGTCACGAGCCCGCCCGAAGAGAGGAACGGCGCTTAATTTTCAGAGTTGTTGTTGAAGTCCGGAGCCCGCCCGGAGAGAGGAATGGCGTTTAATTTTCGGAGTTGATATGAAGTCAGGAGCCCGCCCTAAGAGAGGAACGGCGTTTAATTTTTGGAGTTGATGATGAAGTCGGGAGCCCGCCCGAAGAGAGGAATGGCAATTTATTTTCAAAAGATCTTGTTGAAGTCAGGAGCCCGCCCGAAGAGAGGAATGGCGTTTAATTTTCGGAGTTGATGATTGAAGTCAGGAGCCCGCCTGAAGAGAGGAATGGCGATTTATTTTTCAAAAGATGTTGTCGAAGTAGGAGCCCGCCCGAAGAGAGGAATGGCGATTTATTTTCAAAAGATGATCGAAGTCAGGAGCCCGCCTAAAGAGAGGAATGGCGATTTATTTTCAAAAGATGATTGAAGTCGGGAGCCCGCCCGAAGAGAGGAATGGCGTTTAAATTTTCGCAGTTGTTGTTGAAGTCGTGAGCCCGCCCGACGAGAGGAATGGCGTTTAATTTTCGGAGTTGTTGTTGAAGTCAGGAGCCCGCCCGAAGAGAGGAATGGCGATTTATTTTCAAAAGATGTTGTTGAAGTCGGGAGCCCGCCTGAAGAGAGGAAAGGCGATTTATTTTCAAAAGATGTTGTCGAAGTCAGGAGCCCGCCCGAAGAGAGGAATGGCGATTTATTTTCAAAAGCATGTCGAAGCCGTGAGCCCGCCCGACGAACGGAGCGGCGATCCGTTTTAATTTGGTAGAGGAAAGCGGTAGAATGTAACAGAAATCTTCGGCATGAATCCAAGTTCGTAAGAAGAGACGAAGCATCGGAAGGAACGCCAAGTCAGACAAGATGGCAAGGAGCGCGACAAGATCAAGTTAAAAAGGATAGATAAGAACTTGTAGTACTGTAACTTAGTCTAGCTTCTTGTTTTTGTTGCTTAGCGCGGTGTAACAAGGAAATCAGCTAAGCAGTGGTAACAGCAGTAACATCGGCAACAAGCAAGAATAATGGTAGATCGCAACAGATCATGGTAGTCCCACCACCGAACTTCCCGAACTACATCGACTCGATTCCCTTTTAGCCAGGGGATATGTAGGAGACCTTTTCGAAGCAAGGTTCGGTCAAAAACTTTTCCAAAATGCTTCATACGGAGTGCTCGAACGGGCAAAAAATCGCTTATATCCGCTCACTTATCTTTGCACGAAAACTCTGCATGTTTACGCGCAAAGAGGGGCAGCTGTGAGCACGTGATTTTTGCCTTACCTGAGAAATACTCCCAGAAAATTCAAAATAAAAATAGTTTCGTGGTGGGCATGATTTTTGTGATTTTGTGTTATTTTTATCTTAAATCTGCATGTTTTGTGTGCTTGTTTGTTTATTTAAATTAGTAAAATACAAAAAAAAAAAATATATATATGCTAGGTTTTGCATTTTTTGTGTTTGATATCGAAGTCATGTGGTTTACATTTTTAGGTGATATGTAATTATGTAGGATAATTGTAGTGGAAAATGTAATTGTGTTACAAGTTAATATATATAATATATATATATATATCTATATATATATACATATATATATATATGTATATATATATATATATATATATATACATATATATGTAATCTACCATGGAGTCTAGTTGCAAAACAAAGAAGAAATCAGAACTGGGCCGTCAAATTCAGTCTAAAAGCCAGGCCCAAACGAATTTCCTCTAATCCAGCCCAAATACCCGTCCAGCTTCAGCCTGTGTAACGCTTGATCTGGACCGTTGGATTTTATTATCCAACGGCCCAGATTAATCCTTTAATTCCAAAATACATTCAGCCTATGACTTAACCAAACGACACCGTTTGGTTTAAGTGAGAAGATCCTGATCGTTGATCAAGTTTGATCCAACGATCAGGATTTAACTTCTCAAATCATATATAAACTCATTTCCATACCCCGCCCCCTCCATCTCCCTCAGAAGCTCTCAAAGACCCAGTGTAACGCCGCCTTCCTCCGCCGTGCCCCGCCTGCCGGAAATCGCCTCACGGCGGTTCCGGTAGGCCAACGGCCACCATTTTAACACCAAGTCTTCCCCTCACCTCCCCCATTACGGATCCGGCGTTAGTTAGCTTCGAATGTTAGTCAAACGTTTCGAATATCAATTCGAAGTTCGCCGGAACCCGACGGTCATCCCAAACCACCCCAAACTCATCCCAAGCACTCCTCACACCTCCCTCACACCCCTATTAACCCCAGTTTGGTTCGAATCAAGCCCGAACTACCCAAACCCCAAATCCGAGCCCCAAGAACCCTAGAATTCTAAAATTAGGGGGTTTGTTCGATTTTAAGTAATTGGAGTCAATAGACTCTAATTGGAGTGTTTTTCATTTGAAAAACACTTCAATTAAAGTCCGTTTACTTCAAAAGGTGAAAAACTCGAAGCCTTCGGAACCAGGGCTAATTGACTTCGATTTCTTTTTGAGGTAATGTTCTTCTCTCTGTTTAATTCAGTTCATTTTGTATTTGTTTAGTTTTAGATTGATTGAATGCTTCTCAATTGTCTTTGGCCGTCCATATTTGTCATTTCTTCTCCAAGACCTCTTTGTTTGGTCAATTGCCTTCTGTATTGCTTGTTTGAACATGTTAGTTATAGGATACGAACTCGCGCCGATTAGCGTCGTCAAATACTTAGTTTCAATTATTGCCGAGATTTTTAAGTTCACTGTTTTATCGGCTAAACTGTTATCATTGCTATGTGTTGTGTCGATTAAATGTCGTCGTTTGAATTCACGAGTTGGTTGTGGGAAATCACGGGCAGTGGCTTATCTTGGGCTGAATTGAGCTTTTATGCCTGTTGTTAGGATTGGTGTATTGAAATTGGTGGTTGTATGTTATAACTGATAGAAACTTAGGAAATCCATAGTGAATGCACATGCTCAGGGCCAGTAGAACCTGCTAGACAGCAGGTATCCACCTAGGCTTTACACTTAGGGAGTTTTTAATAGAAAAGCCCACACTTGACAAAACTTAGTGGCTAAGAACACAGGGGCTAGTGGGCTGGCAGAGAGGGATGGGCAAGGTGGCTTTCTACTGGTCTGTTTTGGTTATATATAGAGCAGGGGTTTGCAGAGAAGGGGACGGGTTTTTTTTGGAGCTTGAAGGAGGTAACACACATTAGGAGAGACTGGAGAGTCATAGCTAGGAAAAAATAGATACAAGGATATACAGGGAGAACAGAGTCAGACTGAAGAACTAGAGAGAAAAGAACAGTAATAGCTGGAGAGAAATAGGCAGCAAAGATACATTCTTGAACACCATAAAAGAGATAGACAAGTACTGTTCCATTGGCTTGTTTGTTACTGTTTCGATTGTTCATTGCTGAAGTCCTGTTTGCCACTCTTTTGGCCACTGCTGGTCGGTTGTTTGCTTGCTGTTAGTCCATTGTTGTTATGGTTCTTGTGTGGGTGTGCTGAGGTCGATTGGGTGTTATTTGCTGAGTTTGGAAGTGTCAAGCCATTAGCAGTGCTGTTATTTTGTCACTGGCAGCACTGTTTTGGGATTATTTGGTCGTTTGTGTTGATGGCTGGTCTATAGTGTTGCTGCCTGGGTTGGTTGTTGCTGTTGTTCCATTGTTGGTTGCTGTTTGTGTCTATAGTGGTGCTGCCTGGGTGGTTTTGTTGCTGTCAATCCAGTTTGTTGTTGGCTACTGTGGTTAACTGCCATTGGTTATTGGTCTAGTGTTTGCTGGCTTGGCCCATTGTTGTTGCTGTGTCTTTATTGCTGCTGGTATACATCTCAGTTGTGTATGCTACTGCTGTGTTGAGTTTGCTACTGGTGATTATTGTTGTTGCTATTTGGTTGGTTATCATTGTTGCTGTGGTGTTTGAGTGGCTGTGGGTTTACTTTGGTTGTTCCTGTTACTGTTGCTGTTACTGTTGCTGCATTGCCACTGCTCATTCATCTTTGTTCTTCCGCGTTCCAGGTACACATCTCTGTTGTTGTAATTCCTTGGTTCAAAAAGAATGAAGCCTGAAGTTTATGTTTGAAGTCTGTTGAATCATGTAGTCGTCCAAAGTCTTATGCTTGATTACGTTCTGTTATTGTCTAATTAAGTTTGTATTGCTAGTTTTGTTATGGAAAATGTAGCTAAACCAAAGATACACTATCATTAGATATGCACGTAAATCCGAATTAGTCTGTTGTATCTTTGTCCAATCTTCTCTACTCATGTGTATAATCTCCAAACCTGTTAAACGATAGACCTTATGTTAAAAGCAAGATTAGCTAGGGAGTTGTTACTCAACGGAATGACGTAATTAGATTAAAAAGAGTCGGGGGTGCATTTCATGCGACCCGACCCCAATTTTGGGCAAGAGTAAACAAAGCGTGTTAGGAACCACAGGCGCATTTCATGTGGTGTGGTTCGTAGCAAGTTTTAAGTAATTTGGAATCAACTCTTAAGTAAGATACAGTGGGATGTAGTTCGCTTTAGATTTGAATCAAAGGTACGCCCCGCCCAATAGTTACACTAATCGCATAGCCGTCATAAATGTACATATAAAATACTTAGATTTTGAGATGCGTCGTTTCTTAACGAATATCACGCCTTTCTCAACAGTGTAAATAAGTAGTCGATCCGGCGCATATTTTAGTTCTACCTTTTTAAATACGGGTGTGCATTTCATGCGACCCAAATCCAAACCCCGAAATGTTGAATAAGAATATGTCGAGGATCCGGGTGCATTTCATGTGACGTGATTCGAAAGCATATTTTTAAGCAACTTTCTCTTTCGTAAATCATAATCAATAATAAAAGCGGTAAAGGGATATTAATTTGCACTAAGTACATAACTGTAAAAAAGCAGATAGATAAGCCAAACACGACAGTTGAGCGACCGTGCTAGAACCACGGAATTCGGGAATGCCTAATACCTTCTCCCCGGTTAATAGAATTCCTTATCCGGATTTCTGGTTCGCGGACTGTTAAATAGAGTCATTCTTTTCCTCGGTTCGGGATTTAACCGGTGACTTGGGACACCATAAATCTTCCAAGTGGCGACTCTGAAATAATTAAATAAATCCCATCTCGATTGTCCTTTAATTGGAAAAAACTCTTTGCATCCTTGCGGGTGCGTAAAAAAGAGGTGTGACAATAACCACTCCCTTAGTGTTGGGGATCTTACTCTTCTTGCATGGCCTGAGCTCCTCCTGAGGCTGCTCCGACTGTGGCTCTATGCCGGCTCACCAAATAGAAGATCTAGGGGCAGCTGATCAGATACCAGCTTGTCCATCTGCTCCTTTAGAGCTGCAACCAACTCCGTCGAGGCCTTTGTCTTCCTTAGCTTCCTATGCTCCCTAGCAAGACTCTTGAGTGCCTTACTATGTGAATCGACCGCCTCAGCCCTACTGTCATGCTTCTTCATCATCTTTTCCTGGGTTTCCAGGATCTTCTTCAACGTATCCCCAATAGAAGTTGGGACCTCCACTGTCACAGGTGCACTATGGGACTGAACCACTGTCGTCAAAGTGGACAACTTGGATGTCGCAACTGACATCCAGTTGTTCAAACTGGTCAAAGTGTAGGACAACTGGTTGGCAGTGAATCGGTGTGTCTTGGAGACTGGAATCTCTGGATCAGCTATAGATGAGAAGGGTGTTGTGATGGACCCGATTGGAGTGAAGTGGCCTGCTCAGTAGTGGTGACAGCTGGCTCCTCAGACTGGCCAGCTGTGGTGACAACTGGCTCCTCAGGGAGTGAAGTGGCCTGCTCAGTAGTGGTCCGGACCTTTTTGATCGTACCACGAATATGACCCCGCCGGAGGCACCAGAACATCAAACTTCTTCCTTTTCACTTTCAGCTCTCTGAAGTACATCGTCAATGTGTTGGGGAAGGGGTAGTTCGTCTTGGTCTCATTGGCCACATTGGAGATGACCCTATACATGATATTTCCCACATTCAGTGGGAAGCCTGCCATGATTGAAGCTACCAACACCGCTCTATCAATCCGCACTGAATGGTCATGAGTGGTGGGATCCAGACGGTTGCAGACAAAGGTCAACCACCCTTTCGCCTCGAAGCTGAGGGTGTTCCTGTAAATTTTCTCTTGTGCTTTTAGCCACACCGGAATAGTTCCGGGAGCCACTAGCACCTCTGCTAACCAAGGTCGGACCTCCTCCTTCTGAGATAACTTCTCCAGATACTGAGATTCATCTTCCTCTGCGAACCCCAAAAACTCATTGAGCGACTTCCCATCAAATAAGACAATTTGGTCCCTAACTTTTGTGGCAGTGGAATCCCGGACTAGATGGTGGATATTGACATAAAACTCCTTCACCATGTGCTCGTTTGCATTCTCCACCCACTCCTTAAAGAAGCTCCAACCCTCTCTCGTGTGGAATTGTGCTTGCACATGAGGGTTGTGCAGAAGCAGGTCCACATCTATAAATCTCCTCTCTGGGATAAATCTCCTCTTTGGCCACCACTATCTAAACTTATGCCATGCTAGCTCACTGACAAACCTATCGGACCACACATTGGGATCCCTGGTCCGCTTTACCCCCCCAACCTGTGGCTCACCTCCCTCTCCCTGACCTCCACTCTCCCCTGATAGTGAAGCTGTGGGAGAAGTGTAGTACTCATCATCACTATTTTGCTTCTCAGCTCGAGACTCATCAGACGAGTCCGAGACTACATTTACTTGTTTGGATGTGTCCTTGGAAGTGGCCTCTGTGGGTTGGTATTTTTCTAGAGATGAGGAGGCCATGATTGGTACTGAGACTGATATGTGGGAGGGGGCAGACTCCGAGGTGATACTTCTTGAAGGAACGTAATCACTCCCCGTGGAATGAGAGGCCGCTCTGTCAGCTTCCCGAATTATCTTTCGGGTTTTCTTGATGTTTTCCTGGGCCTCCGGGGTGAGTTTTACTATCCTTTTGCCTTTGCCCCCTCGGGAGGGACCACCTCTCCCGGGTTGTTTACCCCCACATTGTGCTAGCATCTTCTTCGTCATTGCCTGCAAAAGTACAATCTATATTGGTTAGTCGAAGCATGTGAATAGTATACAATGACACAAGATCATAAGTAAAACAAGCACAGTGAAGAACAGAAGCCACGCGGACCGCACACTTTTGACACGCAGTCCGCACAGGCTAACCAGCAACCTGAAAGTATCCTCTGAAGTTGACCCACGCGGACCGCACATATTTGCATCGCGGCTGCGTGAGGTCAACGCGGACCGCACACTCTTGCCACGCGGTCCGCACAGGTTGATAACCCAACAAACAGACTCTCTCAAGTTGACCCACGCGGGCCGTACTGTTTTGTATCGCAGCCGCATGAGGTCAACGCGGACCGCACAGAAATGGACGCGGTCCGTACAGAAGAAACCAACACATTTGTCATTCTCTGAACCTCGGGCACGCGGTCCGCACTGATTTGGACCGCTGCCGCGTAGGTGTGATTGATCTCTCAGAAATTCATGCGGACCGTACAACAAAAGTGTGCGGCTGCATAGGGCAAAAGACAAAAATTGGTAGGGTATCTTTTTGTTCAATTCAGTCCATTGTGTTCAATATTCTATGTCCTAGACTTCCCTACTCAGTTATTTTAACAAGGAAAATTAGCCCTAGTTCTATAATTAGCATGCTTGATCCAAATGTTATCAATTAAAAGAAGAAAATAAAGAAATTAAGAAGTTATTCTAACATTAATTAATTTATATACACTGTAAAATAATGAATACAATGAATCAAAGATAAAATATTACCAAGAGTGGTTGAAGTTGTAATCGAAGCACAAAGAATGGGAATGAATATTAATTTTTGACTCAGAAGGAAATTTGGCCAAAAGGTTTAATGAAGGACAGGGGTCCCTATTTATAGAAAAAGTGGTGAGACCCATCAATTACCTACCTGCGCGGCCACACACTTTTGGCATGCGGTCCGCGCAGGATTTGCCTTGTGTTCATTTTACGCAGCAGGTCACGTGGACCGCACTGTTTTGGTGTGCGGTCGCGTGCCTAACTTCAGAAACCTTTCTGTTTGTTGAGCTTCCACGCGGACCGCACTGTTTTGTTATGCGGTCGCGTGGCAATCTTCAGAGAACTGCTTAGTTGACCAATTTCCCCGCGGACTGCACTGATTTGGTATGCGGCCGCGTGGCCAATCTTCAGAGACTTGATAATTTTTATTCTCTCTTGTCCACCCCACGCGGACCGCACACTTTTGGTACACGGACCATGCAGGTTTCCTTGGGTTCAGGACATCACTTTCATCAACCCACGCGGGCCGCACTGATTTGTGGTGCGGCCGCGTGGCCCAAACTTCGGAGAACTGTTCACTCTGTATTTTCCTGCATTATTTCAACATACTCCCTGCAACACTTCACACACTGTTAGCTCAAAACTCCTAACCTACTGATGAAGAAAACAAAGGAAAAGAAAAAGACATGGGTTGCCTCACAAGAAGCGCCTGATTTAACGTCGCAGCACGACGCAAATTACCATACCATCACTTCAAGTGCAAGAGTGCCATCACCTGGCTGTCATCCGGCTTCCCCAAGTAGTGCTTCACCCGATGCCCATTTACTCGAAATATTTCACCATTCTTGTTCTTTAAGTCTAGAGCTCCAAACGGGGTCACACCTACTACCTCAAAAGGTCCACTCCACTTTGACTTGAGCTTTCCCGGAAACAATCTCAACCGGGAATTGAAGAGAAGAACCATGTCACCAACCTTGAACTCCTTACTTCGAGCATATTTATCGTGAATGTACTTCATCTTGTCCTTGTATAAGGACAATCTGGAGTATGCATGAAATCTAAACTCGTCAAGCTCATTCAAATGATCAACCCGGAGATTAGCCGCTACATCCCATTCCAAGTTCAGCTTTTTCAAGGCCCCCATTGCTTTATGTTCAAGCTCTACCAGAAGATGACAAGCCTTACCAAACACCAATTGGTAGGGAGACATACCAATTGGCGTTTTGTAGGCCGTCCTATAAGCCCACAATGCATCATCTAGTTTCTTGAACCAATCTGTCCTATTTGCATTGACCGTCTTAGACAAGATGCTTTTGATTTCCCGATTTAAAACTTCAACTTGACCGCTTGCTTGGGGATGGTATGGAGTAGTGACTTTGTGATTAACACCATACTTGGTCAAAAATGAATCGAAAGCCTTGTTACAAAAATGGGAGCCCCCATCACTAATGATGGAACGGGGGGTCCCAAATCTTATAAAGATGTATTTCTTCAAAAAGTTCACAACACTCCAGGCTTCGTTCTTAGGTAGAGCCACGGCTTCTACCCACTTCGAAACATAGTCTACTGCCACCAAAATATATGTGTTTCCACAAGAACTCACGAACGGTCCCATGAAGTCAATGCCCCACACATAAAAAATGTCAACTTCTAGAATGGTGTTTAGGGGCATCTCATCTCTATTTGAAATTCCACCTGCTCTTTGACATGCATCACAGCTCTTCACTAAATCACTAGAATACTTGAAAATTGTTGGCCAATAGAATCCACAGCTCAAGACTTTGGAGGCCATCCTTACTCCCCCATGGTGACCACCATAGGAAAAGGAGTGGCAAGCTTCCAAAATGCTCATTTGTTCGCTCTCCGTGACACGCCTTCTAATCACTCCATCCGTGTAAATTTTGAACAAGTACGGATCATCCAATAAAAGTCCAAACTATCCCGCTTTAGCTTTTTTCTTTGGTTGGAAGAGAGCTCACATGGAATCACACCGGACACAAGGTAGTTGGCTACATCGGTGAACCATGGCATATCATTCATTGACACTACAAGGAGTTGCTCATCCGGAAAAGAATCATTGATCTCAAGGCCGTTGGATGGCCTCCCCTCCTCCTCTGATTTTCACTCCCTTTTCGGTCAACAATCTCTAGATCAAATTCTTGAAGGAGAAGTACCCATCTCATCAATCTTGCTTTGGAGTCCTTCTTTGTCATCAAGTACCGAAGGGCGGCATGATCAGTGTGGATTATCACCTTAGCCCCCATAAGATAAGGACGAAATTTCTCCATGGCAAATACAATGGCTAACAACTCCTTCTCTGTGACGGTATAATTCCGCTGAGTCTCATTCATCGTTTTACTTGAATAGTACATTGGGTGGAACATCTTGTTGAGCCGTTGACCAAGTACCGCACCTACAGCCACATCACTAGCATCACACATTAGTTCAAAAGGCAAATTCCAGTTGGGTGCGGTGATGATGGGGGTAGTTGTCAATTTATGCTTTAACAACTCAAAAGACTCCATGCATCTCTCATCAAAAACAAACTTTGCATCCTTCTCCAAAAGTCTACATAAAGGGTTCACA
The DNA here is from genome assembly GCA_032618575.1 of Nicotiana noctiflora. NCBI lineage: Eukaryota > Viridiplantae > Streptophyta > Magnoliopsida > Solanales > Solanaceae > Nicotiana > Nicotiana noctiflora. The sequence continues at coordinate 47,469 of JASVEL010001331.1, read as the reverse complement.
ATCTTTGAAAAATCTTTGATGAATCGCCGATAGAACCCAGCATGCCTAAGGAAACTCCTCACCCCTTTGACAGAGTTAGGGGGAGGGAGCCTTGAAATGACTTCAATCTTTGCCTTGTCGGCCTCAATGCCATCTTTCAAAACTTTGTGCCCCAAGACAATTCCTTCTTTCACCATAAAGTGACACTTTTCCCAATTAAGCACCAAGTTTGTAATGGAAAATGATCCTTCCTCGTCACCTTGTTAAGCTTTCTATAGTCCATACAAACTCTCCAACACGTAACAGTACGAGTAGGAATTAGCTCATTCTTTGCATTGGTGACAATCGTCATGCCATCTTTCTTGGAAACACATTAGACCGGGGAAGTCCAAGAACTATCTGAGATGGGGTAAACCACCCCGACATCCAACCATTTTATGATCTCTTTCTTGACGACCTCTTGCATAGCCTCGTTCAATCTTCTTTGATGCTCAAGTGATGGTCGAGCATTCTCCTCCAATATTATTTTGTGCATGCAAAATGCGGGGCTTATTCCCCGAATGTCCGCCAAAGTCCAACCAATCGCTCGCTTCCGCTTTTGTGAGACCGCCAAAGTGGCGTCAACCTGCATGTTAGTCAAGCAAGAAGAAAGAATGACTGGAAAAGTGAAATTGGGACCCAATTACTCATACCTGAGGTGAGGAGGAAGTGGTTTCAACTTCAACACCGGCGGCTCTTCAATAGATGGTTTTGTAGGAGGGGTCTTTCGGTTCTCAAGATCCAATGATAGCTTCCTTGGCTCATAAGAGTACGAGCCCATACCATGTAAGGCATTCACACATTCCACACGTTCGGCATCTTTGTTGGTCTCCATGTTTAAAAGTACCGCCTCAAGTGGATCCTCAACATTGATCATGGCGCTTATGTCATCCACTATCACCGCCGTGACAATGTCCACAAACGAGCACACTTCGGTGCTATTTGGTTGGCGCATGGATTTGCACACATGGAAAACCACCTTTTCATCACCGACATTAATGTCAATTCTCCCACTTCAACATCCACAAGAGCTTTCCCGGTTGCCAAGAATGGCCTACCAAGAATGATAGGCACCTCAAAATCAACTTCACAATCAAGAATGACAAAATTGGCCGGTAGAATAAACTTGTCAACTCTCACTAGCACATCGTCAATAATTCCCAAAGGCCTCTTCATAGAACGATCCGCCATTTGCAACCTCATTGATGTTGGACGGGGTTGTCCAATACCCAAGGTTTTAAAGACGGAGTATGGTATGAGATTGATACTAGCACCCGAATCACAAAGTGCTTTGGCAAAATTCGCACATCCGATAGTACAAAGGATGGTGAAGGCTCCGGGGTCTTCTAACTTAGGAACCATGGAATGAACTATGGCACTCACTTGGTGAGTCATCGTTATCGTTTCACAATCCATCGACCTCTTCTTCGTCACCAAATCCTTCATAAATTTCGCATACCCGGGCATTTGTTCAAGTGCCTCCACCAAGGGCACATTAATGGTCAAGCTTTTCATCATCTCTATGAACTTCTTAAATTGATTATCTCCTTTTTGCTTTGACATTGTTTGAGGATACGGTGGAGGAGGCCTTGGCAAGGGTGCCTTGGCCTTTGGAATAGATCGCTCGGGAATATCAATGATATGCCTTAGCCTTACATCATTTGTTGCAATAGGATCAACCATACGATCATCATTCATTTGCATCATTGCATGTCATCATCATTCAAATAGGCTTCCGCATCCACAACTCGATTCTCATTTGAGGCATTTACAACACCGCCTCTTCCACTCCTAGTTGTCACGGCCATCACATGATTGTTCCCTCCCTTCGGGTTCACCACCGTGTCACTTGGTAGTGCACCTTTAGGTCGGGAGTTCAAAGATTGAGAAAGTTGGCCGATTTGCACTTCCAAATTACGGATTAAAGTATTATGAGAAGCTAGTTGGGCATCAGAATCTTGATTCTTTTTCATCATTTGCTCGAACATGACTTCAATGCGACCCACATCATTGCCCGAAGAACTTGATCCTTGTGAATGGAAAGGGGGTGGATTGTTGGGTTGTTGGTACATAGGAGCTCTTTGAAAACCTTGCCCCCGATTGTTTTGATTGCCACCATTGTTACACCCGCCTTGATTGTTATTGTTCCCCCAATTGTTGTTGTTGCCACTCCAATTGCCACCACTATTTCCTTGATTGTTCCAATTATTGCCTTGGTTGTTCCACTCTCCACCATCATTCCTATTGTTGTTATTATTCCAATTACCTCTTCCTTGATTGTTCCCCCAATTGCCTTGGGAACGCTATTGTTGGTTGTTTTGATTTCCTCTATTGCCTTGCAAATTATTCACATATTGACAATCTTCATCTTGATCATCAAAGTCATCATTAGAAAATCCTCCATCATTGTTGTTCTCATTTTGATCATATTGGCTTTATTGCGCTTGTTGCCCTCTATTCCTTCTTTTTAACATTGACACATTCTCCATAGAATTCACTTGGCGTGGATTTTGCACTTGTTGAAGTTGAGCTTTCGCCAATTGATTCATGGTTGTAGTGAGCTCGGAAATGGCTTGTCCATGGTCATGCAACTCTTTATGTAGATGAATAACATTCGGATCTCCTTGAGGTACATTCGCCCGACTTTGCATGCCGATGAAGTGTCGGCCATTTGGTCCATTACTTCACATGCTTCCTCCAAAGATAACTTCATGAAATTGCCTCCCGCTAGTTGGTTCACAATGCATTGGTTCGCCTTGTTGATCCCCCTATAGAAAGTTTGTTGAACCATAGCATCATTCATGTCATTGTTAGGGCACTCTTTCACCATAGTCTGATATCTCTCCCAAATTTCATGCAATGGCTTCGTTGGTTCTTGCTTGAAGGCTAGAATCTCATCTCTCAATGCTGCCATAAGAGTTGGGGAAAAGAACTTATCCGCCAATTCATCCCATGTAGTGATTGAATGATTCGGCAACCTCTCCAACCAATCTAGCGCCTTACCCCTCAATGAAAAGGGAAAAGCCGCAACCGCAAAGCATCTTCGGACACATTGGTTTGTTTGCTTCCCCAACAAGTATCTACGAACCCCTTTAAGTGCTTTTAGGCATTTTGATTGGAGGCGCCCGTAAAATACCCTCTTTGCTCCAATAGTGTCAGCATCACATTTGTAATTTGGAAGTTCCCCGCCCGGATTCGGGGAGGAACAATGGCACTAGCATATCCTTGATTTGTATTGCTCTTGGTGCAACCCTTGGCGGTGGCGGAGGAGGTCTGGAATTTGGCCATGTTGATTAGCATTAGCATTTCGAGCCCTTTGTGGTACATTTTGAACCGGAAAATCATCTTGCTCAAGATCCTCTACCTCCTCCCCCGCCATGACATTGCCAAGAGGAAGATTAGAATTTGCATTAAGAGCCATTTGTACCTATTAAAATTGAATCAAGAAAATTAGTAAAAGAAGGAAAGAAGAAGTAAAACACAACACTAGCAACGCAATTAATCAACACCGTTTAACTCCTCGGCAACGACACCAAAAAGTGATCGTGGCAAACTCAACCCGAAGGTATGAGCGGGCACTAATACTCTTACCCGAATAGTCGTTCGGGGTCAATTCCTCAGGGAGTTAGATTTTTGGAGTGAATAATTGTATTGCACTAGAATTGAGTTTTGGATTCTAGTTTATCTTCAAACATTTTTGGTATTTTTGATGTAAAAACTATTTTATCTACTACTATTGAGTTGTCTAAATTATGCTAAAGCTATTTCTAATTATGATTTGATAATGGGAAAAGGGACTAGGGAAGTAGCTTGTACCTAGGTGGAATAACTAATGGTTATGGAAATTCAATGCTAAGATGATACATGGGATATTCGGATAGCCGTTGCTCTATGTATTCATTCTCACACCTCTCGGTAGAGAGAACAATTTTGCCCAATTGACTCTCTCGAGACCAATTGGGTAGGCTAATTTGCCCAAGCAACTTTAGGCTCAAGTTGGGTAATTACTCTCTCGAGGTTTATGAACTAACATTCTCATGGGTCCATCCCAAGTTCTTGTTGGGATTGATTGAGAGCTTTTAGACTCTCTTTCTCAAGTAGATACCAAACCCACAAAAATAAATTTCATGTCTGCAACCACAAAATCCAAATTAAACACATTCATTCAACCCAAAACCAATTACCCACAATCATCCTTGCATTTAATATTCTAACCCATCAATTACCCACACTAGGGTTGGGCTACAACCCTAGCTATGGGTTTAGCTAGCCATAGAAATTGAAGAAGATGAATAAATTGAAGCTAAAATTGACATAATAATTAATTGGAAATGAAATCTAAAGTTAATCTAGTACAAAATTGCCCAAAATAGGCGTATTCAAGTTCCTCACGAGCTCAGCCGTCGCTGTGTATTATCTAACATAACCTAAAAAAGAAAAAGAAGCTATTTATACTACCCTGAAATTTTCAAACAAAAATGCCCCTACGAGACTCACGCGGACCGCACACTTTTGTTGTGCGACCGCGTAGGGCTAGTTGGGTTGCTGAAGGTCTGTTGCTGGAACATGTATGCAGACCACACACATTTGTCATGCGGCCACGTGAGTACAGTAACGCGGACCGCATACATTTGTCATGCGGCCGCACTGTACTAATCCTTTGCATCCACAGTCTCTGATCCTTTACCCACGCGGGCCGCACTGATATGGCACGCGGCCGCGTGAGTACAGTAATGCGGACTGCATACATTTGGATGCGGTCCGCGTGGTCTTGTCTGCATTTTGAGGCTTCTTTAATCTTCTCCTGCGCGGCCGCACACCAAATCAGTGCGGTCCGTGCAGATAGTGCTTGAACTTAGTGTGTCTCTAAACCATCCTGTGCGGCCGTACACCAAAACAGTGTGGTCCGCATAGGCTTCCTTGAAGTCCTTCATCTTTTTGTTGACACTTTGCCGGTTTCACTCCTTTTTGAGCCGCTTTGATGATATTCATCCTTTATTCGCACAAACCTGCAAATTAGCGCACTTGTAAGTAATTTAGAGCCACTTAATAACATTTTATGCACAAAGCTAAGGTAAAACGGGGTTAAAAATCATACGAAATTTCTAGTTATCAAACGCGAAGGACTAGACGCGAACTCGAAGCTAAGGGGGAGACCCTTCGCGAATGCGTACAGATGCATTCGCGAATGCGTAGGGATCAGGGGAGGGGTCACCGGATTTATTCATCGTGAACACATTGCTAGGCATGCGAATGCGAGGCTCGAAAAGCTAAAGCTTCATTAACGTGATCCCCTTTAACGCGAACGTAGAGGACTAACAGCCTATCCCATCGCGAACGCGAAGGGTTATCACGAACGCATAGAATTAAATCGCCCAGTGATTTTTAAAAACCCAAAACTGAACACTTACGCGACTTCTCAAAGTTTTACAAAACTTATACTTCTCCAGAGCTCCTAGGCGACCCTTGAAGCGATTCTTTGCCCCAAAATCTTTTGGGTTAGTAATCTTTAACTTATTTTCTTCCATTTCCATCAACATCTAATGAATTTCTAGGCCTAAAACATGTTATTAAGGGTATAAAATTAGGGATTTGGGGTAGAACATGGCTTTTTGTTTAATGGCGATTTAGACCACATTTTGGGGTCGAATTCTTGAAATAATTATATATTTGAGCTCGAGGGTGAACGGGCGATTTAATTTTTGTCTGAACCTCGTGTTTTGACCAAGCAGGATCGAGGCCGATTTTTAGGTTTTTCGGACGACTGATTGGAAATCTATAATTAGGCATTAGATTCGCATTGTTTAGAATTTCTTGATGTTATGAAGTCATTTATGTATAAATACAATTGATTTGGAGCCTAATTCGAAACGAAAGGCGGTTTTTGAGGATTGAGTTTGCCGTGAAAGTTCGAGGTAAGTGTTTGGTCTTACCTTAGCTTGAGGGATTAGGAGTTGAGTCCTATTTTCTATATGGTATTAGTCGTGTATGACGTATAGGCATGGTAACGAGCATCTATACGTTGATGTCTAGCATGATCGTGGGTCTTCTTACTTTGATGATGATTTCTAGTTGTTGTAAAAAGTTTGTGGAAGGAATTAAGACCTTAGAACATCTTGGAGCATTGGCTCAAGTTATATTATGAATTATGAAAGTATATGAGATGATTGAACCCTTTAGAGCATCGGCTCAAGTGGTAAAGCGAGTTATGAAGTAAAAGTGAAAGATAGAGAAAGAGTTATTGAAATGTTTCCTTGCTGGGATTTAATTATTTAATTGTTGTTTTCTTGCCGGGATTTAATTATTTAATTGTTGTTCCCTTGACGGGATTTAATTGTTAATTGTTGTTCCCTTGCCGGGATTTCCATATGTTCTTGTTTATTTCCCTTGACCTTGTTTGTGATTGTTCTTCTGGTGAGGAAGAGTGTTAAAGCACGAAAGGTGATGTCGTGCATTATTGATATTGTGAGGAAGTAGTGTAAAGCATGAAGGGTGATGTCGTGCCGCAGGATGAACCATTCCATGCCGATTCTATTTAATATATGTGAGGAAAGAGAGTAAAAGAACGAATGGGGATGTCGTGCACATTTTATCATATAATTTCTTTGGTTAGGAAAGAGAGTAAAAGCACGAAGGTGATGTCGTGCACATTTTTATCATATCATTGCTTGGTGAGGACGAGAGTAAAAGCATGAAGGGTGATGTCGTGCAGTTATTGATTTTTGATTCTTTATTGATGTCTGGGTTATATTGCTTCCTTCGTTACTTGATGACTTTTACTTGTAATTGTTACCTTCCCCACAACATGCTCCCCCTTATATTGATTGGTTATATATGTATCTATGTTATGCTGTATATATATAACTGTACAAGTTTATATAGTAGTCCGGTCTAGCCTCATCACTGCTTCGTCGTGGTTAGGCAAGGCACTTACCAGCACATGGGGTCGGTTGTGCTGATACTACACTCTACACTGTGTGCAGATCATGGAGTAGCGTTTGGTCATCAGGAGTAGGTTGGGAGCTATCCTTAGTCCAAGACTCCGAGGTAGCCCAGCTGGCGTCTACAGGCCCGAAATTTCTTATGTCAGTTTTTATGTTCTGTTGTTATTTGTACTCGAGACAGACCATGTTCTTTTCTTTCAAACACTTATTTTTAGTAATCCCAAATAGTCTGTGAGAGTGTTCTGACATCAGTTTTTAGGTAGAGGCATATGTTGATTTCTGCATTATTGTTCAGCTTATTTAATTTAAGTCTTCTGCTTTAATTTCATATCCCACCGTTATTTAAATATTTAGCACTTGTTGTTATGATTATATAAGGATTTAAAAATCAAAGAGTTAGGAGTTTGTGATTTCGTGGTTTGCCTAGATTCAACGAGTAGGCACCATCACGACCACCGATGGTACGAAATCCTGGTCGTGACAAGTTGGTATCAGAGCTCTAGATTACATAGGTCTCACAATTCACGGACAATCTTAGTAGAGTCTGAGGGATCGGTACAGGAGACATCTGTATTTATCCCCTAGAGGCTATAGAGTTAGGAAAAGTTTCACATTTATTCTTTCTTGTCGTGTGGTTTGGTTTCTCAATGCTAATTGAATTTCTACTCTATTCTTTTGCAGATAGAGAGGACACGCTCTTCCTCATCTACCGATCAGTAGTCAGAGCCCCCAGCAACTCCCACGATGGGGGAGAGGGTGAGACCGCAACCGTGCTAGATGCTGAGACAGGGGCAGAGCTCAACCCAGGGAAGCAACACCCGTAGCGGAGATTCAAGTCAATTTTGATGACGAGGTTCCAGTCCCAGCAGTTCCGGTAAGCTTAGCTCATGTCCTAAAGGGGTTTATTGCCACCCCAATTCTTCAGGATGCTATGGTCCGTCTAATGGGTCTTTTGGAGAGTGTCACCAGAGCAGGTTTACTTCCTATAGCACTAGCCATCTCTCAGGCTGGAGGAGGATCCCAGACTTCTTCTACTCACACTCCGGAGCAGGTAGCTCCCCAAATTCAGACTCCAGCAGTTAGCAGCTCAGGAAGGAATGGTCGCCTAGGCCGATGATGGAGCAGTTATGTCTGCCGATGCTTTATGGAGGTTGGACAAGTTCACCAAGCTCGTCACTACTACATTCAGCGGTGCATCTACCAAGGATCCTCACAATTATCTGGACAACTGCCACAAGGTTCTTCGGAACATGGGTATCGTTGAGACCAATGGGGTTGATTTCCCTACATTCTCTTGTATGGATCTGCCAAGACTTGGTGGAGGGATTATTGCTTAGCTAGACCACCAAGGTCGCAAACTTGACCCGGGAGCAGTTCATACAGCTATTTTTGGAGAAGATTCTCCTATTACATAGCGAGAGGCCTATCAGAGGCAGTTCGAGCATATCCAGCAGGGATCCATAACAGTCACCCAGTACGAGACCATGTTCATTGATTTGGCTCGCCATGCTCTTACTATACTTCCCACTTAGAGAGAGAGAGAGAGAGACAGTTTATTGATGGGATCATCTAGCCGATTCATCTTTAGATGGCCAGAGAGGCTGGGAGTGAGATATCCTGCCAGACGGCGGCCAATATGGCCGGGGAGGGTTGAGATGGTATTATCATAGAGGGGTGGTCACAGGGCATACAAGAGACCCCGTCAGTCAGGCAGATTTAGTGGTGCCTCGTCTGGAGGCACAGATTAGTATGATATGGGTCATCCTCCCAGGCATTTTCAGTCAGCACTCCAAGTTTCTTACGGTGCTTCAGGTGGCTGTGGTTCTCACATGCACTATTCTGATCAGCAATCCTTCAGTGCATCGCCAGTTCTTATCAGTGCACTACCGCTTCAGAGTTTCCGAGATGGCCATTCATGTCAACTAGGTCAGCACTCTCAGCAGTCGAGGGCTTGTTACACTTGTGGTGATACGGGTCACATTGCTAGCTTTTTCCCTCGAGCACCGAGTAGCTCTCAGCATTAGGGTTCCCGCACAATGGTTCAAGCACCAGGTCTTCCATATCCTCTCATCCAGCTAGGGGTGGGGATAGAGGTATTAGAGGTGGAGGTACAGGAACTAGAGGTGGAGCTCAAGCCGCTAGAGGTGGAGGCCATCTAGCTATAGGTCGTCCTAGAGAGGTAGATCAGAATGGTGGGGACCAGCCCCGATGTTATGCTCTTTTGGCTAGGCCCGAGGCTGGGGCTTCAAATGCAGTTATTATATGTATGGTTATGTTTATGATAGAGATGTTTCAATATTTTTTAATTCGGGGTCTACGTATTCCTATGTGTCATCTTATTTTGCCTCGTATTTGATCATGCCTAGTGATACATTGGGTATTCCTATTTATGTGTCTACACTGGTGGGTGATTCCATGGTGGTCGATCGAGTCCATCTCTTTTGTGTCGTGGTGATTGGGGGTCTCGAGACTCGTGTAGATTTATTTTTTTATATATGGTTAACTTTGGTATTATATAGGGGATGGACTGGTTATTACCCTACCTTGCTATATTGGACTGTCATGTCAAGACTGTGGCCTTATCTTTACAGGGTATGCCTCATTTAGAGTGGAGAGGGACTCTTGGTCATTCTATCCCCAGTGTTATATCGTATATAAAGGCTCGGCATATGATCGAGAAGGGGTGTTTGACATATGTTCGTGATTCTAGTGCTAAGGTTCCCTCTATTGACTTTGTGCCCGTTGTTTGCGAGTTCCTTGAGGTATTTCCTTCAAACCTGCCGGGTATGCTACCCGATAGGGATATTGACTTTTGCATTGATCTGGTACCGGTCACTGAGCCCATTTCTATCACATTGTATCGTATGGCGCCACCTGAGTTGAAAGAGTTAAAGAAGCAATTGCAAGACTTGATTGAGAAGGGTTTCATTAAACCTAGTATTTCTCCTTTGGGTGCACCGGTATTATTTGTCAAGGAAAAGGATGGGTTAATGAGAATGTGTATTGATTACTAGCAACTGAACAAGGTTATAGTCAAGAATAAGTATCCGCCGCCGAGAATTGATGATTTGTTCGACCAGCTTCAGGATGCCAACGTATTTTCCAAGATGGACTTGCGATCTGGTTATCATCAGTTGAGGATTAGGGCATCCGATGCCCTTCAGATAGCGTTCCGCACTCGGTATGGGTATTATGAGTTCTTGGTTATGTCATTCAGGGTGACAAATGCCCCAACAATTTTATGGACTTGATGAACCGAGTGTTCAGGCCTTATTTGAACTCATTCGTGATAGTCTTTATTGATGATATATTGATATATTCCTGCATCCAGGAGGAGCACGAACAACACCTTAGAGTGGTTCTTCAGACTCTGAGGGATAGTCGATTATATGCTAATTTCTCGAAATGTGAATTCTGGTTGAGTTCAGTTGTATTTATGGGTCATGTCGTATCAGCAGAGGGTATTCAAGTGGACCCAAAGAGGATTTAGGCAGTCAAGAACTAGCCTAGACCAACGTCAGCTATAGAGATTCAGAGTTTCTTAGGAATGGCAGGCTACTGTCGTTAGTTCGTGGACAGGTTTTCATCTATTGTAGCCCTGATGATCAGATTGACCCAGAAGGGTGACCAATTCAGATGGTCCGATGAGAGTAAGGCGAGCTTTCAGAAGCTCAAGATAGCTCTGACTACGGCGCCGGTGTTGGTTTTGCCCACAAGTTTAGGGCCTTATATAGTTTATTGTGATGCTTTCCATGTTGGGTTTGGAGCAGTGTTGATGCAGGATGGCAAAGTCATTGCCTATGCTTCGAGGCAGTTGAAGATTCATGAGAAGAACTATCCAGTTCATGATTTGGAGTTAGTAGCCATAGTTCATGCATTGAAGATTTGGAGGCATTATCTGCATGGCATGGCATGTGAGATGTTCACGGATCACAAGAGTCTCAGTATTTGTTCAAGCAAAAGGAGTTGAATTTGGGGCAGAGGAGGTGGTTGAAGTTGTTGAAGGATTATGATATCGCCATTTTATATCATCCGGTAAAGGCCAATATTAAGTAGGAAGTCAGCCTATATGGGTAGTCTTGCTTATATTCCGGTCGGTGAGAGGCCGCTTGCTTTAGATGTTTAGGCTTTAGCCAATCAGTTCATAGACGGGATGTTTCTGAGCCCAATCGTGTGTTAGATTGCACGGCCGCTCGTTCTTCATTATTGGAGCGTATCTGTGATCGACAGTATGATGATCCCTATTTGTGTGTCCTTAGAGACATAATGCAGCGTGGAGGTGCCAGGAAGGTTACCTTAGATGATGATGGAGTTTTGAGATTGCAGGTTCGAGTATGTATGCCTAATATGGATGGGCTCCGAGAGTTGGTTTTGGATGAGGCCCATAGCTCCCGGTACTCTATTCATCCGGGTGCCGCGAGATGTATTAGTATTTGCGGCAGCATTATTGGTGGCATAAAATGAAGAAGGATATCGTAGCATAGGTGGCTCAGTTTTTGAATTGTCAGTAGGTTAAGTACGAGCATCAGATGCTTGGTGGTTTATTTCAGAGGATTAAGCTTCCCGAGTGAAAGTGGGAGCGAACCATTATGGACTTTGTTATTGGGCTTCCGCAGACTTAGAAGATGTTCGATGCAGTATGGGTCATTGTTGATAGGCTAACCAAGTCAGTGCATTTCATTCCTATGGCAGTCTCATATTCTTTTGAGAGGTTATATGAGATCTATATTCAGGAGATTATTCGCCTTTCTATCATTTCGGACTAGGGTACGCAGTTTACCATGCATTTTTTGAGAGCAGTTTAGCGAGAGTTGGGCACACGGGTTGAGTTGAGCATAAAATTTCATCTCCATACGGACGGGCACTCGGAGCGGACTATTCAGATTTTGGAGGATATGCTCCCAGCTTGCGTCAATGACTTTGGAGGTTCGTGGGATCAATTCTTGCCTTTAGCAAACAATGCTACCGGTGGAGCATCAAGATGACTCCTTATGAGGCTTTATATGGTAGGCGGTGTCGGTCTCTGATTGGATGGTTTAAGTTGGGAGAATCTCGGTTGTCGGGTACGAATCTGGTTCATGAGGCCTTAAGCAAGGTCAGGATCATTCAGGATAGGCTTCTTTCAGCTTAGTCCAGGTAAAAGAGTTATGCATATTGCAAGGTTATATATATATATATATATATATATATATATATATATATATATATATATATATATGCGCACAACTGCAGCCTCAGGCCTAAATACAAGCGTTCAACATTCACGAATATAAGATCAGGAACTGAGAATCATATTACAATACATGATACTGAAATAATAAGCCATACTGGGTTACATGATACTAGAATAGTGAGTAGGATTAGACATGAGATGAGTATTCATAATAAGTTGATTTGTCATAACTGAAAATCATAGAATATCGAATGATCATGAGACTATCCCATTTAGAGATTAGAATTCCTACTACTGTACAGAGAACTAAGGCATAGTTCCTTTCTGAGGAAACTGGTCATGATCATAATGAATGGGACGTAGGGAGAATCATAGACATTACCAACGTAAAGAGTTTGTCTTACATACCTTAACTTCCTACTCTTGAGCGTAATACAACGTTTGTCAATTCTTTCAACTTTAATCTATAGCAATACAAGTCAAAGGGATTCCACATTATCTATAATGCTCATGTTTTGGTCACTTAAGCATTTTGTCAAACACTTGGTAAAAATAAAGCATCATAGTCCTTATTAATAGTGTCTCTACACCCAACAACCCATTCTCTTGTTCCTAGATAAATTCTAAGGTATCAAATGATTACACCAACATTATTCTTCATCACCCATAAGTCAAACAACACTCTTAACCAATAATCAACACTCAACACCCCAACCCTATAATCGTTCATGCTTTTCTATCAACCCCAACAACTCATGTCTCATGAACTAGGATTAATAATCATCAAACCAATGCTAGAATCAATTAGAGGGTGAAGACATTACCTTTTCAAAGTTCAAACCCTTGATTTTCGAGTTCTAGGCTTTCGTCTCTCAACAATGATGCCCCAGTAGAATATCTAATGATATGGAGGGTTTACCCATATTAATAAGATGTTGGAAAAGTGAAATTAACGTAGAATCACCATTAGAACTTACCTTGGGTGGTGGAAGGGCCTTTAAGGAGTGGCTTTTGAGAGTTCCTCTTTCTAGAGCAAGCTTTTACGTTTTGGGGCTGTGGGGGACGAAAATATAGCTTTAAAACGACCCCCCCACTCACGTGTCCGCGCACCTGGAGGCTTGCTCGTGCTAAAGTTTATGCTCAACGGCAGTAACACTGCCTCCCACGCGCGAGTTCGTGCACCTGGAGGCTTGTTCGCGCTAGTGTTCGTGTATACGCGTACTGTTCTGAAAAATGCACATAACATTTTCAAATAGATCCGTTCGGGCTCCATAATATATCGTTAGAAATCTATTTTAAAGACCTAAAACTTTCATGCTTTGTTGTTTTCCCAATTCCTTATACATTTTCATTAAATCTTGATAAAAGACAGACCTTCTACAACTTAGTCGATTTTGTCAAAGCTTATGCACCTCTCTTTCTATCTTGATTTTTGAAACAACTATTTTACCCACAATCATTCAGTTGGGACTTCACATGTTCAAAATATAACTCTACCACTCATTTACCACATTCACACCTAAGCCGAATTTACGGGGTGTTACAAGGCGTACCACCCGCTCCCATGTCATCATACTTGTGGTAGGCGTACCACCTGCTCCCATTTCGATATCATTTGTGGTAGGCGTACCACCCGCTCCGTTTTCCTTATCACTTGTGGTAGGCGTACCACCCGCTCCCTTTTTTATATCACTTGTGGTAGGCGTACCACCCGCTCCCTTTCAATATCACTTGTGGTTGGCGTACCACCCGCTCCCATTACTTTCCAACATAATACACAATACAATATCGACAAGGGAACAACACAAATAAGGACTCCCCGATAAGGGGAAAACAATAACAACAAGTCAAACATCCCGGCAATGGAGCATCAACTATAACCAGTCTTATTTAATTTCTACTTGGCACCACTAATACCAATATTCAGTCACAACTTCCATAAGATCAATTACGAATACACGATTATCAATTTAAGACTCAAGGTCATAATTCACACCAACACATGGATACTCGTCACCATGCCCATATGTCATACTTGACACAAAACAAGTAGCAATTAAGACTCGACTCCTAATCCTTCAAGGTAGGGTTAAACCAAACACTCACCTCGATGCTTTGAACTTAACTCAAGCCTCGACTATAGCTTTATCACGTGATTCCACCTTAAATTCGCTCGAATCTAGTCACAAGTCACTTAGTTACTTTAATAAACACTAAATGAATCAATTTGAATGCATAAAAATGAATTTTTCAAAGTTTTCCCAAAAATTCCAAAACTGCCCCGGCCCACTTGGTCAAAACCCAAGGTTCGAACCAAAACTCGGTTACCCATTCCTCCACGAATCCAAATATATGATTTGTTTTGAAATTGTTCCTCAAATTGAGGTCCAAATCCTCAATTTTAGAAAAATCTAGGTTCTACCCAAAATGCCCAATTTCACCCATGAAAACCATTGATTTGAAGTTGAAAACATGTTAAATGATGTTAATGATTGAAAGAATTGAGTAAAAAATAATTTAAAGAAAATTTATTCTTGAAAAATCGTCCAAGGAGTTTGTGTTTTAAAGGCGATTTTAAGCTCATAACCTAGCTTATAGGTGTTAAACGGACCGGGTCAGCCCGGTTCCGGACCGGCCCAATCTAGTAGAACCTAGAACCGGCCCGAACTAGTAAGGGGGGCTGGGCTGGGTAGGGGGCTGGACTGGGTTGTTTAAATTTTGGAAAAGATTACCCAGCCCGGTAAAATCCGTTAGCATAAACAGTAACATTAAACCGATTAACCGGCCCGACCTGGATTGGCCCCAAACATATATAACATTAATATACCTTGAATATACCGTAAATATACAATGAACATAAGATAAATATACCATGAATATACCAATTATTGTATACTAATTAACATAATTTAAAATTGTTGGAATTTAACATATGGTGTATATATCTAGGGTATAAGAAAACTATAAATTCTCAAATCATAGAATATGATGGTAACGTATTATTTTTTGAAATATGCTATATATGTGTTATTTTAAAAATTTAAGATAATTTATATTATTTTAAAATTATTATACGTATTTATGCTTAATGTTTTAGCGTGTTAGATTAATTTGAAGTATTATTAATTTATTATGCATGAAAATTTCGTTTTACTATCTTTTTGTTAATTTACTTTTTAAATGCAAACTTTAATTTTGAATTTTGAAATAAATGTAATACTTGCATTTTATAAGTGCAATTTTTTCTCAACTTCCTTGTATTCTTTAAATTAATTCAAAGTATTAATATAACTTACAATAGTTATACAATTTTCCAAAAAAAATATTGGAAATACACTAAATCCGGCCCGGCCCCCTCAACCCGTAACCCATACGGTTCAATTTTTACCTGCAATTACCCTGACACTGTTGGGCCCAGAACCGGCCAGGTTTCAAACCCGTACGGGTTCAAAAATGAGTCCGGACCGGCCCGGCCCACCCGTTTAACACCCATAACCAAGCTCGAACTCAATACTACTATTGGTTTGGCTGTTTATTTTATCTTTAATTTGCTCATCTAACGTTATTAGTAATTTGTATTGAATTAATTGATCACATATCTTTAAAAACGCGTATAAATTTAATTGTTATCCACATTTAAGGGTAACCAAATAAAATAAATAGTGCTTCTCTTTTAGTGGGTCTTGTGGACCGAAAGTCCAAATTAGTTAAGATCTCGAAATAGATATTGAAAAAAAAAAGAGTTTGCAAGACTAGCATTGAAAATTAATAAAAGGCAGTGCTAAGAATGAGCCAAGACAAACTAGATCGAGCTTCAGGTACAATGCATCTAACTACTCCTCAGTGTTAGAGCAAATAAAGAAAAGCATGACATTCCAAATCTCTTAACTGTTGCCAGAGAAGAGGGATAGCGACTGCTATAAGTTATCTATATGTGATGTTTTTTGTAGGGATTCCTTGCTAGCTCCTGGTGTTCCCTCTTAGTTATTAATTATATTTTTTCCATATATATATATATATATATATGTACATATATACTCTAATTAAAAGATCGTAAGCAACTTGTGGAGTGGCTCCACGCGCATATAAATATTTCTTTCAACATTATGAAGATGACTAATCGAACTAATGATGATATACGAGTGACAACAAAAAATTGCTCTTCTAAAATAGAGAACATGAAGCTGAAATTAACATGAATGTTTACAACAACATAACCTATATAATGCAAATGTAGATCGTAATAGGCGAAGATATGCTTATTATATCTTTGAAGCGCAATATATATATATATATATATATATATATATATATATATATATATATATATATATATATATATATATATATATATATATATATATATATGTATATTCAGAATTTGAAATGGATCATAATAATCTCAAGTTAATAACCAATATAACTGAATTTATAGTTAAATATGTATGAATATTTAGCAAATTTTTTAATACATAATCTGGGTTCTGTATTGGTAAAAATCTGACCATTCGGCAATGATTTCATTCCTGGGAATTAAACTCATGGCGGCCAATCTGTGGTAAATAGTCAACACTGCCGACTTCCGATTTATGACAGTTGTCATTAAAACTAATAAAGGGACATTTTCACAAATAATCCTAGACCACTCATGATGGGAAAGAGGGGTGTGAGACTATAAAAATCAATAAAGAAAACCTCTCAAGGGGGGCTTCTTCTTTGACACAACTTCGATTACACCAGAGAACAATAAACTACACTATTCAAAGGGAGCAATAAACAAGATCAAGGTAAGGTCCTGACCTTCTCAGAGATAGAAATTTGTACTCCTCAAGGAGAGCAATAAAAAAGATCAATGTAAGGTCCTGAACCTCTTCAAGGAGAGGCAGATTAAGTTGTATTGATGAATAAAATCTCGTTTACATCGTCTATTAATTATGATTGGCTAGGATTTACCCCTGGAATAATTTCTATTAATTTACTTGTAAAGTATTCATTAACTTTCGACGCAAACAATTTGGCGCCGTCTATGGGGATTTCCTAGCGAAATCGCATAGTTTCTCCCTGGAGTCGAAGCCGAAGGAGCAATCCAACTCAAGCGAACCAAAAGAAGCATATCAACTGCTTGATAGTTGAATGCTTCAAGGGAAACAGATATCTGAAAATGACCATACAAGAAGAAGAAATCCCCCTCTCCCTCGAAATGAAGATACGAGGCATTTAATTCACCCCTAACGTCGCGTCCGGACGGAAGCTGGCACAGGGTAGTCTCGAGCCACATCTGGGACTCAGGCTACGTGCCTTCACCATCAAAATATAGTAGGTTCGACCTTAGTCGAATCAGAATTTAGGCTACGTGCCTTCGCCATAGCAGGTTCGAGCTTAGTCGAACCGGGATTTTAGCTGCGTGCCTTCGCCATCAAAATGTAGCAGGTTCGACCACAAAATTTAGGCTGCGTGCCTTCGCCATCAAAATATAGCAGGTTCGACCTTAGTCGAACCGGATTTCCGGCTACGCGCCTACGCCATCAAAATATAGTAGGTTCGACCTTAGTCGAACCGGGATTCAGGCTACGTGCCTTCACTATCAAAATATAGCAGTTTCGACCTTAGTCGAATGGGATTCCGGCTATGCGCCCTCGCCATCAAAATATAACAGGTTCGCCCTTAGTCGAACCGGGACTCAGGCTACGCACCTTCGTCATCAAAATATAGCAGGTTCGACCTTAGTCGAATTGGGATTCTGGCTACGTGTCTTCATCATCAAAATATAACAGGTTCGACCTTAGTCGAACCGAGACTCAGGCTGCATGCCTTCGACATCAAAATATAACAGGTTTGACCTTAGTCGAACCGGGATTCAGGCTACATGCTTTCGCCATCAAAATATAGCTGGTGCGACCTTAGTCGAACTTGGATTCCGGCTACGCACCTTCGCCATCAAAATATAACAGGTTTGACCTAAGTCGAACAGGGACTTAGGCTACATGCCTTCGCCATCAAAATATAGCAGGTTCGACCTTAATCGAATCGGGATCCCGGCTACGTGCCTTCGCTATCAAAATATAACAAGTTCCACCTTAGTCAAACTGGGACTCAGGCTGCGTGCCTTCATCAAAATATAACAAGTTTGACCTTAGTCGAACTGGGACTCAGGCTATGTGCCTTCGTCATCAAAATATAACAGGTTCGACCTTAGTCAAATCGGGACTCGGGCTACATGCCTTCGCCATCAAGGTATAACAGATTCGACCTTATTCGAACCGGGACTCAGGCTACGTGCCTTCGCCATTAAAGTATAGCAGGTTTGACCTTAGTCAAATTGGGACTCACGCTACGTGCCTTCGCCATCAAAATATAACATGTTCGACCTTAGTCGAACCGGAACTTAGGCTACATGCCTTCCCCATCAAAATATAACAGGTTCGATCTTAGTCGAACCGGGACTCAGGCTACGTGCCTTCACCATCAAAATATAGCAGGTTCGACCTTATTCGAACCGGGATTTCGGCTACGTGCCTACGCCATCAAAATATAACATGTTTGACCTTAGTAAAACCGGGACTCAGGCTATGTGCTTTCGCCATCAAAACATAACATGTTTGACCTTAGTCGAACCAGGACTTAGGCTACGTGCCTTCGCCACCAAAATATGTCAATACAAACCTTGGTCAAACTGAGAGTTGGGATAAGTACCCACATATGCAGAGTCGCCAATTCTGACCCCATCCGCTCTAGGGTCGAGACAGAAAAAGATCAATCGCCTCCATAACAAGATGACCGCGCTTCCCCGATTAAGTCAGATCAAAAGGCTACCGCCATCAATCTAAAAAGGATGTGATAGCCGTGGTTGAATCCGAGGGCCGAGAACCCCCACCAAACTTGCTCATAGACAAAAATAAGAGAAATGAAAAATAGAGTATAAACAAGACAAATGAAGAAAGGAAGAGCACAATTGTCAACAGAATTAAAGACGCGGGTACTCCCCGCTTACACCCACCCAGACGGTCGAAACGAGAAATAATATAAAAATTGCAAGGGACAACAGAGCGCCAATCAACAAACAAAATAAAAGAAAAACAAAAAACAACAATAACCAATCTCTTCTTTACTTGGCACCATTATCGACGTCATCGTCACTGTCGCCCGCGCCATCGTCGGCCTCAGGTGTTGCCACATCATAACCACAATCGGCACTAGCATCACGAGCCTTCTAGCGTGCCGCCTCAAAAATGGTCTCGCTTATAACACCCACCTCTAATAATTTCTTGTAAACATAGCGTTGAGCTACGGCGTAGACCTAGAGTTCATAAACCTGGGGGAAAACAGCGGTATGAGATGAACCAGCTTGGTTCTACAGTTGCCGGTTCTTTTACTCCAAAACCGCGATTCGGTCCAGCATAACCTGAGCATCCTGCTCAAGAACACTAATCTGCTCCTCAAGCCTTTCCTCCTTAAGGGTCGCCGTTTCACTCTCCGACTCAAGATGGGACTCATGCACACAAATCGACTCCTCTATAGCTACGGCTCTCGACGAGTAGCACTTTTCTCAAAATTTCAAGGCTGCAACCTCACTCTCCAACTCCGCCAGTTTTTTGCCACATTCCGCAGCCGCCTCCGTTGCCTTAATCTGGTTGTGATCAGCCTCCAGCTCCATCTCTCTCAACCTACCCTGCAGGTACGCACACTCAGCTGCATTTCCCTTCCCCAACTC
This sequence comes from Nicotiana noctiflora, assembly GCA_032618575.1. Classification (NCBI taxonomy): domain Eukaryota; kingdom Viridiplantae; phylum Streptophyta; class Magnoliopsida; order Solanales; family Solanaceae; genus Nicotiana; species Nicotiana noctiflora. Next base: position 27,623 of record JASVEL010001331.1, on the reverse strand, counting down.
AAGCTCCTCATCCTTTCGACGTTTTTGCACTTCAAGATCACGCTTACCCTCAAGCGCCTACAACAGTTGCTGGTCCCGCTTCACCAACTCCTCGACCAAAGCTCGATTACCGGGCTCGTTACTTAAACGGTCACGTATCCCTCGACACAGATCACGGTAACAATGATATTTCCCGAGCATCTGCAGGAAGATCCTCGAGCGAACCTTGGCTCTACGGATACTCTCCACCTCCAACAAGTAAGTATGTGAAACCAAAAACAAAGGCAAGGCTAAGGCAAAGGCTAAAACGGAAGGGGGAGAAGGAGTTAGAGACGCATTAAGTACCCTAAGGCCCATTACGGCCACTTCGTCCATCACTTCAATATCCGAAACGCTCTTCAAAGACGTGTTCTCGGCCTCCGAAAATAGCAACTCGAACTGCGACACTAAGTTATTGCCTTCGGTCAAAAAATTCAAATTCGAGGGAACCTAGATAAAACGAGCTGCCCTCCCCCCCTCCCCCTCCCTCGCATGCACCGTAAAACTGGTGATACCCTCCCCAAACATACAAACATCGTCGAGGTCCAAATCAGACTCAGAATCACACTCGTCCTCTACCACGTGCCTGCCCTTCACCGTTGTCGTCGATGTAGAGCAACTTGCCACAGCTGGCAATGGCACAACAAAAATCCCAACGACATCCCATGAGGGTCGGTCCTCGGCCTTGGAAGAAGGAACTTCGGACGGGGTCGCCAAGGCAGCTACATTCCCATGTCCAAACCCGATGGGTTTAACTCCAACCAAATCGTTTTCCTTGCCAGTAAGCACCACAGCCGCACCGCCCTCCGAGTTCTTCAAAGGAGAGTCTAGGTTGATCATCGATGGGGGAGCCACCACAAATACCAATCGACACTTCTACGAAGGCCTATCATCCCCGTTAGTTGAAGGCGAGCCCGCCCGAGGACGGACAAGCCCTATCGACCTCTCATCTTGCATATTGCTCGAGGTTGGGACGCAGTCGCTGATGACTCAACTGACGCCGTCCTCAGTACTCGACATGGGATGGGCACAGAAGCTAACCTAGCGATATCACTCGACCAACGAAATGCCAGTTGTGGGGCTTTGACACGATGTGTCCTCTCTGGATGCAATGAACACACAAATCAGCGGATGGGGTCAGAACAAAACAATATGAAGAAGAGAGAGGGCCAGAGTCCCACTGTCATAGGCTTGCGACCATGCCTCTCCCAAAAAGACGCAAGGTACGAATACCGACGGTATGGGGAAGCACTGCCTCAACCCAATCTCGAATCCCTTCCAAGGGAGGCGGTGACAACTTTTCAGCTGCAAAAATGAAAGCATGTCAATAGTTATAAGTACAAAGCAAAACAAAAGTCTAAATAAGGCGGATGCTCAGTCAGGAACAAGGTCTCACGTGCAAAATTCCACACTTCTGGGAATCCGGTTGGGTCCGCCACCAGGTGCTCATTCCGAATATAGAAGAAATTATCAAATGGGTGACCAATATCCTCGTCATCCAGCCTAACCATCAGACCCTTCGACCCTCGTGGGCATGCATGAGTCATGGTACCGCAAAAATTTTGAGGGGCGAAGAGACTGAGCACATGTCTCATAGTGACCTCCCTGCCTGCCACCTCCACATACTTGATGAACATGAGGATCATCTTGTAGAGAGACGGAGAAAGTTGAGCCGGGCATACCTCGAAATAGCGGCAAAAGTCCACTATCAGCATCGGGAGCGGGAGAGTGCACCCCACCTAAAAGATGTAAGCATAGAATGAGCAATACCCTCGACGATCAATTTTCACCCTGTCCTCGGTCTTCTCTAGAGCAATCTCGGAGTAATTCACGATATGCCACCATTCCCGCATTTTGGCCATTCCCGCTTCCCCCATCAGAGAAGAAACATCTCCCTGTTCCGCGCCACTCGGAACACTAAAATCCATCAGTTGGTCTCTTGATTGAGGTAAGATTTCATCAACCAAAGGAATTTCTTTATCCTCCACCAATTCAAACCCTCCGGTAGCCGGAATGGGGTCAACGATCGCTGGAGAATTGATCGAGCGATTGCCACAAGAAGAAGTGCCTGCCATAATCGATTCATGAGCGAGAGAAAGAAGAATTTTGACGAAGGAAACGGAGAAATCAATGATGATGGTGAGCGAAAGAATAGAAAATGTGATTTGATAGAAGGAAAAACTTCTCAAAAATCCTCTCAAAAGAGCAATGAATATGTAAAGAACAAAATGATACGCCTTTTCGGGTTATGATTAACAGGCTTTGCCAGCACAAAATCCAATGATCGCCATTAATGCATGACCGTGTGCGACAAGGCTCGCTTTCATGGAAACATGCGCTATCGCAAACAGCTATGCGAAGTGACACTCCGTTCACTAATCAGCAATTTGATTCAGAAATTTCGTTATAAAGGGGGCTCCCCAAACCACGTAGTTCTATCCTCCCGTAGAAGTCAACGCAGGCTCGACCCCTGACGAGCGGAGGGACTAACTGTATTGGTAAAAATCTGACGATTCGGCAATGATTTCGTTCCTGGGAATTAACCTCATCGCGGCCAATCTGTGGTAAAACGCCGCTGACTTTCTATTTATGATAGTTGTCCTTAAAACAAATGAAGGGACATCTCCACAAAAAAACCTGGGCCCACTCATGATGGGAAAGAGGGGTGAGAGACTATAAAAACCAAGAAAGAAAACCTCTCAATGAGGGCTTCTTCTTCGACACAACTTCGATTATACCAGAGAACAATAAACTATACTCCTCAACGGGAGCAATAAACAAGATCAAGGTAAGGTCCTGACCTTCTCAGAGATAGTAATTTGTACTCCTGAAGGGGAGCAATAAACAAGATCAATGTAAGGTCATGAACCTCTTCAAGGAGAGGCAGGTCAAGTTATATTAATGAATAAAATCTCGTTTACATCGTCTTATAATGGATTATTTCTGTCTCTCAAATTATCTTTCGATTCAATGATTAATTGATTGGCTAGGATTTACCCCTTGAATTATTTCAGTTGATTTGCTCGTAAAGTATTCATTAACTTTCGATGCAAACAGGTTCAAACTACTAGGTTTACGTAAACTCATATACAACGACATTATAGATCCGCCTCTGAATATGTACAAGGTACATAATATTTGTATGTACAAATTTACAATTACTTTTCAAAAAAAATAAAGTAAAAGTAATGTATATAGTGATTAATTCTGAATTCTTGTATAATATTGATAGTAGTACAATCATAGTCTAATGCAGATGGTGCATGTGTATGAGATGGGAGTAGAAGTCACTTTGTAGAAGAAAGGGGATGAATACTGAGGACAAGAACATGAGGTAATGGCAAATTGTTGACAATGTTTGTAGAGCAGAATAGTTTGGCTTAAGGGATAAAAATAAATTGTATAGTAGAAATGTACACGAAACGGTTGGGGTGGGGTCTAACGTCCACCTACTTAAAACATGTGATATGTTGGCTAAGCTTTAGTGTTGTAGGACCATTTACCCATACTCTCAACTCAAACCCCAACACATAACCATTCCCACACACAAGAAAAGTTGATAATGATAAATGATAGAAATATATATACTCCTATTTGACATGATAGGCCAGTTTAATTTCTTGAGAAATATCTAGCCCCATAGCCATATTGGTGGTGGCACGTCTTCTTCACTTGTTGTCGTGGACCCCCTTCTCCCCTTTTTCCCTATAAATTCTATTGCCTTTGTTATCACTTTATTAGCTTTCTAACCATAAAATTTAGGTCGCGCGACTGCTTTTAGTTAGGTCTTTGCTTGAATTTTGATCACCCTTCTTTTCACGTTAAGGTAGGGGCTGAATCCATGTTCCTATAGTAATACATCCAATATATAAATTAAATCTTTACAGAAATAATCGGTCAATCCAATGTTCCATAGTAATTACGTGAATATATATATATATATATATATATATATATATATATATATATAAACCGATGATTAACGGGTTATTTGGTTTAGTTCTTCCATATGAAATTACTTTAACATCTACATCTACTTATGTAGAAAAAATAGCACGGGCTAGCCAGTTTTCGGATTGGTAATTTAAAAATAATCAGCGTTTGCAAAGTCATTGAAAAATAACTATTATTTTGCTACAACACGGAAAGTTCCAGCATATATATTCTGGAGATTGGTGCACCTGTATATGAAATTTCAGTATATTATGGTGGAGTATTTTTCATATTTTGAATAGTATTTTTGTTCAGATTTATTTTTACATGAAAAATCGCTAGATTTCGGCTACTTTTGAAATTGCAACTATTTTTAAATAACCACTTGTAAATCTGACTATTTTTGAATTTTTATCTATATATGTAGTGAGGGGTGATGGCTTGAAGAAACCCCCAAAAAAGAATGAATGATTATTGTTGAAGTTGAAGTGGATTCACACTTGATAACTTCTCAGGATTAGTTCTTTTTCTCTATTTGATTAACAATCATTATGTTGATCATTAACAAAAAAGATGTATGGTTAATAATGTAAAGATTAGGAGAAAAGATAAACGACAGAAAAGGCTAGCTATAAACTAATTAACTTGTTGTATGGAAAAGGAGGTTAATAAAAGGTAAGCGTAGAAAGTTTTTAAGGAGCTTTTGCTTTCACGTTTCATGACAAGGGAAAAGGCAAACGGCACTGTTTGTTTTTGTTTAGTAAGTAGGGAAAAAAAAAAGAGGAAAGGAATAAGGTGGAGAAGGGTAGAGCCGTGCAAAAGTAGTTGAAATATAGATTACTTAAAAAGGGGGATAATATAGAAGGAAAAAGAAGAAGAGGGTCATTGTCTTAAACAGAAGACGCACACGAGGGCCTGGAAAAGCACCAAAACTACAAAAGATGTGGTTCCCTGCCCGCACGTGTATTCGCTCCGTTAGAGACTTCCCTTTTTCTTTCACAGGAATATCATTCCTCTTTCCCTAACTGTTGTACTCATTTTCCGTTGAAAACATCTCTTTGAGCTTGAACTGCTACTAATAAAAACATAGGGGGTTTTTCACTTTTTGCCTGCAGAAAAAATTATTTATATTTGATGGTCGAAAAAGTATAATATAAATTTTGTGTATAATATACATTATATATATATTTTCGACTATTATTTTGAAAGCGGTTATAAAATGTCATTTTCCTAAAAATCATATGTAGTAGGTGTTTGGACATAAAAAATTTAATTTAAAAAAAAAATAATTTTTGGAGTTAAGTTGAAAAATGGTATTTGAAAAATTATGTTAGGATATGCATTTTGCTTGAAAAATATTATAGTTTTGTGAGTGAGGAAAAAAAAATATTTTTGAAAATTTTGAAAAAATGGTCAAACCACTATTTGATTTTTGAAAAAATTCTTTTAAAAAAATTCCAAAAAATTACAAAAATTTTCGAAGAAAAATCTTGGACAAACGGGTCCGTAGTTGTACTTATTTGTCATAATAACAATAAACCTTGTATGATCCCAACAGGTAGGGTCCGGGAAGAATAGTCTGTACGCAGACCTTACCCTTACCAAATACATGTAGAGATAAATTTTTTACGACATTGTCAAAAATGTTTAAACAATTTAGTTATTTATAAGATAATGAAAGTGTTTGGCTCAAAAGTTAAGAATGTACTTTGTAAGCTAAAAACAATTAAAAATATGAAAGGGTAAATCGTAATCAAATATAATAGACCTAGAAATGTAAGAATGATGTTATTGTTGTAGATATAATATTGTAAGATGATATTATGAACTCAAGAGAAGTTGGTCGTTAGAGATAAAGATAAAGATAGAGACAGAATAGGAGAAAATGAGGGAGTTGTATTATATTCAAGAATAACACCGATGCCTTTTACAGTGAGAAGGTCCTCCTTATATAGAGGGAGGCTTTCCGTAAAATAATAATGAAAATACAAGAAGAAATTGCCGTCCTCCTAGCAAGGATGTCGGGTTTTAACTGGCGTTGCCTTTATCCTTACGTCCGAGCCGTGCCTTTACTATAGCAGAAATACACTTATTGGACGTACCCTTCAGTGCAGAAGCGTATAGGGCCAAATTTAACCCCATACAGAAAGGTAAATAATTTTTATTAGTATTACTACATGGTAAAAATGTTAATGAATATTAGGTATGTGTTATGCTAGTGAAAATTTCTTTTACAATTCCAAAGTATGTAACTTAAATTCTAAAGAGAGAAGAAAAAAAAATTCTAAAGAGAAAACTATTTTTATAGTTTGAGAAAAAACTAGCATTTTAAATATCTTCATTACAGACTATAATTTATATAATTTTATGTAGGCTTTAAAATATTATATATATCATTAAAAAGTAAACGCGTTAATTCATATGCTCTGAACTATTTTATTATTATTTTATAGTATACATTAACTTCTATGGCCAGGACGGGAACTATTTATGTCTAGGTGGAACTACCATGAAGCCTAATTTCAATTTAGTTAGCTACTCTTTCCTTTTCAAATTAGGCAATGAACTTATTTTTTTAGTCTTTTTAAAATAAATAATATATTTTAAATTTGAAATAATTTAACATTAAACTGTTTGTTTATCTTTAATGAGAAGCTTTGATAGCAGCATAAATATTATAGCCCTACAAAGATTTTATCCTTAAACTTTTAAAATTACAAGTTTCAAAAGTTCCCCCTCCCCTAAATTACATGCCGAGTCAATCTATCTCATCGAAATAGAAAAAATACTAATTTTTAAATTGGCGTAATAACTTCCTGGCCACTTAAACTTGTACCGGTTTGTAAAGCCGATACATGAACTTATATTTTTTCCATTTGAACACTTCAACTTGACGAATGGATATTAATAAACACATTTGACCGTTAACCAAGCCTATGTGGAAGTGGCACAGCTGACATGGGTAAATTGTGTGCAAATTACACTACAAAAGCGCGCGAATAATTTTATTTTTATTAAAAAAATATGAAAAACAGAATAAAATTAAATAAGAAAGAAAAAAAAGAAATAAAAGATTTTTCTCTCCCCTCTGCTCTTTTTCCCTCTCCTTCCACCTCTCTCATATGGGATGGTTGAAGTCAGCTGGAGCTTCACGAGTAATCCTAACGTGGTTAGGTTTGCTCCATTTCACATAAGCTTCAGTGCATGACTACAATGGTGAGAAATTCGTGAGCAACAGTAATGCATTTGTTGTCCACGGCGGTAGCGAAGGAATTTACGCCTCTACTCTTAACTTTACTGATTCTTCTTCTTCCTCCGACTCTTTCATTCGGTAATCACTCTCTCCAGAATGCAATTTATTTAGTTATGTGTGAAAAAACTAATAATTTCATATGCCAGCAAGGCTGCCCTTCAGTTGAGTGAAGCACAAATAGCTTTGCAAGCTTTGACTACTGTTACTAATGACTCTTGGAGGTAAAATTTTTGGTCCTTTTTTTTTAATATTTGGATATGATAATGTTATTAAATTTTTGTATAACGTAACGCCAATTTAAAAAAATATATATATAGAACCCATAAATTCATATGTCACACATTAAAGACCAAACATGTGATATGATATTCATGTTAGTGTGATTGGACAACACTTTCAATAGAAAATATTTATTAGTATTTATTTTGTTAAGTTGAAGTGTTCAAATAATAAAAATTTAAATTTATATATCGATTTTATAAACCAGTATAAGTTTAAGTGATCAGAAAACCATTATATCTTTTAAATTCAATTAGACCATTTTTACTCCTTTATTGGAGTACTATATACGAGCAAAATAAAGCGCTAATCTAGCAACTAAGATTAGATAAAAGGCTGACATTGAGGAGAAAAAATAGGAAAAGAAACCAAACAACTCACAGCTCACGACGATCACGTGATCCGTGTAAAAACTTGAGCGGTGGTGCATTACGCATCCTCTTCTGTCACCAAATACAACATCCCTTTCCTTACTGTCTTCTAACAATAAATGCGCACCCCTGGCGTCAGTTTTGCCATTAATAGCCCAACCTATCTATCTTGCGCCGCTTACAGAAAATGGCACCTTATTAAATTTGACCGTAACCCAAGGACATTTCCGCCATTCCATACTTCACTAATAATTCCAATTTTCCAAACATTATCCACACCCACCACCTCCCCATCTTCGTAATAATACCACAGATCTTTGCTTTAATGTTCCTTTGACCCCACATTTCCCTACATAATTACAAAATAACAGCTAGAGAGAGACTCAACTCAGTTTTTTCGTTATTTCATTTCATTTCTAACTTTTTCTTTCATCTTTTTTATTAATAAAATCGCTGTCATTTCTCGATGTTTGTGTTTGTTCTTCTTCGAATGTCTCGCGATCTTCCTTGTTAAATTCCGGCCGTTCAATTACCGGAAAATTCATCATTCTTCGCCGGGGAAAAGAATTTTTTTTGTAGTTTTTTTTTTGTCAAGGATCAGCATGAGTAGCGTACAAAATACAGTAGATACGGTAAATGCTGCCGCTACGGCCATAGTTACTGCAGAGAGTAGAGTTCAACCGTCTTCAGTTCAGGTATATAACTATATATTTATCTGTTTCTCTGTATTGAAGATAGCATGTAAGTTTGTATATCTTAAGATGTCACTTTTTAAAATTATAAGTTTATGATGATGAAGTTAAATCCAGTATTGTAGATTTTTGAGTTAACTTTTATCATTTTCTTGTTTATAATGATTTGATGCAATTTTCTTGCTGTTGTGAAGTTAAAGGTAAAAGCTTAAAGCTTTTTATTTTAGTTTTTAAATTTCTCTTTACTAATTATTGCGGGTGAGATTCTTTTGTGGACTGGATTGGAGATTTGGGTTGATTGTTGAATTACAGTGGTATCACGTTTATCAGCTGAAACGATCTGAAATCATCAAACAAAGGAAACACAGATCAGTGAAAGAAAAGGAAGCTGGTGTTGATTTGTGCATGATTAGCAATCACGATTAACAAGCCAGCTGAGGAAGAACAATCCCCTGCTAAGAAGTAAGAGGTATAGGAAATATATGTGGTGGTCAACTCTGTAGAATTAAAGGTTGTGAGCTGTGATGTAATATATTGGGGGGAAATGAAAGATTGTTTGCTCTGATTAGATATGAATATTCGGTCCATAATGGATGTTGAAGCTTGTATTTAAGGCGATTAGAGGATAGATACACATGTTGAGGGACAAGCTTGAGAAAATTCGGCTTGCTTAAGGGGAGTTCTGCTGCAATCTTCAACGCATTTAGGATTTGTGGAATGCAAAAAGTACCTTTCTTGCCTTTTTAGCTGAGATCAAGTGGTCGATTGCGTAAAAATCGAGGACTTTATCTGCATCTGGGTTCTTCCAGTATGAGGGTCTCCTTTTTTTTTTTCTATCTTGAAAATCAGTTAAGCAATAAATGGTGCTCGTTTCTCTTCCACAATTCTTGGGTCATCACCTATCATATGACCATCTGTAGCACTGGTTTCTTCCATTTCATTTTGAGTGTGATACAATCAATATTCAACAAGGGAAGAAGTGCCATCAGAGAACGTAGCATTTTGGATATGGCTTTTAAAAGGAATTGCTTGGACTTTGGTTTTAAGGACTTACCTGAGAAAAGAGAATTCTCTTTGATTCCAGATTTGTTTAACACTACCTACTGCCCTATCGAAAATAAGTGTCTAGTTTGAATGCTTTGACTATTCTTCTTAAAAGGAAATCATGTCTTTTAGCCTAGAAGACATTAGCAATTGTAACTTAGAGAGAAAAAGTTGCGAAAATCTACAACCTGTGTCCATAAAATAGGGGGAAGATTGAAGGCTGAGGAATGTATCAATCTGCTTTGTCTGCAGTGTTAGGTTTACTACAATGAACGGAAGCCTTGGAGCAATAATAAAGTTGTCTCTATGTGACCTATAGGTCACGGGTTCGAGCCGTAGAAGCAGTCATTAATGCTTGCATTAGGGTAGGCTGTCCACATTACATCCCATGGTGTTACATCCTTCTTCGGACCCTACGAGGTGCTTTGTGTACTGGGCTGCCTTTTGTTAGGTTTAGTATGATGTTTTCGAAACTAGGGAGAGCCAGTTTCATTACATTCTGTTGCATTAAATGGTTCACTGTGATGCTTTACTTTTGTAAAGTTTCAAGAGATATATGCATACTTGTAGGTATACGTTTTCTTCTCCATCTTTTTTATATGCCCACCAGCTTTTGGGATCAGAAACAGCCAAATAGAAAGTGAAAATTTGTGTATATGACATTTCTAGGAGCTCTGTGACTAGTTGATAGGTTATTGGAGGTTGGAGAATAATAGTTATGAACCGAGTCAGTGGAGAGAAGTAGTAGATTAGGATCTTTCCTTGGGACTAAACTACTTTGACAATAAATCAGCTCTTTGGATGACGCAGGCAACCACCTTTTCCTGTTCTGCGAATCATTTATGATACTGCATATGGCTATAATTGGTTTTTGTCTTGAAGCCATATTTTTATCCTGAATCAGTGCTGGAAGTTCGTCTGATCTTCTTCTATCTTGTGGATGTAACTAAGCTCTAGGCCCTGTGGTTGTGCTTTTAAGTAGCTTTTTCAACTGAGAAATGGTGCTCCTTTTGTCCATCAAGAATTCTTTGAACGGCTAAAGGTCTCTATGCTGTTGGAAACTTGAAAATGAAATACCAGCTAACGTATAGAATGGACTTATCTTCTACACTTGCCAGATATGCTTGCCTATTATTTGGGAGTTCTATGTGTAACTATATGGCAATTGGCCTTTGCATATGCACTTTCTTTTTCTTGTGTTTCTAATTTATACAAGTTATGATTTGGAAAATGAGGCTGCATTTTTGTGAAAATGTTTGCGCTTAAGTTGTGCTATTCAATATTCAATGTGCTTAGTGTTTTTGAGAAGGATGGGTACCTTTTGCACCCTAAATTCTTTGAACAATGAGAACTTGAAGTAATCACTGATGTCATTTCTGATGTCCAAAGGATGTGTTTCTTTGTGCATACTGTCTCTACCGATTTATATTTATGAAATTGCTGAAAATCAGAAGAGAATGTTGATAGTCTGGAAAATCTGTAACTTGGGCAGTTCTGGGGACCCTATAAGCTGTAGCCAGTTATTACATCTTTAACAAGCCTTTTGGCATATATTTTAATGCTGACTAGATTGTTTAGAGATGAAGTAGGACTCTCAAGAGAAAAGTAGCATTACTCAAGGCAGAGAAGGAGTCGTTCCAATTTTCAACTCTCATGATGGAATAAATGTTGGTCATGGTTTGGGTATATACCAGGCTAAAGCAGCAAAGCTTATATGTGGTCTGAATTTAACTTTACTTAAGAAATTACCAAAAGGAACTCTTAGTAATCAGATCATCGTGTTGGTAGGTTTTATACCCGATCAAAAACTAATTTAAGCAGCCTAGAATTCTGAATAAGTGGAAGTAAAACTTTTCCCTCCTTTTCTGTAATTCTTTTAATTCATTTTTGTTCTTAAAGTTGAGTATTTGCTAGGCGTAGGAACTTGTTACTTAAATAGAGTTAATCAGTGTTATCTTGGTCAATACTTGAGCTCGTCTCACATGCCCTATTAATTGACAAGTTTAAATAGTGGATAATTAGAAAGAAAATATAGTACTGTACTAGTTTCCTCTGTAGTCTATGCTTGATGTAGACAATTAGGACAAGTAAGAAGACATCAACTCGAGCATGATAGAATTATGCGAACAACCTCAAGACAAATAGTAGTTGTTTCGATGGATAGCGTGTACACTTTGAAATCTATGCACCAACTCTTTATTTTGACCATGTAGGTTTGTACCGTTCAGTATTGAAGTGTGTTAATATTGCATCTTTTCTTGTGCTTGCATTTGATTTCAATGTAGCATACAACAGTGCTATTGAGATGCTTGACTTTTTAAGTGGATTCAAGTTTCAAGATGATTTAACTAGTATGGATTTATGTGTTTGCTATAGCATTGAGTATTGGAGTGTTCCACAGTTTTGGAGTCTGTTTGTCGTTTTCCGTTCAAGAATGAAGAAACGTGAAATTTATCGAACTTCTTGTTTTAAATTCTACTTGTATTCTTCTTCCCTTGCCTTCCCGTTATTGTTATATTTCATTTAATTCTTGTTATTGGTTTCAAGTTTTAAGATGATTTAACTAACATGGATCGAATGTACTTGCTATAATGCTGAGTCCTAGAGTTGTCTAAAGGTCTTAAATTATGGTCATAATTGTCCTTTGAAGATTTATTAGTCACAAGTTTAATTATTTGGTTCCAGAAGAGAAGATGGGGAAGCTGCTGGAGTCTATACTGGTGTTTTGGTTCTTACAAGCACAGCAAACGAATTGGTCATGCCGTCCTTGTACCTGAACCTGCGGCACCTGGACCTGCTGTTCCAGTTACTGAAAATCCAAACCGCTCAGCCACCATTGTAATTCCCTTTATAGCTCCTCCCTCTTCTCCTGCATCCTTTCTTCCATCTGATCCTCCTTCTTCTACCCAGTCACCCACTGGATTACTCTCTCTCAAATCCTTTTCTATTAATGCATATTCTCCCGGTGGGACTGCATCTATTTTTGCAATTGGTCCCTATGCTCATGAAACACAGTTAGTTTCCCCACCTGTTTTCTCTACCTTCACTACTGAACCATCTACTGCTAATTTTACTCCCCCACCTGAGCCTGTGCATATGACAACACCACCTTCGCCAGAAGTGCCTTTTGCGCAGCTTTTGACATCATCTCTGGCCCGGAATAGAAGATATAGTGGTTCCAATTATAAGTTCCCGTTGTCCCAGTATGAGTTTGTGCCTTATCAAGATCCAGGAAGTCCAGGTAGTAATCTAATATCTCCAGGTTCAGTAGTATCAAATTCTGGCACCTCCTCACCTTTCCCTGGCAAATGCCCTATAATTGAGTTCCGTAAGGGGGAACCTCCAAAATTTCTTGGTTATGAACATTTCTCCACTCGTAAATGGGGTTCAAGGGTTGGCTCAGGATCTTTGACACCGAGTGGCTGGGGCTCTAGGCTGGGCTCTGGAACTCTGACCCCAAATGGTGGGATTTCAAGGCTAGGTTCTGGGACTGTGACTCCAAATGGTGGGGAACCACCTTCCCGAGATTTTTACCTTTTGGAGAACCAAATCTCCGAGGTAGCATCTCTTGCAAATTCTGATAATGGATCTGAAATCGCGGAGGGTGTAATTGATCACAGAGTTTCATTTGAATTAACCGGAGAAGATGTCCCAAGTTGTAGAGAAAAGGAGCCGGTCATGTCACATTCGCAACAGACATTGCCAATGGATGTCCCTGCCCCCTCCAATAAGGAAATGAAAAGTAGTAGCTCTAACGTCGAAGAAAAAACAGATGGATTGCCTGAGAAAGCTTCAGAAAGGGAGGACAATCAATGTCATCGAAAACAGCGGAATATTACATTTGGTTCAAGCAAAGATTTTGATTTTGACAATGTGAAAATAGAAGTTTTGGAGGAGGACAGTGTTGACTGTGAGTGGTGGACAAGTGACAAGGCTGCTGGGAAGGAATCAGGTATTCAAAATGAATGGACTTTCTTTCCTGTGTTACAGCCAGGAGTCAGCTAATGCCTGAGAATTAAAGGTTTATGTTGGATATCAATGTTAAACGCATGGATGTCACTGCTTCTGATAAAATAAGCTGGATTTGAGGCGAAGATTTCTAATTGCAAAGAAGACAGATAAGAAGAGTGCAAACTTGGCTTTAAACTGAAGAGTTGGACTTGTTACACACCATGCAGCAGTAATTGGTTTTTGGTGCTCAGATACTCAGCTGAAAATCCTTTGAATAAAAGACTTCTGTATACACCATAGAATATGTTTGAAAAGGAGTTGTAAATGATTTTTCCTTAAAATTGAGATGTTTGACCTGTGAATTGTTGACATCAACTTGTTTACGCTATCAAAGTTATTATGCTACTATAAGACGATTGGTGGTAATAACTTGGAAAAAAGGAAAAAAATTCATCGAGGTACCTACGGCTACACTTGGTTTATGTAAACGCCATACTGTATCCTTTTTTTTCAGCATGTGGGTGGGAATGAGTTCTGCTTTACAGAAGATAAAATAGGAGTATTATGATTAGGAATTTAATTTTCTAATCCGAACTTCGTTTATTACATAAAAAGGAATGCGAATTTGGATTTGATTTCTTTTACAGATCAACGTCTTTAGCAGTAGCAATTCACTCAGAGTTGGCAACTCGAAATAGACTGAAAACTGAATTTCTGCACTTGCATTGTCAAATGTCCAGGTATTTATTCGTAAAAAGGAAAAAATAATAAGTACAATTTAGACGTAAAAAGGCTTCAATAAAAAGAACACCGTACGATATATAAAAACTCAGAGAATCAATATAAAAACTAAGGGATGTAACGACTTGAGGTGTAAATACTTTTTAAGATAAAGAATGTAATAACATCAAGAAGATAAAAGCAGAGACAGATCCAAAATTTGAGCATGACGGGGCACCATTAATCGGCGCAACCCTATGAAAACATAATGTATGCTAATTTATCAACAAAACACAAACTTTAATATTATCGAATATACTAACATAAGAAAAGTACATCATTCGCTTATACTTAACTCGACGTGCTTTCATATTTTGAAAACGGTTAATAGTAGCATTGTTACTTACAATTGTAAATATTTTCTTCTCAAAATAACAAAATAAACAATCATTTAAAAATATATCCTATAAAAGATGCCCTAATTCGAAGATTTTGTTTGAAAAGAAATAATTCACTGAAAGAATGTCTCAAAATAACATTAGTACACAATATTCTAATGTCTATAAAATTAATTCGGCGTTCACTTTAGCTCTTAAACACTTTTGAGAAAGCAGAATTTGATACCAAATTATTTTGCTAAGTTAAAATTTTTAAAAGGATTTTTTTAACTCAAATAAAAATTAATATTTTACTCAAATAAACTTATTGTTCAGCTGAAGAGTTGTCTCAAACTTTGTAGTTGTCGCCCATTCGGACTATTGGACTCCAGCTCGAGCAGAAGTGAAAAAGGATTAATTGAAAAAGGGATTTTATATTTTAGCAGAAGGGGTGAGCGGTTTGCTTGGAGAAGAGAGGTGAGAGACAGAAGGGTTAGTTTTGTTTTTAGTTTAGAAAAGGATAAAAGTTAAAATTTTAGGTTGCCTATTGTGTACAAGTATTAAAGAATTTGAAAAAAAAAAAAAAAAGTGTTGCAGCCAGTTTCGAACCTAAAACTGTAATGTAACTGAAGCAAGTTACAAAACCAACATTTTTACCCTTCTTTTTGCTTACGGAGGGGTCAGATAAATTATTTAAGGGATGACCAATGTATATACAAATATATATTCTTTGTTTCAATTTATGTGCACATATTTCATTTTTAACCATTCCAAAAAGAATGACACCTTTCTAAATTTGATAACAATTTAGCTTAAACTTACAATTCTGCATTTAATGAAAAACTTGTATAGCCACACAAATACGTTTGGCCCCTTTTTGACTTATTTAGGATCACAAATTTAAAAAGTCTTCATTTTTTCTTAAACTTTGTGCCCAGTCAAACAGGTTCACATAAATTGGGACGAAGGAAGTAATAAATAAATTTACAGTATTTTTTGCGAATTTACATTATATGAGAGAGAAGCAGAAAACGAAAGAAGAAGAAGAATGCTTTGATGAAGAATGAAGCTCAATTGTATTGAATGTGTACGATAACATATATACACGCAGAGAGAGTGACAGTTGCACGCCTTGACCACTAATTGCTGCCAGTTGTATCCTAACTAATTAACCTACTAACTCTACCTTTAACTAACATATAAAATGTATACATAAGAATAAATACAATCTCAATACTCCCCCTCAAGTTGGAGGAACTTGCTCAATATAGTAGAGTGTTTGATGCATGTGAATGCCCTGGTAAGAATGTTTGCAAGCTGGGCATTGGTGGCAATATAATGCAAGGAAACCAGACATTCCTGTAGATGCTTTTAAACAAAGTTAATCACAATACGATATGGGTCCAAGAACTACTAAGAAAGCTCAAGAAACCAGTGGAAGCTAAAAGAAAAAAGGAAATAAAAAAAATGGAAATTAAAGATAGATTGAATTCAAGAAAGAGTTTCTTGAATTCAAGAAGTTAGTTTTTGAAGTTAAATCCTAACAACAACAATTAGATAATAAAGAACTAATCGCTTTTGATAGAGAATTAAAATAAGAAATAAGTTGTGAAACCCGAGCCTTTAGAATAACAAGAACAACGATAAGCCTAAATTTATCACCTTTCTTGAATACCTGGTAGTGATCTAAGATTAGAATAGAGTTAATCTTTACCACCTTAAGTTGAGTTTTGAAGATTGAAGAATACATACTAGAGTTCAAGAAAAATATCACAATTTTTATTGATAATAGTCCATCATAATCTAGGTCTAAAACAAAGATGATACACCTTTATATAGGGAGGGGTCACGAAATTTCATCTAAAAAAATAAGGAAATAAAGTCCTAAACTACTTTGGACAGTAAATCCAATTACCTTAGAAAAAGAAAAATATAACTAATTAGGAAAACATATAGTCCCAGAATATATGGAAATAAGTCTCAAACCAATCTTGGATAGAAACTTGAAAATCTTGAAGGAAATTTGCAAGCAACTTTGCACCAAATTGCACTTAGCATCTAGCACGCCTATTATACCCTTCCTGGACATCAAGTAAGTTCTTTTTGTATTACAAAAATATATTTTATGTAGAACTTCATGTGCTGCAAGTTTGGACACATTTTAGGTACCAAAATGGTCTGGACCTTCTTCAGAGGATATTTCTTGGGATCTAATACACTTCTTCTTGGACATGAATGTGGGCCATAAAATAATTATAACACCTAGATAACCCATATCCTTTATTCTTAAAATCTTCCTCCCAACTAACAACTTCTTTGTTTGCTCCTGAAGTTCAATGACCTTGTTTTGTAACTTTTTAGCTTAAGATCTTGTTAAAGGCCATCTTTGAGATTCCAATCTTCATCTTTGACCTTAAATAGATTTTAGCTTCCTATGATGCTATCAAAAGTGGCAATATACTTTGATGTATTTGGTGCGTTCATGAAACACTAGGTTCCTTGCCATGTGTAAAGCTGACTCAATATCACAAAATACTCTAATAGGAGTAAGAGAGGGAACTACCAGTTTATCAAGTAATCTTTTCAACCAAACTAGCGCCTATCACGCCCCATTTTTTCCCTCCCCTTTTTACGGGGGAAAAATGTTCGGGTTTTGATATTTATGGGGGTAATAACTCATTTTCTTTTGGATATTTTATATTTTAAATAGTCACCACCTAACAGTTTATGGTAGTTAGAACACCTAGAGCGATTAACTCTTTGACTGATTTGCATTACCAAAGATTTAGGGTACGGGCTCGAAATAACCTCGAGGGAAAGGTGTTAGGCACCGCTCTTGATCCATAATGGTGGGTCTCGGCCAAACTTATATCTATGAATTAGTCCTTGCAAATAAGCAGTTGAGACAAATAATTGCAATTAAAGCATGTTAGACATTGTATGACTCAAATAATAAGACAACGAATTTGAACAACTTATATAGAAAATTAAAGTTTTAGGCAAAGAAAATTTGGGAAGGAGGGGTCCTAGATTGGTTAGCCTACAGGATCACCCCACGTAATGCTCAGTAAACACTACTCAATGAGGGGATACACATGACATTAGTGCGTAGTCATCATATCCAAATTTGCCCATTCTCACCCATTGGGGGTTATTAAAGCGAGTTTTATTTAAGCGATCTCTATACGTGTTGTTACCCGTCCATTCCTAATGGTTCTGGAAGAATTTAGGACCCATAACTACAGGCAGTTCTAGGCAGACCCTTATGTTTAAAGGAGAAAATACTAGGGCGACAAGTAAGAACGCATAGGACTTTAGCAAATAAAAGCAGGAAAGAGCAAATAAGAGGCTCACTTTTACCTCCATAGATAAAGCATATAAATAGCACGACTCAAACACAAATAAGGGCATAATTGTTAAGCAGGATACTAAGACATGATGTCTAGGCGAATATCAAAACATACGAGATATGCAATTTTATTTTATAACTCAGAAGCAGGGCCCTAATCAGTTTGCCTGCTGATTTTAAGCATGTTAACCATTAAGTCGTAAACACAAAGAGACACTTTCTAGTTTTTATAAAAGCTGACTACCTAAGGCTTGCCTATGAGTGGGATAGTGCACAGTTGTTACCAGAATCATTAGCAGTCCAGAAGTTATTTTTGCCTAAGAGCATGTTGTTCTAGGTGTTACAAAATATAGGGATTATTACCAGTTGCTTAAACACGATGAGACTTTTTTATATTCCTTTCATGCATCATTACTTAACTAGGTTTAATTGAGAGAATACAAACAAGATCCTAAACTATGGTGTCTAATTCACATAAGAGGTACAGAATGATTCATATGCAGAATTCCTAAAGCAATATTTCTAATATGCACGACATAATTGCAAAATTAGCAGACATGATTGCATGAAGAACAGTATAATATTACTGTTATTTATCCTATGAACATGATTCCTAAATGATAACAAGGATGCCAAAATGAGATACTAAAAATATCATACATAATTTTTTTTTTAAAACATGCGGAGCATGGTCTCTAATACATGATATGCTTTCACATGTTGGTCATAAACATGGTGTTATTGCGCACATAAGAAATGTAAACCTATCCATTTGATGTCTAATGCACATAAGAGGTACAAAATGATTCATATGCAGAATTCCTAAAGCAATATTTCTAATATGCACGACATAATTCCAAAATTATCACACATGATTGCATGAAGAACAGATTATTATTATTGTTATTTATCCTAGGAACATGATTCCTAAATGATAACAAGGATGCCAAAATGAGATACTGAAATTAGCATACATAATTAAAAAAAAACTACGGAGCATGGTCTCTAATACATGATATGCTTTCACATGTTGGTCATAAACATGGTTCTATTACGCATATAAGAAATGTAAACCTAAAGTATAGTTTCTACCCCTTTGATGTTTATAACATGCATAGCTACCCTCCTATTTTTACTATCCATTCCCATTATAACAAATTATTACAAGCCAATATCGAATGAATTACATAAGTAGATAAGAAAAATAAGAAGTTACACTATAGAGAGCCTACAAGTAGGCCAGAATTTCCAATGCCAAATTGTCTCACAACCTTTCATATAATCTGGGTGTGTCAAAGTTTTCTAAGGACCTCAAAGGATCCCGGGTAGTGTTTATACCCAGATTTCTTAATCATAATTAAGTAAGTGCAGTGCAGAAGGGCCAACAATATTTAAACTGTGCACTGCCAGAGGGTCGAATGGCACGAAACATAGATGCATCTATTACCCTGCTCGCAAATCATACATGTGACACGGTCAAATATTAAGCGATCACCCTGCTCGCGAATCATACATGCAATGCAGGTACACATAGAAACACATCTTCAAACAGTAAATCAAGATTTGATTCTAGGAAATAATTATTCAAGGAGGTGTACATTTCTCTTTTACAAGTCAAGAAAATAAAGTTTAACTCTTTTAAAAAATAATTTGCCACTTCGATAAGATTTTGGTGATTTAAACTATCAATAAAGTTACAATTATTACAAGTAAGCATACTTTTAGGTCCTAGACTACTCGGACATATGCATAATAGTGAATACGCATGGACTCTCGTCACCTCGTGCGTACATAGCTCCCCCCCCACCATAATTAGCAGCACATATTTAATTAATTCAGCTATGGGGAATTATCCCTCTCAAAAGGTTAGAAATGAGATTCGCCTCGCTCCGAAGTTTAATAACCGGTATTCTACTCCCTTTCGAAGACTTAAATAGATGCACAATGATCCAAAACTAGCCAATAATTATGAAAATCCATCAATATATGTTCAATTACTCCTAATGTTCCAATTTATAACAATTCCTAACGGTGATCTAAAAGTTGATATAAAGCCTACTAGGCTCATCTGCTCGGATTTCAAAATTGTTCGAAGATAAAGTTACCCATAACCTCACGAACTCAAATATATAATTTACTCTCAATTTCATATCTAAAATCGAGGTCAAAATCCCAGAATATGAATTTTCTAGGTTTTCCTTAAAATCCCAAATTCCTACAAAATTTTTTGTCCAAATTCGAATATAATCATGTATTTAACTCAAAACTAGCATAAATTACTTATCTCATGCTTGGTGGTGAAAATGACACCTCGAAGTTGCTCCAAAATTGGCTCCAATAGAATAAATGGGGTTGAAATAAACCCAACCCCCGATTTAAAAGAACCTCATTGCCTCCAGCTTTTCTGCACCTACGATCATTTGACCGCTTCTGCAATCCCACAGGTGCGGCCACTACTATAGTCTTCTTCAGCTTATATGGCAAGCTCCCACGCTTCTATGCTTGCACAGATGCGACCAATACCCCGCATCTGCAGTGCTTCCCTTGTTTGCCCATTTCGCTCCTACGACTCCCATGCCGCTTCTACGGCTCCGCAACTACGGCCACACCCTCGCAGGTGCGGTTACACCAGATATCAGCTACCTTAGTTTTTCTTCAGATTCAAGGTTCAGTCCGTTAACGATCCGGGATCCCAACCAATCATACCAACCAGTCCTAAAATATAATACGGACCTGCTCGAGGCCTCAAATCATATCAAACAACGTTAAAATTACGAATCGCACCCTAATTTGAATTTTATGAACTTTAGAATTTCAAACTTCTACATTCGATGCCGCTATCAAATCATGTCCGATTGACCTCAAATGTTGCACAAAAGTCATATTTGATATCATGGACCTACTCCAACTTACGAAATCAAATCCGACCCAGATATAAAGAAGTTCACTTCCAGTCAAACTGCTCAAAAACCTTCAAATTTCTATCTTTAGCCAAATGACTTCGAAAATTGCGTATAGACCTCCGAATTCACTTCCAATTGCGCACTTAACACTAGAATCATCATACGAAGCTATTCCTTTATTTACTTACTTTATTTCTCATTATTTCTACTATATCTTCTACCTTTATTTTAAATTTTGTATTACTATTAGTTGTCATTTTTCCTATAAGACCTACATATATTAGTAGATTATTTCCATTATTCATTTCTTCATATCCTTTAGTCTGTATTCTTATTTTAATATTTTTTTCATATTCTACTAAGTTTATCATAAAGTCTGAACTAATATATAATATTTATCCATTGTGGGTCACGTCTACTTCTGTTAAACCTATTATAAATATCTTTTGATCTGACTATCTGTCATCATATACTACAACTAGTACTTTAGTACCTAAATTCTTTTTAGTTAGTCATTTTAATCCTATTACTATTATCCCATATGCATTAAATTCTTTTTATAATTTTTTATTTGTCTTACTGATTCTGGGTTGATTAAATTTAATTTATTCTCCAAATATGCTATCCATTTTTCGTTGAAAAATTGGCGGAGTTGGTTATAGTCCAAATGGCATTACTAACCATTCGAAATGCCCTTTTGGACAAGTAAATATTGTCCATTCAATACTCTCTTCATACATGTTTACTTGCCAATACCCTGATTTAGAATCAAACTTACTAAATATCATTTTTTCTTGTATTCTATTTTTCAGTTCTATTTTATCAGGTAACTTATATCCGTCTATGTATTTTATTTGTAACATTATAAAAATTTGATCCCATTGCTATCGGGACTTGAAAGTTGTTTGGAAATTATGGCTTTCCATAATCCTTTTGTTGATTCTCCTAAGAAACATAAGAAATTTACAATTAATAGAAGATTTTAAAAAACACTTAATAAACGTAGAAGAATATATGCCAGATAATGAAAGTATATACTCTATAGTAAGCGTAGATATATAAGAAAAAGTCTAGTACTTCTAACCATATCTAATAATTAGTAAAAAAAAAATAGAATTATATAAAAATTATATAAATTTGCTAGGAGTAATTTCTCTTTTGTCGTAAATCAGGGTATAGAAACAAACTGAAGGTTTGAAGGTAAAATCAAATAAATATAGTGAGAAGAATACAAAAAAATATGCTTACCAAAATGGTAAATGTAGAGAAAAAGAAAATATGAGTAGTATAGATGGAGAAATCTACAGACTAAATAGCTTTAAATTGTATCTATACTATATTAAAAGCACGAAGGCCCTTAACGAAATATCATTCGCCTTTTTTACCCCTTTAAAATAGAATTCACACTAGACAAAATAGTCACATAATTATTTCCTAATATTTAACACTTTAAAATCTAACTAAAACATTATTTATTAGAATTTTCCTTTTATGATTTGTCACGTTGGATGTCCTAATAATTAGGACACAAAAATTAATAAGATTTACTTTCTATAAATTATTTACCTTTTAAATTAATGAACTTTATTTTACCATAGCTCTGAATTGGGAATATTGCTTCTCTATAAGTATTTGTTTATTTTTTGTTAAATTAAATATTTTTCCCAATAACAACAAAAATATTTAAAAAAATACAAAAGTATAGAAAACAAGTTTCTTTTCTTATAAGAACAACGATGAAACATTGTGTAATTTTTGTCTTCTTACCAATTTTGCATCTTTATTCCCTTTCAAATGAAAGTAATTGACATTCTTAAAATTAATTGGTAAGTTTTTATTTAACAACTAAACATATCTATTTTACTTGGTTTAAATGATAAAATTTCTGTCTAAACATTGATAAATTTATCTGAAAAAGAAGAAAAATATAGTTAAATAAATAGTCGGTGCATCTAAATGATATATAAAAAGTAACATTAAGTAGTTTGTACTAAATTATTTTGCTTCAAAAAATTTCTTTGACAAAAAAATAATGGAGCTTTAAGCAAGTATATTTACATATTTTTTTCTCCCAAAAAAATACACAGTTGAAATAAATAGTTATTGCATGTAAAGAAAAAATAAAAATAAAATATACAATTGCAACTTAATTATTTTGGTTGTACATATTTTATTAGGCAAATAAAAAATGGAGCTCCAGTCAACTTTTTTTTACTAATTTAACTCGATAATAAGAATATACAATTAAAATAAATAGTTATTTATCTAAGGAAAAATAACAATAAATACACCATTGGTACTCCATTATTTTGGATAAAACTTTTTTTATTTAGCTCAAATGTTGGAGTTTCAGTTAAGATTTATTACAAATTTGATCCCAAAAATGCTATGCATATTTCAATCATAACCATTGTTTCCAGATAAAAAAAAAATTAAAATGTAAAATGAAATAGGCATAAAATATGATTTTGTATATTAAGAAGAAGCAAGAAGAAATACACAATTCATACCAATAAGTATTGTATATGACTACGTGATAATTGACGAAAAATATCCTATCTGAAAATTATTTTTTTCACTCTCACAAGCCTAAATGAGAGTGTCAATGTGCTTTGTTATGCCAGCGACCATGAGATATCAACAATAATAAAATTTAGGTGAGTAACTATGTCAATGAACAAGTTAGGTGTGTAACTAATAATATGTGCCAAAATTAAAAATATCTAAACATAAATTTCACATTTTGCTCATAATTAATATATCATTTTAGAATCTATTAACATTAAGAAATTTCATGATAATCTTAGGCCCTTAGGGGTCGTTTGGTATAGGAATAAGGTGGGATAACGTATGACACTAAATTTATACTATGTTTGGTTGGTAATATAAATTTATCTCGGGATAATTTTATACCAACAACAAAATATAGTATAAATTTTATTCCAAACTTGATATTGGATATCCCATCTTATCCCACCCTATCCCATCAAACCTGGTATTGTATTATCACATCTCTCACATGAGATAAATAAGTCTAGAGATTATAATTCAAGGACTATAATACCGGAATAATTTAGTCTGTATACCAAACGACCACTTACCTTCATAAAAAGAAATTTTTAAATGTACAGTTATGTAATAGGGCAGAGAAAGAAAGCGATTTACAAAACGAAGGAATAACAAATTAATCAAAACATAGGAATTGAATCTAATACATTTGCAGTAACATTTTTTAATTTGTTAAAAATTATTATTGTTGTATTTCTTATTGGTTAAGGAAATAAAACAATTATGTTCTGGTTGTGAGAAAAAAAGACTATTTTTTATCACTTCTTTTGAATTAGATGATTAAGGACTTATAAGTGGAGTTTCTTACTTTATTGAGTTAGCTAAATAAGACCCACAATCATCATTTTTAGAAAATTACACTTTTGTTAACAATAATTTTAAACTCAAACAAAAATTTTAATAAAATATATATTTAATTTTTCAAAGTTTTATATTTATTGAGATAAAATACACGCGCAACGCGCGTACTCTATAACTAGTATATTGAATAAACCAGAAGTAACAACTATAACTGAGTGTGAAGCTATAGTTAAGTTTCACCAAAAGATAAATGCAAAAAATAGTAGTAGAAGAAGATGGTTAAATTTTATTGATATTATATTAATATATAATTTGGTTTCTGAATATATTAAAGGAAATGATAATAATCTAGCATATCAATTAAGTAGATCCGTCTCTTGTAGTGTTATTATTAAATCTTTTGTTGTTTATTACATTCTCGATTTTCCTCTTATTATTTCACTATGATTTCTAACCATGAATGTTGCTGACCTATATTTAGAAGTAGATCTTCTTATCACTCCTAAATTCACGAGTTCTTTAATTTGAATTTTAAAGTCTTCTAAATCTTAATTTGTAGCTCTATTGAAACTAATTAATTATATTATCTGGAATAAATATATCTAATTTACACATAACTTTATTATTTTTTTAATATTTTAAAGGTTTCTCTCCTATTATTTCTATTTCATCTAATATTTTTATTATATATATATATATATATATATATATATATATATATATATATATATCCGTCTTCTTCTTCTTCTTCTTTCAATTTGAAATCCAGCAAAATTCAATTCTAATGTTCACCAAAAATCCTCAAAATTGAGATATAAGCTCCAAAAAAATATTCGCAATCATTTGCATCAACACCCAGTACGGTGCAGTAAGTTCCCACTATGCCTGAGATACAGGAAAGGGCGGACCACAAAGATCTATTGTTTGCATCCTTTACCTATCATTTGCAACAATATCCAATCAAAATAAATAATATTTTTTAAAAATTCGAATTCGAATTCAAAGCTTCATAACTTTCTAATGCCTATCAATTGTGGAGAGTCAAAACACCTTCAAATTTATGGATTGATAATTTTAATTCAAACACTAATTGTGCAATATGAAATAAAATTACTAAGTTAAAACTTTATAGTAAAACGATTGAAATTCATTGATGAATTCCTTAAAAGATAGAGATAAATGCAATGAAAATCGAAGGAAGAAAAATTCTGAAATGAATAGGGAAGGAGAACTGATATTCACTATTCAATTTTAATATAAAAGGATATTTATTTTATACTAATTTATATATAATTATTAAATTATATATCAAGTTGTAATTAAGTTAAAACTTTAATAGTGACGGTAAATAAGTTTTAAATGAGCTTGGACGGGCTGCTATTTGTGTACTTTGCCTCTCAGTTACCAAAGGGAGAGGAGTATTGGCCCAATATGAAATAAACTTGCCGGCCCAGTAGCCCAGCTCGTCTCATTTTTTTCACCTCGCAAAACCCTAAACCCTGATTTATCATTATAAAACGTCCCCCCTCGACTTGAGAACGCCACTCAGCCTTAGGGTTCTATAGCGCACTTTTCTGCTCCACTCTCTTACTACAGTAAACAAAGTTGCAGCAGCAGCAGCCATGGTTGCACCAACTAGAGGTATGAATATCTTGCTCTAGGTAATTAGGTCTAACGTAGTAATATCAGTATTTGTTTCTGTTCTAATATATGGTTGGTTCACTTCCTCGTTTTGCAGGTCGTGGAGGTGGTGGATTCAGGGGTGGTAGAGGAGATGGTGGAGGAAGAGGAGGACGAGGTGGTAGAGGTGGATTTGGCGGCGGTAGAGGTGGTGGAGGAAGTGCAATGAAGCGAGGCGGAGGAAGAGGAGGAGATAGAGGAGGCCGAGGAAGAGGCGGAGGAAGGGGAGGACGTGGAGGTGGGTTTAAGGGTGGTAATAAGGTAGTGGTTGAGCCACATAGACATGGAGGTGTGTTTATTGCTAAGGGTAAGGAGGATGCTCTTTGTACTAAGAATTTGGTGCCCGGTGAAGCTGTCTACAACGAGAAGAGAATCTCTGTTCAGGTCAGTAACATTTGCTTTTGCATTGTCACTATTTCAAAAATTGTTTTTTATATATGTCGTGCATAAGTTTAGATGATTCGTAGTAAATGATTGCAAGGCTAAAACCTTTCTTGAATTTGCTATAAGCTTAGTGATATTAATTTGGAAATAAAGTGGAAATACGAGTCTAAAGTAAAGATCTGTTAATAAAAGTTTAGGTTTAATGTCTGCGACTTGTCCCAATCAATTTACAAATCGAGTTTAAATGTAACTCAAATAGTCGTTTCTGATGTTTTCAACTTTGAATAAGGAACAACAAATTATAATGTATTGATTGTAAGGTGCAAACAAGTGTAACGTTTTGATTTCCCCATGTTCCACTTCAGAACTAATCAGTTTTATTAATTCTGTAATCTACACGTTTTTGACTTTGTGTTATTATTTTATCCTTAGAATGAAGATGGAACAAAGGTTGAATATAGAGTATGGAATCCCTTCCGTTCTAAGTTAGCAGCTGCAGTTCTTGGAGGAGTTGATGATATCTGGATAGTAAGTGTTTCTTTTCTACCAAAGTGCTTGACATTTTTCTTGTTTCTATACTAACATTCTTCTTTCCATATTGTTTTTTCCAGAAACCTGGTGCTAAGGTCCTTTACCTTGGAGCTGCATCAGGAACCACAGTGTCACATGTTTCCGATCTTGTTGGTCCTGTAAGTGTCTATGCACATACTTTGTACTATAACAAATTCCCATATATAGTTGATGAATGTGCTCTTATTTACTAATTTCTCTTTTCTTTTGCAGGGTGGGGTGGTATATGCAGTTGAATTTTCTCACAGAAGTGGAAGGGACTTGGTAAACATGGCCAAGAAGCGCACTAATGTTATCCCCATTATTGAGGATGCTAGACACCCAGCAAAATACAGAATGCTTGTCGGAATGGTGGATGTGATATTTTCTGATGTTGCTCAGCCCGATCAGGTTTGACTTTTATGGCCATAGATATGCAGTAGTAGTCAATCGGTCTCTGAGTGCACGATCTTCATTTGCTGTAGATTTTATATTTCATTGATATTATTTTTGCATTATCATTTTTTCTTTAATAGCAAATTATGTTGTCTGTCCTTTTGGTTGAGTTTGGAGTTCAATTGGTGTGTCTTTTTCAATCATTGTTTTGGCTATCCTTTTTCAAGGAATCTGCAGTTTTGTTGCTGCTTTTGCTCCTTGTAGTGCCTTTGTTTAACAAAGAAATGTCTAATGCTCTATGAATTTCCTGCCCAATCTTTTAGTTTTTGTTTTTTTGCTCAAGGAACTTTTACTT